>CM046721.1:48214023-48818419 GCA_025584915.1 Monochamus saltuarius | reverse complement strand
AATGGCTGGTTACTCTAACGCAGAATTAACAGACATACATTTCATATATAGTCGGGCTAACGGTAACGCCACCGAAGCGCGACGTCTTTATGTTGACGCTTATCCAAATCGTCAGATTCCTTCACAACGCATGTTTGGAAGACTTCACCATAGATTGCGTGATACCGGTTCCTTGAGCAAACAGTGCCATTTATCCGGAAGACCAAGGTCGGTATCCACTCCTAGAGCAGAAGAAGAAATTCTAGCACTGGTGGAGCAGAATCCAGGTACGAGTGTGCGGAGAATATCAGCCGAGGTAGGAATTAGTGGTTCTCTTGTTTGGAGAATCCTTCACAAGCAACTGCTTTATCCATACCATGTGCAACGAGTACAGGCCTTAAATCCAATAAATGATCATCAAGCACGTTTGGTTTTTTGCCGCTGGTTTCTACGTCATGATGCTGAAGACCCTCGTTTTTTCTCCAAACATTCTTTTTACTGATGAGGCCGGGTTCACAAAAAATGAAGTGTTTAATTTTCACAATACGCATATTTGGGCCGACGAAAATCCTCATGCTCTAATAGAATCTGGACATCAAGCACGTTTTTCGTTAAACATTTGGATGGGTATTGTAGGTGACGGTTTCTAGGTCCTGTTGTTTTACCAAACCGGTTAACAGGCGCTGCTTACCTCAACTTTCTGCAGAACACACTGTATGAATTTTTGGAAGACATTCCTTTGAATCAGAGGCAACAAATGTGGTTCCAGCATGATGGTGCTCCAGCTCATTTTTCCATGGCCGTTAGAGAGCATTTACACAAAAATTTTCCACATAGATGGGTAGGAAGGGCCGGACCTGTTTTATGGCGTCCAAGATCGCCTGATCTGAACCCTCTAGATTTCTTTGTTTGGGGATATTTGAAGACATTAGTGTATGGTACTCCTGTAAATAGTCTGAAAGAGCTGCAGCTACGGATTAATCAAAAGTGTCAAGAAATCCAAACCAAGGAGGGTGTTTTCGAAAGAGTTCGAATATCGTTGAGACAAAGATGTCGTGCCTGCTTGGAAATGGACGGAGGGCACTTTGAACATCTTCTGTAACTTTGTTTTTGTTTGTTAAAAGCTTCCTTTGTCGGTCTATTCCTAATAAAATAAAATGTTTGAAAAACGAATAGTGGTCCATATCTCCGCAGCCGTTACTTTGCGGACACATGTATATTAAGACTTTTCTGCTTATTTTGATTCATACTATTACCTCCTGAAATATTTTACACCCTTTTTTTAACACCCTGTATAGGTAATAGTAACATTTAAAATCATGCCAGATATAAGTTGCGGTAAAAATTCAACGTCGTTATGTCATACTAATGAATAATTTATTATACAGGGTGATTCACAACTTATCTAAAAAAAATTGAATCTACAGAGGACTCTTACAAATACAATTTTGTAAAAATAAAATCAAAATGACCAGTTCAAAAATGATATAAAAATATACTACCGCTCAGCACTGGAAACTGTCCAGAGTAAAACCTGATAAGGCGTATTAATATTATCGGCGACCGGACAAAAAATTTAAAGAAATTGGAAATAAATTACATTGTACAACACCTATTTTAATTGCAAATTCAACTGATTTTCCCATTATCATTATTAATAGAATTAATTTGTAGTTTTAATTAGTAAAATAATTTGCCATACCTAATGGTATAACAAAATTTTGAGCCCGCCTTACCCAGTTTCTGCACAACTGACACAAATGTGTTTGCTTCTTGTCCGTTTTGAACATTGGCAGCAGCTATGGTACGTTTCCGTGAATAGTGCCCACTTCGGTGCAATATACTTTATTTTTTAAATATCCCCACAAAAATAAGTCCAAATGATGATGATTAAAGTGATGGCGGCCATGGTACCGGTGTTTCTCGTCCAATCCCCTGGCATTAATGCTTGGACACGCTGTACATGGTACGGATATAATTGAGTTACGTGTATGTATCGTCACACTGCTGCTATACGCCGTGGACACCCTGGACCTCCATCTTATGATTCGGTTGCAAATTTCACGCGTCATGCCTGCGTTGGCACTACACTTGCACTCACTGCACACTGTTGTAAAAGTAGCTGCATTTGTCAGATGTTTTATACGATATGTAATCGGATATTTGAAATCGCCTGACTAGAGACTACAGTAGCTCAGCGATGTAAATGTTGAAACTACTAGAACTTCAATAATTTTGTTCTCTCAAACTATAAGGATAAGGGGGCGGTAAAAGACCGTTGGTTAGTAGCAGACGTCAGTCAAGCTAAACTGCACACTCGCTGTTAAAATATATTTCTTCCCCTTCGTTACCAATTAGAGCAGATCTTCTTACTATAAATAAGTACTTTCTGAGATCTTAGTTAAAGTGCGAGGTTCACTCGCCGTCAACTTATTTTTGGTAATTGTATATGCTTTGCTTTGAACCCTTTTCAAGTGGAACGCCTATAGAATCTTGTCCTCTGCAACCCTCATCTCTCGTACTGATCCATGTACTGTGAATTAGTCAAATTTTAAAAATCCTAGATATATCTGACTTGGATGAGGAATTTGCAAAAAGGAAGGCCCGAAAAATTATTTTTTGAATGACAATATATCTACTATTTAATAAAGCCAGTAATACTGATATCTGAGCATCATTTTATGTGTTCTTGTTATTTTTACACATATATTTTATATTATAAATATATTTAGTTTTGTGTTAGTTATGAAGACTATTTAAGTTCCTATTCTTAGCTCTTATGTTTTTTAAATATTGTTTATTTTCTATTACCTAATTGTTGAAAAATAATACATTTTATTGCTCCATTATTTGGTGATTAACCTAGAATGCTGCTAGGGTGGCAGTGGCAGCGAAGGTTCCGCATCCCGGCGGCAGCTACCCTTGGCGCGGCCCTGGATATTTACTCCATTTTTCATGACCCATTTATTCCCAATTTTTTTAGATAAGTTCTATATATATATTACACTAAATTTAAAAAAAATATTGTCTTTAACGCGACAAACTATCGAAAATTGTATTGACAATAAAAACAGTTGCGTAACGTCAGCCGTGACGTAAATCGTCTGAATTATTGCCGCAACTACTCGTATAAATGAAACACTAGTTTAAAACTATGTACATAATTATGTTATGGAATTTTATTTCTCTTTATGCAACGTTGCAAAAACCTTAATTTAAGACATTATTCTATCTAAAATACAGCAAATAAATCGGTACTAACAAGAAAATCTATCAAAGTAACGGTAGTCGTATATAAGAAATTCAATATACACGGGAATATGATAGAACTCTAAAGCTATACACTGTACTCGCGAAGATACTATGCCAGCGGCCAAATCGATTTAGTTCATCCAGTTGAAGTAAAATTTGAAACAATATGGTTCATTTAATAAATCAAAAGCATGTAATAGCATCCCTGAAGAAACAGAGAGAAACGATTATTATTTCTCCGATGCCAATTTAAATGCTCTGGTCTGAACATTATTAGTTGAGTATAGTTTTTTATATTCTAAATATTTGTATAAGCAAAATCATGTGATTATAACATTATATTATCAAGTAGTATTTCCTCAGAGAAAAGCTAGTCGTGTTGTTATCGCGTCAAATGACAACTTTAATGTAGGCAACTGTAGTGATTTTTTTATTAGGTATTAACAATATTCTAACTAATGATGATTAGTAGCCTTATTTTTGTTCAATTTGTTATCAATAGTGGAAATTAGAGGCCAAATTACAAAGAAAACACAAAATTTTCTTAATTGTCGACGTTTTGTCACTTATCGTGATCACTTGTCCGAGGATGTCACGATAAGTGAAATTAACAATATTGTGTGAAACTATATCTAACAATACATTCTTTATTACTAGTTTTTGTACATTTTCTTTACTGTATTGTAAAGGTATTTAAGCTAATGTAAATCAATAGTCCGCAGAGTAGTTAGATTCAATATTATTAATACCTAATACAAAAAAAGTTGAATATAAAAAAACGATTACAATTAGTTAATACTCATTATTTATGAATGCTAATTTGCATCGGATTCAATGATACTTATAATTGTGACCTGATGATGAGGTGGAAAATTTGATCTCGAAACCGATTGTCACTAATGCATATAGGATTGTGTTGATAGGAAATTTTTGCGGTCTTTCTAGTTTATGGTTCTTGGGTTTTACCTACAACTGTTATTTTTGCCTGTATGTAACAGTTTGTTTTCATTTAATCTGTATTCACGTTAATAAAAGTTACTTCATGTTTTAATTTTTGTATCACTTAATACATGTTAAAATAGGATGATTGCTACAAATAACAGACCAGTAATGCTTTATATTAAAAATGACTAGGACATAGGACATTTGAAAGAAAGAGTCTACCAGGACAGATAGGATACTATTGAGAATTTAAATAACAATATTAGGGGGGACATGCATGCACTGAAGTCATTCGGATGCTGTGAACAGCTTTTACTATCGTCTTGGAGAATGCCAAATAGTGAATGGAGGACATAAAAACATAAAACTTGTTTTCTATAAGTTTTCAACTTTTGTAGTTGAAAATTTTAAGATATAATTTGACTGTCAAGTTTATTACCTGTACTAGAACCACAATTTGTGGTTCCAGCCAGACGTAGCTCCTTATCATTATTCAATTTCTATCAAAAATTTATTATTAATCCTAGACGCTGGATTGTTAGGCGGGGACCAATGGCTGGTTTGGTCCCAGGCCTTATCCCTTAAAATTACTTTCTCTGGAATTTTCTCGAGGAATTACTCCTAAAATGATAACAAATGTATCAAATGCATACATTAAACGACTTGTCTTTGTCTTTTTGTTAAGGAATAAATGAATCCTATTTTGAATATTTGATTTAATGATTAAATATTTAGTAAACAGATTTATTTATATTTTAACTATATTCAGTTGTCTGTATTTATTATTTTTGACTCATTGTAATGTATTGTTGTCGTTCTTGTATTGCCATTTTGTTGAATTGTTGTTTGTACATTTATTTGAATATTTATTTTACTTTGGTAGTGGTAAGGTATACAACAACATTCATTTGTATAAAATAGAGAAATATTCCATAAAGGCGATACTCAATTGTACATTTCCCCCCCCCATATCTCGTAAAATATAAATATAATAGGATACAGCTAGATATTTTCTGTACGCAGAATTTCAAATAGAATCAGAATTCGTAATAAAAAGTTTTGGTTGCAAAACATTATCCCGGGAGGAATTGGCTGGTAAAAAATTTGCATTACCTACTGGAAATTAAAAAAAAAAAAACAAAATCGACATGTCTGAGCATTATCCATTGAAATAAACAAGGAATTGCATATTTAGAACGTTTCAATAGCGCACTGTATAAATTTGACACAAAACTTTATAAAATTATTAAAAAACTTTTATTACAAAACTAGGGAAATTAACTTTACAGATTGTGTGAATATCAACTAAAATTGTCTCTCAGTGTAGGTACATCCAGTCAGCATTGAGGTTTTGGTATAATATGTCCTGCGATCTCTGTATCCGACTAATAGTAAAACTTGGCGTATTTCTATATACGTTAAATGATTCATTTTTTATAGTGAAATCACTCCACAGATGTTGCTTTTTTCCTGGTATAATTAAAGTCACTTTGAGCAGTTAACCTTAAACGCAAAATTGTCAATAATTTCATTTGGTACCATACTCTCTTCGACAACTCTCCTGAATTTGAAATTTTACTGAAATGCTAGGTTTCTTCAAAAATTCTGCAATACATATATACATATTCTAACATTTGTAAGAAGAAAAGTAATTGATTCCAAATAAAAACAAAAAAAAAAAATAGTGTGGTGCCATTTAAAAAGAAAATTGTTTGCCAGTGCAACAACATTAATAGCTCTAAAACAAACTCAAGGTTATTAAAATGCGCAAAAAAGCTTAAAAAACTGTTTCCAGGGCATTTTTTACGGTGTTTTTATAGTCATTATTCCACACATATTGGACATATTAATCAAGATAGATTATCGCACAGTAATGAACTAACTAAAATTAACACGTGTTCAAAATGTTACTGTGAAGAGACCGTATCAATTAATAATGTTACAGATTTGGACTTCTCAAGATTAGTTAATGTCAAAAATTAAAAAACAGTATTGATCGAACATTTCTCGAAAAACCCTATTGATTTCACGAAATTATGCAGAAATTACATGGCTTTTCATAAACTATTCACGAGTTTTTGTTCGATACAAAAACCGTAGATTACAACACAAGCCATTGGGAAATTATCCCAAAAAATTACAACCCTCCTAAAACTTGAAACCTGAACCCTCCACATATACTGGTTACTGTTTTCGATGCACATCTCACTGCAATAGCTGAGGGATATGTTGAGACATATTGAATGAAACGTTTTTTCAAAAGTAAATATTGCCAAGTTTTTGACAGAGGTGAATGACAATAATTTTTTAATGGCTTAGGTACCTAATAATTGCTTCGTTTAGTTGTCAGTTTACTAATTCGCATTTTTTGCTTTAGTTGTGGAAATAGCCGGTGCATGTTGGAAGACAGAATAAACATTTTTACGTGTTGAAGATGTTACAGATGAGGAGACGTATTTTCGAGTAAATATTCGAAATACAAAATCACCCAGGAGATGTAGACTAAACTTCGTTGACATTATCAGGAAGTATAGAAACCTACGCCCGGAAAATATTAAACACAACAGATTCTGTGTTAGATATAGAAATGGTAAATGTGGTGTACAACCAGTCGGAATTAATACTATCGGTCAGTTGATTGCTCAAATGATTGGTTTGCCGAATCGTCTATTATTCACGGAGCACTGTTTCAGAAGATCTTCGGCCACTTTACTTACAGATTCTGCGGCCAATATTTTAAAAATAAAACAACACGGCGACTGGAAGTCAAATTCTGTTGAAGAAGGGTATGTTGAAAACTCGATAGAAAATAAAAAAAAAAACAATTTCCGGTGATATTTAGGAGAACCGAATAATACCAATAACATATCACGGAATATTACTGCAAGTTCAACAAATAGGATTCATTCTGGAATTAGTTTCACTAACTGTACCAACTGCGTTGTGAATATTTATAATTAAATAATAATAATGAATAAATAATTAATAAGTGTTATTTATAAAATTACTGACTTAAATAAAAGTTAATTTATTATTTTTCTATTGTATTTCGTTTAATTCTGTTTTTGGAATTAGGGACATAACGAACTTTTCATAACCAGTTGCATAATGATTTTCATATGCCAAAATTAGAAAATTTTGTTTATATAACCCCGTTCTTCTTCTGAGGGATTAAATTTATTTTTAATCCCTGAAGAAATTAAAAGTGACAGTTCAGTCCCTAAAATGAGGGAAATAAATAGGACTTTTAGTCACGTGCAAGAACATTTTCATACTTGCTATTCTATTCTTTGTATTCTTTGTGATTTCTGATTTTAATAACATATTTCCATCCATTTTTTTTAATATAGAACATTTATGTTACTAAATAAGAGCTATAGTATTATGTGACAGTCTTCTGACAGACTTCCATTTAGAGCATCCGAGACCTATTTAATCTCTTATTCGAATAAATAAAATTCAGACCTACCGTGGGCGGCGAGAGATTTACGGTCGATCCTCTTCTCTCTTGAGGACCTATACTGGAATGTCTTCGGATTGGCAGGCCGCCCCCAGGTGTCCCGCCGGGCGAAGATGCACATGATGGGGCGATGCGGATTTTAGGGGTCATTAGTGTGTTGTCGGACAGTCTTCTATTTGGGAATGCGTTTACCACTCTCAGGAAATTGCTGTCAGGCGATGATGGCGATCCGCCAAACCACCAACCACCTAACATGCCTCCTAGAAAAATTAATACAATGATAATACGCAGGATATTGTAACGATTCCGTTTTTCTTAATTAATAATTACTTTACTTCTTATTATTGAGTAGTTATAATTAGAGTTAGTGTTAGTGCAGAGTCTAACAGGCTCAAACGCTCGTAGTTTTAGTTATTTTATTATTATTAGTTTCAGAATGCTGTAATAGTCGATGTCTTTCTTACGCATGATGTAAGTTGTATTCGCCGTGTGAGTTTAAATAATTTCTTATTATTTTGTTTTGAATTTGAAAAATGGTAATTACCTATGTACAGTGCGTTTCAATAACTTTGATAAAATTTTGATCAGCTATAACTTTTCTGTTTTTAAAGATATCGGAATGAAGCAAAAACCATATTGCATAGTGAACTAGCAAAAACCATATTGCATAGTGAACTAGCAAGTTTTTTTCTTATTTGAAAAAAAAAAAACAAAAGACCAATGATTTTGAGAGACCTAACCCCCTTAACCTAACTTATGGTTTTTTAAATGGAACGCCCTGTATATTATTGGATATTTGGATTCTACTCAAAATTCCAAGCATATTTTAAAAAGCATATCCATCTATCTTCAACTGTTTCTGAGAAATAGTTTTGCAAACATGTCAAATTATCATAAAAATTGCTCTACTTGTCTGTCATTTTTCTGAACAAAACAAAACACTAAGGCTCTATTGTTACCAGCACGGCTCAAGCAATGCTGAACTTTAGCTTTAGCTCAGTGCAAAGTGTGCCATGAACAAGAAGAGCAGTTTTTATGATAATTTGACATGTTTGTAAAACTATTTCTCAGAAACAGTTGAAGATAGGTATAGTATATGATTTTTAAAATATGCTTGGAATTTTGAGTAGAATCCAAATATCCAATAATATACAGGGCGTTCCATTTAAAAAAATATAAGTTAGGTTAAGATCTCTCTAAATCATTGGTCTTTTGTTTTTTTTTAATAAGAAAAAAAGTTGCTAGTCCACTATGCAATATGGTTTTTGCTTCATTCCGATATCTTTAAAAACAGAAACGTTACAGCTGATCAAAATGTTATCAAAGTTATTGAAACGCACTGTACAAATTAGAATTTTTGCCTTATTAAAAAAATAATTATTTTGTTGTGGAATCATTTCATACCAGTAAATTACATAATTCTTAACAAAAAATGAAGAATAAATTTATTTCATTTGAGAGCCCATTTTACAGATATATATTATTTTAAGCTGAAAAAAAATTGTTTTTCGACGGCCTGTATCTGAAACATCTTTGAACAACGATATAATCTTATACAAGGGGGTTTCTAAAGGTGCTGATTATGAATATCTTACTAATTTTTTTCTAAAAAAATCGCTAATACTTTTTTTTCAAAAGTCGACTTCCTTTCTCCATATTAGAAGTGGACGGCCTCTAACTATAATCAAATATAGCTACGTCTAAAGACTCACATTATAGGTATATATTCATCACCAAAGTTTCAAAGTATTCGGATATGAAATGAGCAAGATACTAGGGTGGTTCCATGAAAAGTGGGACACATTGTATATGTTTTTGTAAATTATAATTTAATTATCGTGGTCTGACACAACTTAAAATGTTTTACGTTTTCTGAGCCAGTGTATTAAAAGAACGGGGTAACATTGATTAAAGATAAATCATGTTATTATCAATCAATAATCTATGGCTAAATAGTAAACGCTCTGTATGTGACTAGATGTGCTAACCGCAATATTAGATTTGTGTCAAAACCTGATGAGGTTTTATTTCCCATTTCCTATTATTACATAATTCTTTCGCTTCTGTACTGATATTAAATGTATTATAATATTCAATAATTGTTTTTGACTGTTGAAACCAAATTCAGTTTAACCAGAAAATGTGAACTGTTCAAATCCCAAAAAAATACTTATTCCGACTTTTGAACAATTTTATCCATCAATATCACTTTAATTTGGTTTCAATAAATTTCATTTGAAGAACTGTTAATAATATTCAACAAAACTACAATAAAACACCATTTTGAAGTAGGTATAGCGCGTTTCAATAACTTTGATAACATTTTGATCAGCTGTAACTTTTGTGTTTTTAAAGATATCGGAATGAAGCAAAAACCATATTGCATAGTGGACTAGCAAGTTTTTTCTTATTTGAAAAACAAAACAAAAGACCAACGATTTTGAGAGATCTTAACTTCACTTATATTTTTTTAAATGGAACGCCCTGTATATTATTGGATATTTGGATTCTACTCGAAATTCTAAGCATATTTTAATAAGCATATCCTATACCTATCTTCAACTGTTTCTGAGAAATAGTTTTACAAACATGTCAAATTATCATAAAAATCGCTCTACTTGTCTGCCATTTTCCTCAACAGAACAAAACACTAAGGCTCGATTGCTACCAGCACGGCTCAAGCAATGCTGAACTTCAGCTTTAGCTCAGTGCAAAGTGTGCCATGAACAGGTAGAGGAATTTTTATGATAATTTGACATGTTTGTAAAACTATTTCTCAGAAACAGTTGAAGATAGGTATAGGATATGCTTATTAAAATATGCTTGGAATTTTGAGTAGAATCCAAATATCCAATAATATACAGGGCGCTCCATTTAAAAAAATTTAAGTTAGGTTAAGATCTGTCAAAATCGTTGGTCTTTTGTTCTGTTTTTCAAATAAGAAAAAACTTGCTAGTCTACTATGCATTATGGTTTTTGCTTCATTCCGATATCTTTAAAAACAGAAAAGTTACAGCTGATCAAAATGTTATCAAAGTTATTGAAACGCACTGTACATGCTTTTGCAATAATAATAACACTCCCTCAAAAAGAGTTTTTGAACTTCTGGAAGTTCTGAGTAGAAATTTCATTAAATCTCTATTGGCGAGTAAAACAACTAAGAACTAATGTTAAAAGTTGAAAGTAGATTTAATTACAAATACGTCAGCAGTTCAAAAGAAATCCCAAAATTAATTTTAAAGAGTGCCATTATTATTGCAAATTACTGTTTTGTCAAAATGACAGAAACAGAAAAAAAGGTATATTATATGCATATTTCGGGATATATTTGATGATAATTGATACATTTAGAGATGAAACATTAATACATACCTTCAACTGAATGACAAAATTGTGGTAACAAAATGCCTGCATTAAATGAGATTAGTCATCCATACTGTAATATTATTAATATGTAAAAAATGCAGAAGAAAAACATTTTAAAGAAGCTTTAGACAACAAAAACTCATGCATAAGAAATTCATCAATATGGACATATGCAAATAAATTTGCCAAATGACACGGTTACCTACTCACATTGTTAATTTTTTATCTTAAAAAGCCTAAAAACCTTTGTTATTGCTTGTAATAATAATCTGTTATTAAAAACCGGTCGTTTTTATATTTAGTTTAATTTGATTTTTCGTATTTTGATCATTTGTTACATGTTAAGTTTTTTTGGAGTTTGCATAGGTCGTAGCATTCTGTTTTAAAAAATTCTGCTAACATTTGTGTTGCAAATGTTGTGAGGCTTGTTGCTAACGACATTTTCTTACAGTTAATTATGCCTAGAGTACGTCGATTTGGACAGATTGCCCAGCTTAGTGACTTTTAAAGGAGGCGGATTTTTGGGTTGCACAAAGCAGGTTGGTCGGTGACAGAAATTTCTAAGAGGACTAACAGATCCTCATGTACCATAGTACGATGTAAGCAGGCGTGAAATCAGGAAAATCTTGGACACATATCGAGAAGCACAGGCTGTCGTAGAAGAACCACAGAGCGTGAAAAAGATATGGAATAACATATTATCAAATTATTCTATTCTATTCTATATGGCTCTACCACTTCCTGGATCTGTTTCTGTCACGTTGCTTCTATCATGCATCCCAAGGCAGAAACGGGATTCGTCACTAAAGATCACCTGATTCCATTCTTGGTCCCTCTGAATCCTCTCTCTACACCATTGTATGCGCTTAGCTCTATGTGGACGATAAGACAAGAGGTCAAAACTTATTCGGCGCTATACCGTACGCATACCGACCATCCCTCCATATTCTTCAAACCACTGAATTATACTAGTGGGGCTGCAACAAAATCAGTCTCTGAGAGTTAAATCGCGGCGATCTTCACACTATATGGTTCCTTCCGTTCTGTGTTCACATCCTTCTTAAGTCCACGTAAGGATCTGTTAGTCCTTCTTCAAATTTTTCTCACCAACACATTTGCTGCAACCCTACTTCGCCCACCTAAGTCACTAAGCTGTCCAAATCTACATATTCAAAGTATAATTAGCTGTAAAAAATGTCATTGCAAACAAGCTTCACAACACAAATGTAAGAAGAAATTTTTAATACAGAATGCTGCATTATCAAAGTACGACCTATGCAAACTCAAAAAAAAAAAAACAAACAGGTAAAGCTGAAAATTGAATCATTTTTTACTTTCACCGAGAGAAGTAAACATCCAAAAAATTATCAAAATAAAATATTTGTCACGTAGTATATATTTGAAATAAACTCATATAATTACGAATTTGTTAAAAATGTAATGCATCTCTCATTAGTTTTACTGAATTGATATAAAAAAGTATTTTCCTTCTGTTAGTCTAAGTAGGTATTATACAGGGTATCCCAACGAAAATTTGACCCCCCCTATAATTGGAAAACCGAAGAATATTTCAAAATTCGCCGAGACCCGTCGATTTTTGTTCTTGGGGGGAGCTATTTTGACAGTCAAGCCAACTCGATATGTTCATCCCCCTAATGCCTAGCAACCCCAACTTAAAAATTTCAAATGCAACTATCCCACTTGTGGCACATCATTTTAAAGCCCTTTTCATTGCGAATACAGTGACGTACCGTTTTTAGAAATCGGTTGAGATTTGACAGAATTATTGGTTACAAACGAAAGATGACAAACCAACTTACGCGTAGTAATTTCTACACAAATGTCCACCACTAATAAGTTTTTCATCTACTACACATGACCGCATTACCTAATTGTTATTGATGTGTCTATCAGTTCACAAAAAAGTCAGAAATGAAATAAAAAAGCGGAAGCAAATAATAAATCAGATTTATTTCATGAATTGCTCAAAATGTCCCCCGTTAACTTCCAAACAATAATGCAGTCTGTTTTCAAATTCTGTTCGAACACTATTAAAGACATCCGCAGTTATTAATCGGCATTCTTCTACAATTCTCTGACGTAGCACTTGCAATGTTCCCGGCTGAGTGCCGTACACTCGTGATTTTAAATGACCCCACAGAAAAAAGTCCAAAGGGGACAGATCCGGAGTTCTTGGTGGCCATTCGACGGGACCTCTTCTGCCAATCAAATGCCCCGGGAAATGGTCATCCAAAAATTGTCGCACATCAGCAGCATAGTGCGGGGGTGCGCCATCTTGTTGGAAGGTTAGTTCATTTTCTAGTAAATTGTCGTCACTTTCTAAAATCTCTGTTATCCTAGGATCAATTGTACTTTCCAATAATTCTAGATAGGTGTTTCCATTGAGATTACCTTGAAAATGAAAGGAAAAGGATGAAAAATGGTCCAACAAGATGGTCGCCCAAAATGCCTGCCCAAACATTAAATTTTTGAGGTGTCTGAGTATGAAATTCCCTAATTAAATGCGGATTAGTATCACTCCAATAACGACAATTGTGTCTATTCACTTCACCATTCAACATAAATGTGCATTCGTCGGAGAAAAATGTATTGTAGAGAAGATTAGGATTCAGTAGAAGTTGTTCAATAAAGTATTCGCAAAACTGGTTACAGCGATAAAAGTCATCTTCATGTAACTCTTGAACCAGCGTCATCTTAAATGGATGAAACTTGTGTTTTTTCAAAATTCGATGAACACTGGAACGGGATACGCCAGAAGCTTGAGACACAATTGTAATCGATTGCTTATTATCCATCTGTACATGACCCAAAACTGCCACTTCAACTGCTTCATTTCGAACTGGCCCAATTACTTCACGTTTCTTGTTTAAAAGCGAACCTGTTGCAACAAATTTGTCAATCAGGTGTTTAACGTACTGGTGCTTTACATTTTTTTCAGGATGATTGGCATTAAAAATTCGTGCTGTAGCTTTAGCGCAATCGTGATTTCGATAATAAATTGCAACAATTTCTACTCTTTCCGCGATAGAATAAACCATTTCGAACACACGTTAATACTTTCAATAACGGCTGAAACTAACGGTTTCTTGGTCACAAGCAAAAAAACACCGACTTTTTTTGTAATACCGATTTTTTGTTATTTTGAAAAGGTCGGAATTCCTATAAACTTAAGTATCTTCTACTAATAACTATTTTAGTATCTAGTTTTATTTGCTTCAGCTTTTTTATTTCATTTCTGACTTTTTTGTAAACTGATAGACACATCAATAACAATTAGGTAATGCGGTCATGTGTAGTAGATAAAAAACTTATTAGTGGTGGGCATTTGTGTAGAAATTACTACGCGTAAGTTGGTTTGTCATCTTTTCGTTTGTAACCAATAATTCTGTCAAATCTCAACCGATTTCTAAAAACGGTATGTCAGTGTATTCGCAATGAAAAGGGCTTTAAAATGATGTGCCACAAGTGGGGTAGTTCCATTTGAAATTTTTAAGTTGGGGTTGCTAGGCATTAGGGGGATGAACAATTCGAGCTGGCTTGACTGTCAAAAAAGCTCCCCCCAAGAACAAAAATCGACGGGTCTCGGCGAATTTTGAAATATTATTCGGTTTTCCAATTATAGGAGGGGTCAAATTTTCGTTGGGATACCCTGTATGCATTTATTGATGTAGGTAACGGTAAAATGTTTTCTAATGCTTAAAAGTTTAACAGCTTTAACTACAGTAATAGAAAACTGTCAGTCTACCTTGAGCTTTTTTAATTTTCATCCAATTTAATTGAAATCAGAGATAAAAACAAATTTATATATTACTGGAACAAACATTTTATACCAGGAAAATGTGAAACTACGCCTGTCTGTTAAATCTGAAAGTTGAAATGCATATTATATAATAAATATATAAAAATATTTTTATATCTGAAAATATTGAATAAAGGAATAAATAGAATCAAGACATTATTATGGAAATTTCTTATTTTCTACTCTCCGTGCAGCTGACAGGCTACAAATTTTATTATTATTTAAAACTTAATTTAGTCTCGAATGTAAAACATCTGCTGCTCCTGCAGAAAATTCGGATGCAATTTTCTTCCAGTGCACGAGAGTAATACGCTCTAGAATTTTTCCGTTGCGGCAGTAAAATCTAACGTCTAAATTAAAAAATGATCAATAAACATGTGAGTTCATTGTTATTAAATCACTATTCTAAAATATTTGATATTAATATTTAAGTTAATAAAAATGATAAATAACACTAGCTCAATTACGAAATAAACTTTAGAGTTAAATGTTACGTGGCCTAACATGAATAGCACATAGCTAAATTCCGCTGGAGTCACTTTGAAAGTATTTAATTTTGCAAGTTTTAAATCCATATTGGCACTCCGTATTGATTCCATAACGATTTTATGGCAAGTTTGATGAAAAAGTTTAGAAATTTATTTACTTTTAGCAAGAGGGAAAGTTGTTGATTAATAGGGATGAAGTTTTAACAAAGGCCTTTGTTAAATAGTGACAGATTATGCCAGTGTGCATTATCGTAATTCTTAAGTTAACGACAACTTTAGTTTATGGCTGGCGCGCACCTTTTACTTTTAAGAGTAGTCCTGGAAAATTGAACAGTAAATCTGAAAGTGCTAAAAAGATTTTTGTGAAATACTATAAAAACTGGTGAAAATGCACTGATTTTTTTGGTTCATAACATAGTAGCTGGTCATTGGGAACAGTGTATGAAGAAAAATTTACATAATGCAATAATTCATCCATCAATGTAACTATCATATTTTCCCATTAAGATAAACAAAATAGCAAAAATATGGTATCTGTATGGCACAAAAGACAAAGAGAAAAGTACATTACATTTCAAGAATACTTTGTCGACATGAATGAAAATATCTCGAGCCCCAAATCTATTTTTTTCTTATCTTGCATATTATAACTAGATAATGCTGTATCACATATTATAGTGGTAGAGTACAATTACGGCTGACCAATTAAAACACATTTTCGATGTCAGAATTTCAAAATTCTTATACAGCACTTGAACAATTATTATTGCTAGAGAAGGCTAACAATTTAAATAAGAATATGCTAAAACCTTTAGAAAAATGGGCATCCTCTTCGGCGTGACGAGTGGATATTAAATTTTTCCATTTGGATCTAGAATAATTTGATAATGTATACAAAATTGACTGATGTCATCGTATCGTCAATATAGAAAGTACGCAAATGTTAGCAGTTACTACTAAAATATTATCAAAAGCTAATTTAAACACTGTATTATATAAATGACATTATATGAAATAGTATAAGCAATGTACAGAGAATTTCTGTCTTCTCATGTTTCCTTTTGCGCAAATAAAAACTAACCATTAGGATATTTATATAAGCTGCGACAAGAATTCAGACGACTTATGTTATATGAACAAACGAATAACTTTTTATATTTTCATCAAAATATTTAAGAAACTGCAACTGAGAATAATAAAACTAAATTAGGTACAAAAAATTATTGTTTTTATCGTGGCAAACTATCGAGAATCATATTGATAATAAAAACAATTGCGTAACGTCACCTAAAACGTAATTTGTCTGAATTCTTGCCGCAACTATATCAATAATGCCATTCTAAGTGTAAGTATCAAATTTCAAACAAAAAAAATGAACAAATAAAAGTCCGCCTCCTAAGAAGGTGCTTCCAAAATATCGATAACAAAATATTATCACACTTTCAGATTTTTTAGTTGAAAGTTAAGTAAATTCAGTTTAAAAATCTAGCACCAAATGACTCAAGCTCAGTTGAAAGCTATAAATTGATTATTCGCATTGTTCATATCAGAAGTGGGATAAGTGTATCATGGAAACCAATAATTTTGATTGTATTATACCATTCACCTGTATAAATACAGGAGAAGTATTGATAAATACTCAGTATCCTATAAAAAAGAGTATTCATGACTACTTATATCCTCAATACAACATTCAAAGAGTACTTGAATTTGTAAATCTTGTATCCAAGTATTTATATTATATACAATCTTGTAATTAAAAATTTAGTTAAATTTCTTAAGTGTTGTTAATTTATCGTGGTTATCAGCGAAAGGCGTAGTGGAATAACGCATACTTATTACGCTGTTTGAGCTCTGTTTAGTCCGCTCGTGTCCGTAACCAAAGAGTATATTACGTATATGAATATTAATGAATACAATGTATTTGAGAGATATCTAACTCTGCTCGAGGCCATCAAAGGCGAAATAAAGAGGTCATAATACAATAATACTTCAACTTCAATATTATTAGCTGAAAACTGTCCTTATTGATATTATTAAATTTGTACGTGAATCGAATTAAATTTAAGTCAATCAGTACGAAATAGCATGTAATTTGTAGTGAAAGTTTTTATTTTGAACATTTTTTACAAGAATTGTATTTGGAAAACACTACTGAAAATATGTACACATGAAAAACGAAGTTTTACTGGAAAATATGAAGGCAATTTAATATATGTAGATTTTATGTAATGCCAAATGATAAAGAATAAATATAAATAAATAAAAAAATGTTTATAAAGAATAAATGTTTATTTTTAATAGTAAAATAATTTATTTGTTTTAATAATCCTACTATTAGAAATACAAAAGTTTGTGCATTTGGAGGTTTGTTACTCAATCACGCATAAACGGATTTGGATAAAATTTGGCAAACAGATAGATCATGAACTGGATTAATCACATATGATGATTTTTACCTTAGGAAGACAAAGAATTTCCGCGTTAAATTCCAAGGATCGTAAATAAATATTTATAATTATGTTCTTTCTTTAAATATTGAGAGTTTGTAAGTTTACCAATACACAATACATATGTACAGTGGCAACGTGGTTAAATAGATAAGTCGCAATATTATTAAAAATTTGGTAAGTTCACTTCAATATTGCACTATAAAATAACAATTTAGTCGCATTAACGCAGTAACATTTCAGCGAGGTTTTAGGGGATTTTTTCACGTTTGAGAACAATGTGACGTTGTATGCTGATTTTTTTGTTTAGTTGATTTATATATTGTTGTGATTGTGCGTTGTTTCAGTAATTCAATGTAAATGAAGATGAATGATCATGTCGCTGGTGAAGCAGAAATTCTAAATAAAAATATATTTATCTGATCTAATTAATGTAGCTGTGTTTATCTAAGCATTTTCTATAAATAAAGTTTTACTTTCTTATTTTGAAATTTTAATTTAGCATTTATTTCAAAAAATAATTATTGACAAAAATTGAACATGGTTCTTCCTCATAACACGGTTTTTTTGTTATCAACAAAGTGGCAACCCTAATTCTGATACTACCCGTATTTTATAAGTTTCCTAAGTTTACTCTGAAAATTCACTTTTGTCCTCTAGAAAAGATGGCATAATTATCCTCACTTGCTTCAGTTTTCGAAATAACTTTTGTAAACACACATCACAAATTATAATCTAGTTTATACTTTGTGACACACATATGATCTGATATGGCATCCTACTACTGACAGCCTACTTCAATACAATTTGTCACCACGGCAAGCGCTGCCATCGACTTCATTACTCCCACCGTATACTTTGCACCCATCAAATATATTTAATGTGTAAATAAAGTTATTAGGAAATAGAAATACCGGCCCTTTATTTATAATCCTCTGTTATTGTTATATTTTTAAAACTTGCTTTTATAAATGCATAACTGGATGGTTTGCAATGAACTTGTTTCATTGAACATCATGTTAAGAATTGGGAGGTAAACACTTTGGACTTATGATCAATATTACGGACTAGTTTAATTTAAAAGGTAAACTTTCTTTATTGAAATAGATACCAAGTCACTTACCTGTGGAATTCTTCCGAGCCATGTCCTCTGCACTCGAAGTCTTTCTCTGTTCAATCCGTAAATTCGGAATATTGAATGGGGGGACGTGCATGTTATCCGAACTATACTGATGCCTCAGGGGCCTGTGCCTTTCAGGACTAGGAAGCGAGAGATTGTCTAGCTTCAACTTGTTCCTCTGGTTTCGGTCTATCTGGTCCAGCATCTCTTGCAAAACTTCTATAAGTATCGTAAACTGTTCCAGATTAAGCGAAGGATTCACCGTCTGCGGTAGTAGAGAAGGCATCACTTTGGTAGCCATTAAATTAACAGAGAGTCCGTATTTTTTGTCGCTGAGCATCAATCGGTATATATCTGAGGAAAGGAAATATCGAATTTAAACATGAAAGCGTCTTGGTCTAATAATCTATTCTGTTCAACGCGCTCGAAGCCGTAACACTTACATATCACACTGAAATAAATTTGATTTTACATCCGAAATTGAAAAGTACATTCGAAATAGGTTTCCTCTGAAACGAGTTGACAACTAGTGATATAACAAAATTAACTACGTTACCAGAAATGTCTATATACCTAATAGAATTTCTCAATGCCATTCGAATAAAAGGAATGGTAATGACTTTTATCAGCGAAAAATTGAGGTCTCTTGGAAAGCAGGCATCTTAGTAATTTTACGTTTCAGTTTGAGAATGAAATCAAAATAATTTAAATAATGTACATGTACAGGGTAGTCATATGAAAATTTGCTCACTCCTCTCCTCTTCACCCTTATTTTTCAAGATACGAAAAAAGTGTAAGAATGATAGTTGAAAGCATTTTTAAATGTTTTAAAGCGTATGTCATAACAATTGGATATCGCATTTCCAGGATGTAGGCCTAAACTTTAGGTTTTTTTTAATGGAATACCCTGTATATTTTTACACCACTGGTATGTTGGCTTGCTAGCTGCCTAGTAATTTTACGTAATATCTTGAAAACCGTAAAAGGTAATTTGCATGTATATACAGCCTCAATGACAAACTTTGGTAGATGGCAGTTGGGTAAATGTTTTCTTATATCACGATAGGTCCAATTCGTTTTTGTTTAGAAGTTACAAGCATGCTAAAGAATATAATTTAATGTTTCAGTTTAAGTAGCTTGATAAATAAAAATGATGATTAACCGCAACTAAACCTATTTGTAAACACGGAATTCCAGGAAACAACTACTCTGCGGGATAATGTCCCCGACCAGCATTAAATTACATATGGAAAACCTATAGCAACAGCTAGAGCCACTCGTCAGAAGCCTACCAGACATATACCGGTTTCGAGCTTATTATCTCTCATCAGTATGCCATAGGCAAGGTATCTGACGAATAATCCTAGCTGTTTTAGTCTGTCTAACCCGATAGAAGGGACCATGAGTGCGCGGTGTAGAACTAACTACATCTATCGGCCATTCGCTACTCCATGCAGAACTGAAAATGTCACAGGCGAACGCAATAAAGGTCGACAGCTTTCAATGGTGTCTACTGCATGTAGAACGCTTTTGTGTACATTTTAACTGTACTTGAAACAATGAGTGCACGTTTACACATTTCGTGCCTTATACCACCTCCTCGTACCCCAATTATATTAAATTATGCATAACCTATTATACTTAAACTAAATAAGTCCACATTTAACTACAGCTACACTTAATCGTACACATTTAACCGCAACTAAACCTATTTACGCACATTTAACTATAACTAATCCTATTTGTATACATTTTAATTGAATTTGGACTCAATAAGTGCATATTTACACATTTTGTACTTAGAATATTCTCCAGTTATATTGAACTTATGCATAACCCATTCCACTTGAACTCAATAAGTGCACATTTAACTGCAACTAAACTCAATTGTGCACATTCAACCGCAACTAAACCTATTTGTGCCAATTTGAACTGTACCTGAACTCAATAAAAGCACATTTACACATTTCGTATCTAATACATTCTCCAACTATATTACACGTATGCATAATATATTACACTTTAACTCGATAAGTGCACATTTAACAACAACTAAACTTAATCGTGCATATTTAACCGCAACTAAATCTATTTATGCCCATTTAACTGTAGCTAAACCTATTTGTTCAAATTTTAACAGAACCTGAACTCAATAAGTGCACATTTGCACATTTCGTACCTAATGTATTCCCCAATTATATTGAATTTATGCATAACCCATTACACTTGACCTCAATAAATGCATATTTAACTAAAACTAAACATAATCTGAATATTTAACCGCAACTAAGCCTATTTATGCACATCTATCTGCAACTAAAACAACTTGTGCGACTGTACCTGAACTCAATAAGTCCACATTTACACATTTCATATGTAATACGTTCTTCTTTTACCTATAACTAAACCTATTTGTGCAAATTTTAACAGTACCTGAACTCAATAAATGCATATTTCGTACTTAAAATTATATTAAACTTATGCATAACACTTTAACTCGATAAGTGCACACTTAACTATAACCCAATTGAATCGTGCCCATTTAACAAAATATTTTTAAACTAATAAATTCTTAAATGAAAATTATTATTAATAATGATTTTTTTATATATATATTTAAAAATATAAGTAAAAATGTACACCTGCAAATCGGGTTATTCCCTGTATTTGTAATTCAATTTTCATCAGAAGAATTGGAAACCCGACCCAAACACAGGATTAGCGGGCATAAAAGTTTTAGGTGTTTAATGGAAGGTATTTGGGGCACCGTGGCAGCGAGAGGGCTCATTTAATATTGATAGCGTCGCCTGACATAGGTTCAAAGTGATTGATGTAGACTTGTCCTTCCGCATAATTATTAAGATTGAGGGTTTGACCTGAGCACAGACAAATTACATCGTCCAAAATTTGACGATATGGGGACATTGTCATATCTTGTTATCGAAGGGTGTTAATATTAATTAAGCAATATGGCAGGGATCTCGCAGGTAAACTTTAAGTTGCCTATGTAAAGGGTTGTTGCTTTGTTCAAATAATTGCCTAGGAATATCAAATTACGAGGTGCTTTAACATGATTACCAGTCATGTCTGGTTTGATATTTAAGAAAATTACTATTTGACTAGAAGCATGGTGAGTTAATCCATATATCAGCGGTTCAAAATCATGGGAATCCTCTAATAGTTACTATTGAAGTTTTTATTTGTTTATCACTTGTACCATTGAGTAATAACTGTATTTATTATTCAATGCTTGTACCCATGAGAAGATAAAAATTTAAAAAGGGCACCAAAATTTGATGATTTGATATTTATCATATCAATCAAATAAGAGCAATATTTTGCGTTTTTCTTAAATATCTATGAAAACATTAATTTTCGGAATACATAATTCAAAAACTGGGTCTGCGTCGGACCAGACGGTGGAAGTTATACTTCTTTTTTTTTTTTTTAAAAAAAAACTTCCTTTCAAAGCCTGAACGTACAAAAAAAAAAGTTCTTAAAAATTTGTAGTAAGGTTTTAGTAGTACTTTCTGGATATTGTTTTTGAAATTGTCTGCTCAGTTTGTAAAATGATTTAAAAAGTACATATCGCGAATGTTCTGTTAAAACGGAAACTGTAAAATTTTATCCCATATTCTTAATGACACACTGTATATTATACGCTTATACGTAAGAAGTAAATTTATGTTGGTGTCCACAACCAGTAATTCTCCACGCTGTATAGTGGGTTGTATGAAAAGTTCTTAAAAATTTGTTCTTAAAAATTTGTTCTTCCTTTTGAGCGTGACGCGGTTTCTCGACCAACATCCCATCCCAATGTGTCTAACGGGCGCAAAGAAGTATAACATTAAAAATTCTGCCTGAGTGGTTCAAAGTTTATGAAACCTTTGTTCCCCGTTTATATACTCGAGCTGTCGCATGGCAAATACAGAGCTGGAAATAAATTCAATTGGAACTAACGGAATGGGGTTGGAAACTCACTATCAACGTTAGTGAACCGACTGAAAAAGAAGCAACGCCGTTAGCATTACTGAAGATAATTTCTTGTAATAGTCTAAGAGCTGACTACAGACTGAGCCACATGCCTTGATCCACGAAATACCTTCTATCTAGTGCGGGGATAGGCGATCAAACATATAAATTTTCTGACAAAAAAACTGTCATGGGAATGGCTGTAAATTTGTACAAATATCGAGGATCATGATAAAAAGCAGGAAAAACATTGTCTGAAGAGTAAGTGGAAGATATAAAATTGTCAGAAGCGGCCGAAATTGTGAAAAATGTATCTACATATTAGAAGACTTCTGACAGTTTCCACATATATTGTTTATGTATAGAATAACCTAAGTGCAAGTGTCAGAAAGCAACGTGGAAGAGATCATGAGAAATTCGGGTGTGAGAGTGTCTTTCGATTGGGCCTAGTGGACGAATCGCTTTTCTCTTGATTTTCTTTTTAAATTGCTGTCACTTAAATACCATGATAGACAGAATGCATGTTTTGGCTGGTACCTACTGTGTCTACATCATTCCATAGACCGAAGTTTATTAAAATTCCAGATCATTATTTTGCCGAAAGACTTTCTCGGAATTTGCATCCGAATTTCTCATGATTTCTTCCACATTGTCTTCTAACACTTTGCACATAGTTTATTCTACACGTAAACAATATAAATGCAAATTGTCCACAAGTTCTTCTAACATGCTGGTAAACTTTTCGAAATTTTACTTTTACACTTCTGACAATGTTTTCCATTCTTTTTCTCAAAATCCTTGATATCTAGGCAAATTTTCAGCCGTACCCATGACAGTTTCTTTTTCGGAAATTGTACATGTGCGCCTTCTGACGGTCACTTACTTCGCTTTGTCGGTAGCAATCAAATATTTTGCAGGTAAGATGGATCGAGGCACGTTGTTCGCTCTGTAACCAGCTCTCCGTCAATAAGTGTCGAAGTTGGCGCAAGGGCAATTGGGGCTATTAAGCTTCGGTTGAGCGGTTAGATTATTTGTACTATTTGCGAAGACTGAAATTGTTCCAATATCGACATTGAAACAAACGTCGACGAACCCTTTGACATCGATTTATAGAATTTCCTGTCAGTTGAATTATCAGATGAGAAGAATGAAGAGGCAGACGTAACTGAAGAATCTTGAGACACTGAGGAAACTCGAGTATGTTTTCGAAAGGTTTCCGACTTGTTCTATTTCGGCCAGTCGCATCAAAGAAAAGAGCTAATCTTCCACACAACATATTTTGACATATAAATAGCTAAATAGTACAGTAGAACAAGTTGGAAGTTTATAGAGTCCATAATCTATTCTATGACACACCTACTTTATATCTTTAAATGGTATTTTCTTTCATTGAAAAATAAGTAATCCATTTAGTGTTTAGATACGAAAAATAAAAAGAATTCTCTATTTATATAAATTTTTTCACAGTAAATATTGTCCTTTGATCATTTCTAGACTGATTGACTCCAATAGTATAGCTTGGAAACTTTTGTCGCAATTAAAAAACCTGTACACAGTTTGCAGAATTTACTGAAAAATATATTTGTAATCTAAATTTCTTTCTTCTAAAACGGACACATTCGTTAATATTTGCGAGAAATGCTAAAACCCCCCTCTCAGTGGTTCAAACAGTAGGTTGAACATTGAATTTTGGTGCCTATTTTTAATTTTCTTCTTAAGCATGAAAAAAAAAAAACAGTAGAAAAAAGGAAACTTTCAGTAAGAGCCTTACTGTCAACAGAATCTCTGACGCTTAAGCTAATTTTCGATTATTCTTATTTTAGTAACAATATTTTTATAATATTTGTTATAAACAGAGCAAGGTATGGATACAGGAAACATATTCAATCCATGAATACTGAGTATTCTGCTAAAAGTAAAAGTATTCATTACTTGGATCCTGAATAAGTATTCATATTATATGAATACAATGCTGAATACATGTGGAAATTCTCATGTGAAAAACGTCGAATCATGGTTATCTTCGGACATCATCAAATGGTTCAGGGCAGAAACGCATATTTACTACGCTGTTTGGGCTGTATTTAGTCCGCCCGTGTCGTATTCAATATTTGAATATACTGATTACACAAATATTGTTTTTAATACTTCTCATGAATACATTGTAATACAATATTCGAGTAATACTCAGCTCTGCATGAAAATATTAGATAGGAACTTCTAACCGAAATTTTTTTTTTTTTTTCAAATAATTAACTTAATTTTGATGAAGGGAGAGACGACTTCTAATTGGAAATGAAAAAATCTAAATATAAGTAACCTTCTTCAAGAAAATTGCTGGTGAACAAAAGGGTATTATCAAACTAAAAGAAAAATTGTCTGTGACTCCTTATTTTGGATCTGTTTATTAGCTTTTTTGATGCTTTGTGTCAAATAAATTATAAAGAGTGTTATTATTGACACTTTGGT
The DNA here is from genome assembly GCA_025584915.1 of Monochamus saltuarius. Classification (NCBI taxonomy): domain Eukaryota; kingdom Metazoa; phylum Arthropoda; class Insecta; order Coleoptera; family Cerambycidae; genus Monochamus; species Monochamus saltuarius. The sequence continues at coordinate 48,793,101 of CM046721.1, read as the reverse complement.
TTTTTTGAACGTGGGTTTACGTCTCATCGCATTTTTTGTTTTAGTGTACATTTTAATTTTAAAATGGAAAGTGATGCATTTTAGGGCACATTTTGATTGTTGAAAGTCTTCTTTTGACCTCAAAAATACACCTTTACTACTAATATTTTTTCTTTTGTTAATGATTTTTATTTATTAATTTACTAATATTTATGTTAAATAATAGTTTATAATTCTATTTTCATTAATGGTAAATGTTAATTTATATTTTTATATATTTTCTTCACAATATTCATTGAAAAAATCTTATAAGCTACTATCGAGATAAATGAAGTACGCAATATCTTCGGAGATTGCACTCCCTTCTGTTTTTGCTTAAAAATAAAAAAGATAAATTTTTGAGACAAATGACCTCCATACTACTACACAAAACACTAAACTAAACTGTACTAAACTACTACTAAAATGTACTAAACACAATAGTTCGTCTTATCATCAGCAAAAATTTAAAATTTGTTTTATCAATTAACAAACAAATTACGACGAGTTAAAGTGAGAAGTGTCAATTTTTGTAGCCAGAAAACTGTGATTTTTTCAAAATTTTTTATTAATAACTAAAAAATGGGATAACGAAACTACCTGAACACACAATAGAGTAATAGTGATGCAATATACAAGGTGTTCTTTTAAATGAAGTAGCAAAAATGAGACCACAGATTCCTTAGGTGAAAATAAATCCATTTAACCTAACATACCTATATCCCAAGTCGCATAATAAAAAAGATACCTACAAGGTGTCAAGGTTAAGGTTTTGTTTTCGATATTTGTAGATAACTTCATAAAAAATCCAAATATTTACATACATTTGTAAATCAGGAGTTTTTGCGGGTGAGAAATTCAAATTCGTTTCTAATTTTGACGTCACTAGTAGAGGGCGCCACTTATGATACCATATGTTTTATTTAAGTGGCAGACCTTTCTTGCTAGTTGGTGTATCCATCTGACTATTGAAACTATTAATTCTTCTACCTATTATATTTGAATAAGGTATACCTATTAAAGTCGTTAGGAGTAACAGTCTTCCAGATAATCGTATTTGAAAAATTCAGTGCACCGATTGACCGTTATCGTTTCAGGTAAAGTGCCTTTTCTACTGAAAATACAGCAAAATATTACTTGAAAAAGTTGTTCAGAACGGCAAATTATGGAGACGTGCAAAATTTCAAAAAGATCGGCCTGCTTTGATAAAATCTTTGTGCTTTGATGAAAAATATCGAATAAAATTTTCACCTAAGGAATCTGTGGTCTCATTTGCTATTTCATTTAAAACCACCCTGTATAGTTCAAATTTCAATTTTTTTCGCCTTTTCGTTTGCTTAATATCGGTTTTCAAACTCAAGTGTCTATTTCGTTTATTTCGATAGTAGATGAGTCATTGTTGTTTTCTCACATATAATATAATCACATAAAAGCAGGCGAATAAATGGATGTTCAAAAAGTATCATAAAACTATAGGAAATACGGTATATTGGCACTTACTTACGACCCTTAATGTGATCTGAGGATCAGACAGTCGAATGTCGTAGAGAAGAGGCAAAACTTCATCTATAATTTGAGCTTTATCCAATCTATCCAAAGTCCTTTCAACACACGAGAGCACATTCGACACAAGTTTTAAATCCCCCTGGTTCTTTTCATATATCACTTTTGTTTTCGGCAGTATCATTCTTCTTATTGCTGTTTCGTCTAGGTACTCCGACACGTTCGTTACGGCCACCAATGCTGCACTCTGAACAGAAAAAATTTATTACCAAACATAAATAAAAGATAAAGAGTAACTCAGCGTGAAGTAGCTGATCAGTTTCTTTCTTACTTTAATTAGACGGTGTTATTGGAAATGTTTTTTTTGTTTTAATTGACTCTTAAAAAACAAAAAGAAACGTTGCAGCTTTAAAAACGGTGTTACTGACGCTACTGCGTTAAGCTCCAATAATTGTTAATATACAAGGTGTTTCAATTAAAACTTTCCAGCTAAAAATATCGGAATTAAAAAAAAACAAGAAAAATCTGAGACACGTTGTATTAGCAAAGCTTTACAAGAAAGTTTTCAATTAATTAATGTATGTACAGAGTGTCCCAAACTCGATAGTTAAGGGTTAATGTGAGGATACAAGAAATTTAAATAAAATGAGACACGTAGTGTTAAATGAGATGAGGTATGCTCCATTTCCAATCTAAAGTATTATCTTCGGGATTTGACAGAAACGACTAATGACGTCATCAATTTTTCCAGAAACATACCCAAATTTTGCTTTTGTTAAAAAAAGCTCTCTCCTTTTTTATAAACTTTTAAAAAATAATTGAATGTTTATTGTGTAAAGTGCATACATGTCATTAACAATAAAAAGAAGGATTAAACTCGACAATTCTAAACAGAACATTATTTTTATTTAATTTATTTAACAATAATATTGATTGTATATCTCTACTGGAATGTTTTAATTATAGAATTCCTGGTTTAACTCTAGGCAAGTTGAAACGTTTTATTTACCGTCAGCTAGTAACAACACTCCGAAAAAGTCACCAGTGTATGTTATGTCTCACAATTTTAATATTATTTCGGAGCAATGTGATGTACATTTTTCATCTATCAACTCTGAACAATTTTAATTAGCTATTATTAGTTTATTTATGCTATTTTACTATACAGTGTAGAAAGTATGGAATAAATTCATTATTTCTAAAACAACGAAGTTTGATGAAATTTTCTCGGACCCGTCGATTTTGCTTTTTAAAAAGACTTTTTTTTATATACCAACGCATTTCCGAAGTTCATTTGTTTTTGCGTGATGACGTCATCGTATATTTTTTTAAATAGAACCCCTATATTTTTTCATCGGATTCTTGTAGAGCTTAACTTGCTGAATTCAAAAATATATTATTTTCGACACTTTATTCTTTCAACTTTCCGAGAAAAAAAATAACCGATCCAATAAACGCTGCATTTGACAGATGTTAATCCTGATTAGATTTTGTTTAGCTGCCAGAAACAGTTTCTGAGGTGACTTGATTTAATATGTTGTTTTTGCTATCAAAATATGTAATATTCTAACATGCAATCTAATAAAACGAAATAATAAATTAGGGGGTCAAATACGATTGAAGCAACCAGAATTTAATTAATTAAATAGTTACTTAGTGTTAAATTGTTTTAAAAATAAAGAGTCCTTATTTTGTGATACTGCCGATGAATTCACTATATCCACTTTACTCTCAACCAGCCCATCACAGACACAAATGGCAATATTCACATTTTTTTCAAGCCGATTTTATTGGATCGGTTATTATTTTTTTTGGAAAGTTGAAGAAATAAAGTGTTGAAATTATACATTTTTTAAATCAGAAAGTTAAGCTCAAGAATCCGATAAAAAAATATAGGGGTTCTATTTAAAAAAATATCCGATGACGTCATCACGCGAAAACTAGGGTTGGGAATATTTATCGATATATCGATAATTATCGATAATATCGATAATAATACAGATAAAAAATTATCGAATTATCGATAATATCGATAATTTCAATAATATCGATAATATCGATATTATCGATAATTTCGATAACATCGATATTATCGATAATTTCTATAATATCGATAATTCGATAATTATCGATATATTATAAATATTTCCAACCCTAGTTTTGTTAATATCAATAATTTGACTCACGAAGAATCACGTTTAGCCGTAGCTTGAAGCCAATAATGATTTATGCGACTTATATGTAAACGTATATACAGTTACATACCCTAGATCTTTACCTTTTAGTGATCTTCCCACATTACATACTAGTGTTTACTTGTTACGGGGTTAACATGAAGATGAATGAAACTAAAATTTGTAAAATATTTCTTAGGCACGATAGTATAAACTCATATACCTAATACAAGTTTAACTTGTTCAAATATAAAAGAAGTAATCATAGACAATGTGCGTTATTAGTCGGCTACAAATACCCGTACATTTAGGAAGTATGTACTCGCGAATAGCCAATATCTACAAGCACGTGTCGTTTTAAGAAATATAACTTTTTTTCAATGAATATGCAAAATATCCATATATATTAATCGATATACGAATATTATACGAATACATGAAATTAAGCATTTTTGCGATTTTTAACAAATAACCGATTTTTTAGACTAAATTTTGAACAATAAACACGTAATATCAGTGGCGTACGTTTTGTTTAAAAAAAGGTCCGGCATCTCCTGTCATGCACGCCACTGGTTAGCAGTTTGGCACCAGTAATTAGTCTAAATAAAAGACCTCTTAGAAGGTATGAACCACACCAAGTTTTATTAAAACTTTCAACTGGGTCACTGAGACAGCTTAGAAAATTTAATTTTTTTTATAACTTTATCACCCTGTATCTTGAAAACGAAGCCTTTCTGGACTCAAGTTTATAGAGAAAACTAATATTAACTTTAAACGTACTATCATTCCCTGAAGTTTGTGACATGCTTTCCGGGACACCCTGTATATTAATCGATAATATTTATATTACCGATAATATCGATATTATCGATATATCGATAATATCGGTATATTTTATTTATCTATAATCGATAGTACCAAACCGTTATCGCCCACCCCTAGCGAAAACAAATGAACATCGGAAATGCGTTGGCATAGAAAAAAAGTCTTTTTAAAAGGCAAAATCGACGGGTCCGAGGAAATTTCATAAAACTTCGTTGTTTTAGAAATAATGAAATTATTCCATACTTTTCTTCCACACTCTATATCTTTATACATTTATGTTCGTGTATTATTACTGTTGTATGTATTCACTGCATTTTATTTTATTTTCTATGATATGTATTATAATTTTTTATCCTGTAAATGGAATTTTCTGTTGGGCAATAAAGTTTGAATTTGAATTCTTTAATACAGTTAAAACAAAACATGATGATAACAATACCTAAACTCGAGGCAAACGCCCTCATACTACATACATATTACATTCTATTCTCTATATGACCTCCTCTAGTTTCAAGACACATATCCAATCTTCGCGTAACTTCTTTGCGGACTGCGTTTATTAACATTTCACCGTTTAACTCATTATAAGCTTTTGTGATTTTTCTTTCAAATGATTAACATATCGCAAAGGTGTTTTGAAAACTTTATTTTTTAAAACCCCCCATAAAGAAAATCGAGGGATATTAGATCTGGTGACTTTCCGAGACACTGAATAGGTCCATTAATCCCAATTCATTTTTCTGGGAAAGCGTTATCTAAATATTGCTGCACAATCCTGGCCTTGTGGGGTGGAGCTCCGTCGTACTGAAACGATAAGTTTCTCCTTAGCTGCAAAGGATATTCCCCAGAAGTGCAGGAAGTTATTCTTGTAGGAAATGTAGGTAACTCATGCTGGTCAATGTATGTTCATAAAAATAAGGCCCAATTAAATGCCTACCGATGATGCCACATTTACTCCAGAACGGCCTTGGTCTTGAACTGGATTTTCAATGGACCAGTAGTTTTCATTGTGCCTGTTTGGCAAACCATTGGTGACAAACCGACAAAAACATTATTATCAATAGTTTCTACATTTACTACAATTTGAGCTATAAAATTAAGTCTCTTTTTAATATAATGCTCAGTCAAATACTCCAAATTGCGAATTTTATAGTCATGATGAATGACTTTTAAAATTCGTTGAACAGTTGATTTAACCAAATTCAATTTTCATCGATTTTGTTCGATGTACTGTAAAAGTCTAGCTGTATTAACATTGTTTCCTACCCTTCAATTATTTCATTCTTCCGAACAGAAAACGTATCTTCATTTCGTTGCAAGGTCGCGTCGAATCTTTTAAAGGTTTTATGATCAGGAATGAGGTGCCCTAGATACCTTTCTAGATATACTCTCTTCTTGACTTTTTTTGAGACGCCATAAATTTAAACATTTCGCTAGGACAAAAGTTATACGTTTGAAATTCGTATTGAGTAATGACAAGTATTTTGTGACATTTATGCAAACAAAGAAGATTCCATTATTTTCCAGCTATCATAGTCCTATCATCCAGAACTATGTTGTTCTATATCCGATTTCGATCATTGTAGATTTATATCTTTTCAGTATTTTTTATTAGGTGATTAACAACAATAATTTAATATGAATGAAAGTGTAACTAGTTCACCTCCATGATAGCTGTGTCGTTCTGTTGAGTAAAATTCTTTTAAATGCTCTAACAAAATTAGCAAGGAGGAGCGCCAAGAAATACATACAAGTTTCTAGAAATGGAATAACGAAAAAAAATTGGGTACATTTTTATTTGAAGTAAAATAATTTCTCCCTTCCCGTATGCGTGCAAAAAAGGAACACAACAAAAAAGGGGTATTCATACCAATATTATTTTATATACAGGGTGGCGCATCCAAAACGAAACAGAGGCATTTTCTGGCAGCTCAGTTCTCTTTTTAAAAAACGCTCAAACCCGTCGATTTTGCTTTCGAGGGGGATAAAATCACGTTTACACGTGCAGCCCGCTCGGCAGGGATGGCACCACCCCTAAAATCTTAAACGGGAAGGGGGGTCTAATGATACATCGCTTTAAAGGCCTTTCAATTCCCCTTATAATGATGTAAAATACCATGTACTTCAGTTCAGTAGTTTTGGAGATTTATTGATTAAAAGCTTAAAGTAGACTTTAATAGGTACATCAGATTAGTTTGTACTTATTTAAAGACATTTTAGTAAAAGCATTTACTTAGTCTTTGTTCACTACACCCATGGTTTGTTTATTATTTTAGTGTTGAAAATAGCGGAGCGATTTTTGTGACAAAAATAGGTGGTATTGTGTTAATTTTTTTCTTGAAGAAAGGTAAGAAAGGAATGCCTCGTACTTATTTTAAATAGAAATTTAGTACATAGTTTGCGATTAATACGACCAAACCTTCTTGTTAAAATACCTTTTAACGCTTTATAAATTAACCATGGTATATTCCACGGCAGAAAGGGTTGAAACTGCATTACAATAATAACTACTCTCATTTATTCATTTTTAAACTACTTTACTGCCAAATTTAATGCATTACTTGATCTCCACTAATGATCATGTATTAAAGTCTACTTTAAGCTTTTAATCAATAAATCTCCAAAACTACTGAACTGATGTACATGGTATTTTACATCATTACAAAGGAAATTGAAAGGCCCTTAAAGCGACCCCCCTTCCCATTTAAGATTTTAGGGGTGGTGCCATCCCCGCCTAGGGGGCTGCACGTGTAAACGTGACTTTATGTAAATTTTGTGTCCCCTTCGAAAACAAAATCGACGGGTCTGAGCGTTTTTCAAAAAGAGAACTGAGCTGCCAGAAAATGCCTCTGTTTCGTTTTGGATGCGCCACCCTGTATAGTATCGAGAACTACAATTAGAGTATGCCAAGAATAAAAAAGCGGTATTCATACGAATGTTATTTTACATATAGTATCTAGAGCTATGATTAGAGTATGCCGAGAATATTTTCTAAATACTTTGGATATCAGTAAGCGAAGCGAAGCTATTTTTTGAGTGCCAATCAGAATGAATCAACTGAAATACCTCGAAAACCTTCGTAAACATCCAAAAAAATATTTCACAGGAAAGGAAAGAGGAAGTGCGCAAACATATTAGATCATTCCCTGCTACGACCACATTACTGTATAGCGTCTACAAAAAAATATATATATTTGGATCTTAATCTGAAACGAATGTATGAACTTGACACTACTACAACAGATAATTCTGTTAAATTCAATATTTATGAAAATATATTTAAAAGGTAATATACTATGTGACAAAGTAAGATGAAGTAAGTAAATACCATTTTATTTTGATAATTTTTTGCATGCTTACTTCTCTAGAGTAAAGTAAAAAATGATTATATTTTCAGGTTTATCTATTAAGTAAAGTAACATTTTGTTTTAAAAATTTCTGCTCATATTTGTGCTACAAGTGTTGTGAAGCTTATTGCAAACGACATTTTTTACAGCTGAGTATACCTAGAGCACGTAGATTTGAGCAGATTTCCCAGTTTAGTAAATTTGAGAGCAAAGCAGGTTTGCCGGTGAGAGAAATCTCTAGAAGAATTAACAGATCCTTACGTACGATGTTACAAGGCGTGAACTCAAGAAGGCCGTGAACATAGAACTAGAAACACCGGTCGTCGTAGACGAAAAACAGAGTAGAAGATCGCCGATTGCGAATTTTAGCTGTCAGAGACCGATTTAATAGCAGCTGGCCTATTGCAAATCAGTGGATTACAGTAGGTAGGTATATCGCATAATATGAATCTCATTTAACTATAATTCGTATTCTCCTGTTAATACCACGATCACAGGAAACTTAAGTTTCGAATAAAACAGATTACTTTTAAAGATTATTTTCAGCCTGATAATCGTATAACTTAATTCTTAAGCCTAGTCCAGACTGTAAACAAATGTTTCGGACCATTGTTGAACATGTTCCCAAATAGTTTATAAACAGTTCCGAAACTTTGTTCCGGAACAGTTCCGAAACAATGTTCCGCGTTCAGACCTTCCAGTCAGTGTTTCTCCAGTTTTGAACATGTCGAGTGAGGCTATTGCAGGAATTTGTGCTGCCAATTTATTTATTTTACTTAACACAACACTGCACTTATTCGGGAACAGCCACATTTCTTACTCTCTTCTAATTTTAGGTGCTCCCGTCGAAATTGGGATTTAAGCATGTGAATTTTCTTTTCTACTTCAGCGACAGTTATACCCAATTGCTGTGCAATTTTTTCAAACGCATCTCTCTTTTTATTTCTATTCTTATAATCACTACATGTGACTTCCCACAAACACGGGCTGCTATGCAACATTTCAATAAGTTCGAGGTTTTTTTCTTGATTCCACATTGTAAAATTAAATAATAATAAACCACGAACGAATCACAAGAATTATTATTATCACAACACTACAGAGTTGTAAACAAATGAACTGTGCTCATGAACACGTCCAGACTTGTCGCAACTTGTTCAATGTTCCCGTGTTTTCCATCTCCAATGGGAAACAAGGAACAGGGCTGATTTTGTTTCGCAACATTTCTGAACAGTTCCGGAACAAGTCATAAACAAATTTGAGCTGTTCAGGAACATCGGGAACATTGTTCCTGAACAGTGTCCCGAAACATTTGTTTACAGTCTGGACTAGGCTTTACACAAAAGTGAAACATTTAATATAGGAAAGAGACACATTAATGAACATAAAATATTGTGCGGCTTTCTGAGGAGAAACAAAGACTGCTAAACTAAAATATACCAGAATATTAAAAACTTTATTTTGTTCGATTTTAATATATCTTGTTCACTATCCCTATATTTATTTATCATATCTGAAAGTAAGGCATTTTATTCTATATCCATTTATAAAAACTCGCTATAATTTTGGGGTGACGTTTAGTCAAGAATTATTAGGTGAAATTTATTTAACCGGTTGCAATGCACTCACTGGTTCATGTTTTAAATTGCATTGCTTTATTTCAAAATGCCTTATTCCAATCAAGAATTAACAGATATGGTATTCGAGTATCGGGGGTACAAATATGATTTAAATATGACTTGTGATTTGTAAGTGTATAATATGTCACTCCCAAATACAATAACCAGACTTAAGAACAGTGTAAAACGCTGTCCAAAGGCTACGGGAAACTGGTCCATATAAAGCTGGTGAACAAGAAAGACCGCAACTTGTCTTAAATAGAAATGAAGATATTTTATATTTTGTTGAGGAAGACTTGAGTCGCAGTACCCGCAATATTTTACATTAAATGGATTGTAAATATTGCGGTGTGATGTCTGTTATATGTTACCTAATATATAGATATTTGGTAACCATAAATAGTTGTGGCAGGTATTTCTAACACTTTGTATAAACTCTTGTCAACTGATAACCTCTAAGAAATTGTTTAAAAATAATAATATCGACTGACAAAAAGCGCTGCGAAGTATTTATCAAATTTCCAGGAGCGCTCTATACAGCAGAGCTAGGTTCAGAATTATTTGTTTTATAATTTGACAATTTCTTTATTGGAAATATGACACTTTAGTCTACAGGTTGTTTAATGAAAATAACTATTTTTGTATGTTCTCTGTTTTGTAGGAATGTCTTTGTTTGAGAAACACCCTGTGTACAATACAAGCGAAAAATATGGAATAAGAAACAGAGATGACAGTTAAACTCATCATGAATCAACGTCAGTCTTTTCAGAGCTCTTTTGATTTTGCAAGGAATCTAATTTAACATGTGCCTACTTAGCTGTACTTAGGCTTAGTTAAAAATAAAAATTCATTAGGCTTTTGTATCCTCCCTTAATTTTATTTCTACATTTCTACCATTTTCGCTATATACTTAATGTATAAGGTTTGCATTAAAGAACGGTCTTGGTTTTAAATGAGCATATTTATTTATTTTGAAATGATTTCCAATCATACGATCGATATTTATAATTCTAAAAAGACCGACTGGTCTGATATTTTACAATAATGAACTTATTTCGATGTACATTAATGATAAATAAAACGTTTCAGGGAGTTATGAATAATATTCTATATAAATAACTCATTGGCATATACTTAATATGTGAATTTAAAAACGGAAATTACAAGTTGTACTACTATTAAATTTAGTACACTCAGTACAGATTAATTGAAAAAGAAATGTACCAACTGTTTTGAAATGTATATAATGAAATATCTGAAAGGTTGTTGACAATGTGGTTGGTTTAATTTTATATTTTTTACAGAGCTGTACTAATGTACTCCTTTGATTTCAGCAGCATTCCACTCGAATTTAGCATAGTAAATTCTATAACTTCGATACAGGTATAATAAGTAGTTTATATTATCTATTAATTTTATTTCAATTTGCTCCACGTTTGTGTGAAGTTATCCACGGTTTTCCAGCCACGGTTTATAACGTGCAGGAAATTATATCCAGGACAGAGGAGTTCAAATCACAGCATAAGACCCCTTTTATGCACGCTTTCTCCACTCAACGCGAAATTGAGAATAACGTGGCATATTTTTGCTCCATTTTATGCACGCGTATTCTATCAGTTGTTGCCAGTTTCATGCCACACAGTAGTCAGTGAAGTAGGTACATAAAAATGGATCCACGTATATTGTATTTGTGCTATAAAAAAATATGTAATAGAAGACGTAAGGCAGTACATCCAATTAATAGAAATAGAATTCCACAAAGTGCATTTATATTTTATATGGAGATTTACAAAAAGATGGTGACAAGTTTTTTAATTAGGGGCCATTCATAAATTACGTCATACGAATTTTAGGACTTTTTAACCCCTTCCCCCGTCCTTGTCACAGGTTGTCACATTTTCAAAGCCCCCTTCCCCCTGATGTGACATCACACATTTTTCAAATGTATGTATGTATTCAAAAATAATCAAAAGAAAACAGTTAATTTTATTTTTTTCTTACTTTTATTATATAATCTTTAATAAAATAAAAATAAATTAAAAATTTTTATATAACACAAAAAAAAAACGACTAGTTAGAAAGCAATAAACGACTAATTATGTTAATTAAAGATACAAAACTTAATCATCTTGTATCCATGGATTTTGGACTTTGTAAAGCTTTAAAGTTTTTTATTCACATATAAATTTCGCGTTATGGATTTTGGATTTTAACATGTGATGTCACAAAGTTTTGACCCCCTTGTCTCACTATGTCACATTCCGGTGATATCCCCCCCCCATTAACATGTGACGTAATTTATGGATGACCCCTTACTTTCGTATGTTACAATCATCTTTTGATGAATTAATTATATAACATATAACAGGATTTGGTCTGATGGTATCAATAAATATTTCAATATCAATTGCGTCCATTGCATCCATGTCCCGCTTGATCAACAGCTAAACTAAAACTAAAACAAACTGTGCTAAAACTACTCTTGACAGACAGAGCCATTGGACTTGCGACAAAGAGCGCTTTGCATAAAAACGCCGATATACTTTCGTGTTTTTTCGGAGCGCGTATGCCAAGCGTTCTATAAAGCCATCGCGATAGAATTGAAAACGCGAGAGCAAATAAACGAGCGTAAAATGTATAAACGTAGTAACTCTGTTCGTGGTACCTTGAAACGCGGCGTTTTTGTCAACTCCGCGTTGAGAGGAGAAAAACGCGTGCATAAAGGGGTCTAAGTAAGCGGCACTTGCTACTCCAACATCATGCCGGCAACGAAATGCTTTCAAAACAAGACGTCTGAGTAGCATCAAAACGTTATTACAAAAATTAAAAATTTCTTTAATATATAAATTATATCCCAATACCAAATCGACTGTTAGCCCATCCGGAGGTAAATTAAAGCATTTTTTTGATTCTAAAAAATCGTGTTTACAAAAATTTCAGAGTAGTTCTGCGACAGGTACCTACGAGCCACTTAAAACCGTTATTAGATTCGTTTGTCTGCCCTTCGGAAAAGTGAAAAAAATATTAATGAAAAATGTTAAGCTGAAATTAATAATTAATTTTGAAGTACACGTATACACTTATTCATTTAGAAATTCGTATTCACGAAAAATTCGAAGTAAGTCTGTGAGGGGAACCCACGAGCTACTAACTACCCCTAGATCCTTATGTCAGGCAGCCGGAGGGCTCGTACAAATTTATTAATAAAAATGAAGCTGAAATATATATTTTTTTAATACAACTATATATTTCACCTAACAATTCGTGTTTACAAAAATTTCGAAGTGGGTCTGCGCGAGGCATCCACTACCCACCACTCTTTGTTTCGTCTGTCTGCCCGTCGGAGGGGTAGTAAAAAAAATTATTAATGAAAATTGTTAAACTGAAATTAATGTCTTTTTAAATACACATATCGTCATCTAAAAATTCGTGTTCACAATAAATTCGGGGCGGACCTGCGAGATGCACCCATAAGGTGCTTCCAACCGCCCTTAGTTTCGTCTGTCTGCCCGTCGGAGAGGTAGTAAAAAAATTACACTTCGTCGGAAGAAATAAAAAAAATAATAGTTTTTAAAACTTCTTTAATCCTTTGCTTCTCAAAAAAAAAACAAAACAAACGTTGTTACATAAGTCATAATAATTTAAAGTCCACCTGGCGCTACAGCTGTGTATTTTCAATAATATGTTATCTTGTACATAAGTTGTTGAGAGTATCAAATTCGACAAAATAGTATTGTTTTTTTTTTTCAAATAACTCTAAACGCCTTCGTAAAATGCCACCTTGTAGTTTCCTAGTGCCTATGTTTTTGGTTCAGATATAAATAATTTGTACGATTTTTCCTTCTTGTAAAATTTTTAAAAACGTAATTATTTCAATTTGAAATTACGTAATTTCAAGTTATTTAGTTGACCACAGAAAAAAAAACTTATGATGAGACTTATAGCCTCATAGTAATTGTTCAATAACTACCGTCATCTGTAATCCATAAATCAATTCTAGGCAAAAAATGCAGTTTTCTCAGCATTCCTACATTCTGTAAATTTTAGACAAAACTTTCAGTCTTGTTGCACAGCTAGTTGTTTAAAACGCAACATATTAAACTTTCTGTTTTAAAGGCCTCAAACAAAAACAAAGGTATTTAAATTAGGTGGTCAGCAAACTGTAGTATCCCCTGCCTATCCATCTACAAAGACATCTTTCAATATCTCTGAAAGTTTGATAATTTAGTATTGGACGATTTGGATATTTTTCACACCTCGATGGCAGTTTCCATTACAAAATTCTGATCAAACCCTATTGTAGGTTCACCTTAGAACAGTTAAAATTAAAGAAATTGACGAAGTTTCATTATCAGTAAAGTAAAGGAAAGACTTTACTTTTATGGTTTCTATCAAACAAAGTATCATGTAAAATAATATGTATTTTATTTTGCATCACTGACAGCAATGATCATATTGAACAGTTTGTTCTTATAAGAGAACCGTTACAAGTATCTGTAAATTGAAATACGTAATTTTGTTTCTATTATCAAATAAACATCTTTCGACATTACATAATTAAGAGGGCATTTTTTCAACCTCTGACCTCCACTTTGACACCCTTGATGATGTCTTACTATTTTATAAATTAAAGTATTATGAGTTTGACAACATAACTATCAATTTTTTAAGTCTTATTTGGGAGAAAGACGTCAAATGGTCATATTTGATGATATATGTTTTATTTTTGGTGTATACAGCAAATATGTTTAATTGTGTAAAATACACATGAATGAAATGTTATGCTGACGATACACAGCTCTCTTTTAGTTTTTGTCCAAAAAATATCATTGCTGCCTGCAGTAAAATAAACTCAGATTTAATGTCTTTACAGGAATATTCTTTAAGAAATAATTCTCGTGTAATATGTATGAACATCTATTGATGCAAATTTTAATTTAAAAATAGATCAGCAACCACTTAGATCTGTTGGTACAGTAAAAAAACCTTGGTATAATTTTTGACATTGATTTGCGTTTTAAAGAACATATAAATGTTTTAATATAAAATGTTACGGGGCTCTACGACTTTTATATGTAAATGTAAATATTTTTAATTTAGAAAAAAGCTGGTCGATATTTTAGTATTGCCCCAATTCTGTCACACTGTAGTAGTAGTTTATTATTCGTGTTTAGATACATTTTCAAAACATCGCCTTCAAGTGATTCAAAACTGTTGTAGATTTGTTTTAGATTAAAAAAAAATATGACCATTTTCTTCTAAAATTAACGAATTATCTTGGCTTAAACTTGAAAACTTGTTTAAATATAATTTGACTGTGTTTGTTCATAACATTTTAACTACTTCATCACCACCCTATCTTTGGGAGAAACTTTCTTTTAGGTTTAATTTTAATTCTGTTAATGTTAGATACTTAAATTTGCTAGCACTTCTCCGTTATCACTCAGCCATATTTCAGAGAGCATTTTCATATAATGCAGTACATGTTTACAATAAATTAAGTTCCCACCTTAAGGAGAACTTTGCATTTCGCAAAATTATTAAATAATTTTAGTATATGCGTAATTATATGTATTTTCATGTGTATGTGAGGCATTTCCAATTTATACTATTTTATTTTCACCATGAAAATGTTATTCCGCAACTTTACCTATTGGATTAGTTTTTACGAAAATGTTTGATTTCTGTCTGTATTTGTTTTATATTTTCTGTTAGTTTTAATGTTACGTAGAGTAGCCGTAGGCTAAACTTCGCCTTTTCTAATGTGATTGTCTGCAAATTGCAATCCATTTTAGAAATAAAGTAATTTTATTATTATTGTCATTAAGTGGCCTGTTGGGCAGTAGAAGGCACTGCATAATTGCCATAAGGTCTATGATAATTGCACATCCCACCATCATAACTTATGTCAATGTCAACTTCAACTTGTCACATGAAGCTGAGCTGTAGGGCTGTAAACATAACTAGCTGGGTGTATTGATTCTTCCGCCAAGTGCGAGTTGCAAAATGGAATTCTTTTTCTTCAAACAGAAAGGAATGACACAGAAGAAATTTATCGCTGAATAAGTCCAGTATACGGAGAAAACTTCATGAGTGACGGTGCTGTACGAGAATTATACAGGAAATTTAAAGATTGTCCAAAATAACGTTTATGATGAAGGTGGGCAAAGTTGATTCGACTATCTTTAAATTTCTTGTACCATTCTCGCATACATCGTCACCTATGAAGTTTTTTCCGTATATTAGACTCGACAACATTGTTCCCTTATGCCTGAAGAAAACAAATGACGATCCGCAACTCGCAATTAGTATTTGGCGGAAAAATCAATAGACGCATTCATATTTACTGACCTTTATATGACAAGGTGGAGTTAACAGTGACATAAGTTTTGGTAGAGGAGATGCATTTTTTTGCTTTTTTTTTCGGGTTTTAAAATCCCTAGTCATTTAAGAAAAGTAATTAATTTACGAAGTTTCTGCAGAACTTCTCTTCTTATTTTGACGTCAACAACACTCTCCTTTTATACAAGATGTGTAAGATGTGTATCTTAAAGGAACATCCTGTATATTATAACGATTTTTTTTACCCTTTATTGGAGCACTCTGTATTTTGTTTATAAATTTCGACAGCTTATACGAGTATTTTTAAGTAGCTTTTTACCATGTATATTTTATGGACCTAATATTACTCATAGAACGACTTCTTGAAACTATAAAACCTTTTTAATACCCTCTACAGTATCATACCGTAATTTAATAGAATCGAGGAAACGAATGAGAAGAATATTTTACTTATTCAAATCCGCCTTATATATTCCTAGTAATAGCATAGAAGACATAGATGTACAACGGTACATATAAAAATAAATGAAAACGAATAAGATAGGAATACATCTAAAACCTTACCTGTACTTGTATCGTTGTGCTTTCGAATGCGTTATAAAGCATCGGCAAGACCTCGGTTCGAATATCATCCCTTGGAGTCTTCTCCAATATTATATGCAAATTTTCCAAAAGAGTTACGGTGGCTTGAACAGTTTTCGGAGCGGAAAATACACTCCTGAAAAAAATGCATAAATACATTATTAGTACATGAAATGTATTTTAAAACAACTTAAAATTCAGATGCACACACACATACACACACACTGTTTGCACTAAAATGGTTGTACCAACCCTATAGACTGTATAATTTGAAACAATTTTTTTTTAATTTTTGTTGTAAATAATAATTACATTGAATGTTCCTTCTTGAGATATAAGTAATATAATTACTTTATATCATCAATATCGGTTAGATCGGTCGGTGGTCGAGCGGTTTTAGGTGTCAGTATTTGAATCGTGTTTGCCACCTGCTGCAGGTTCGAATCCTGCGGCCTGGTAGACCGTATATCAGCTATATTTGTGGAGAGGATTGGCACCCTTTCTGCGGGTAAGGAACGATAGATTGAATCAATGTGAGAGATTGATGCTTGTTGCCGTTTGGCTATCCCCCTTATTAATGAGCTTTTCCAGATTTCCCTCATTCCTGTTTAAGAATAATATGTCCTCCTCTCCCCCGTACAAGTATTCCGACTTCTGGGCTAATTGTTTGATTACAATGACGGGTAGATATATTATTACTATCATTATAATTGGAAATCTAATATTTTATTGATCTACTTTGACGTGTTGACATTAATTCAAATCCCATAAATTCTCTTTAAACAGATTTCCAAAAAAAAAATGAAACGGTACGTATTAGTTGAATAATTTCTGGGATTGTTACACGTTCAGAGTTTTTGACGTTTCGAGAAATATCACTCTTCTGCAAAAGTTTAGAAGCCTAATCAGTTTCAGAGCTATTACATTACATTACATTAAACAATATTTTTTATTAGCTCTGCATCGTAATACTCGGCATCTTTATACTTTTAGGGTTCCACAGCACATAACTGCAGCCTTTCAAAAATCTTTTTCATTCAATGCAATTAATTTATGGACTAAACTTAATGATAATATTTAAAAAATGAGCAAACAGACTTTCAGTGTTCATGTAAAAAAATGCTTTTAGAAAATCAGATTCCGCTTGCTTAGGATGTATGATTTTCCGCCTGCCTATTGTAACTTTTTATCGTACCATTTCTTATAAGAATGGGTACTGAAGCAAGAAACGGGCAGTTTTCTTTCGAATTCGATATTTTTTTCAACGAAGTGATTAATAAAGTTTTATGGGAAGTTTCCAATCTTTTCATTATACCTACCAACTTGCAATTATTATTATTATTATTGAAAAATACTGCGATATGTCCTTGAAATGTAAAAACAATACAAACTTAAGATGTGTCACAGAAAACGTCGTGGAAATCTGAACACTATTAAACTATATCCATTTTTCGCAAAAATATATTGTGCAAATAAAATAACATATTTGACTTCAGGAGATTATAATGTTGCGCAAAATAAGAAAATAAATTTTTAAAAACATGCTTTAACCATTTATTATTATTTTTTGAGAATAGTGGTGGACTAGTGGGAAAATTGCATGAATATTATATTGGTTTGAAATGTAGTACAGGGTAATCTTTCAAATATATGGAAAGGTTAAAACATGTGTCTGATGGTAATAGGTAATCACATAATAATTAAAATATTAACATTAATACATTGCTATAGAATGTAAACAAAACCACGTGGCCGAAAACGCGACATCAACGGTGTGTCGTTATATACCGTTCAACGTGATTTGATTCCGTGGATGCAGGTGCATTTTACGGTGTTAGTGACATAAACAGGAGTTTGTTTATTATATATTTGCGTTTTCGTGGCATTTGTGGGTCATAGACATATAGTGTAAGTACTGTGTAGGTAAAGCCATATTTATTAGTGGTGATGTGTGATTGTTAAATGTAACTTATTCCTTTGTTTACAATGTAGCTTGTGACAACTACGACGACAATGCTGTTGGGTAAGGACCATATAAATGGTTTTACTTGAGGTATTTATAAAATTACGTCATCTGATTTCACATTAAACTACTTGCTTTAATTTGGAAAACATATGTAAAAGTAATGAATAATGATAGTCAACATTTCTTAATGTTTTTAAATTAATTTAATAAATTCTTATTGCTATTTATTACTGATTTCATTTCTCCTTGAACATTCCTTATTTATTACTTTTATTTATTATGTGTTCAGAAACAAAACAGGTAATTTAATGTAGTGAAGTCAGATAGCAAAATTTTATAAATGCCCCAAATAACATTCTACATCACGTAGGAGCAAACACAGAACATCTTATTTGGAATCGGAATGAACCGCTGAATACAATAAATGAGAAAAAATTTAAGTTTCGTTTACCATTGCTTTTCTAACAACTTATTTTTTTTTTGATGAAGTTGTGTATTTCCAAATAAACTTCCGGTATGCAAGGCGCATATTGAGACGCGTATGACGCGTGTGTAGTGATACAGCACAGCACGTACCTTTGTAGCTTAAGGCAAGGCGCATATTGAGACGCATATTATGCGTGTGAGATGACCTGATCCGATCAGCATGACACGAATACGTGACACGCGTAGCCTTGTCTTTCACATATTGCAAGACAGTCCCTATCACAACTTTCGAACAGCCACGTCATTCTAAATTTTCTTGTTTACTAAAAATAAATGATCTAAACAGAAAACTGGATTTATAAATGAAATAGACCCCTGAGTTTGGAAACCGATATTAAGAAAACGTAAGGACAAAAAAATTTGAAACTTGGACCATATGTAGCCTGTAGTTTCGTAATCGTATTTTTTAGTTATTACTGACAATGTGGAGAAAATTACGGTTTTCTACCTACAAAATATACCATCTTTCAAGTGCAGTTCTTTTGCAATTTCACATCAAATTTTGTTTTTTATCTTCGCTTTCATATAATTCTCATGTCTGGTATCATAAAGCTCTCTATGCCTTCTTACCAGCTATATCAGTTATGTTTTCATTGCCACGGCAATGGCAGTGACACAGTTTTTCGCGCCGTACGCGCTATGTGTTGATAATTTTGAGGTTAGTTGTGTTTTCGCCCGTGGCAATGAAAACATAACTGATATAGCTGGTAAGAAGGCATAGAGAGCTTTATGATACCAGACATGAGAATTATATGAAAGCGAAAAACAAAATTTGATGTGAAATTGCAAAAGAACTGCACTTGAAAGATGGTATATTTTGTAGGTAGAAAACCGTAATTTTCTCCACATTGTCAGTAATAACTAAAAAATACTATTACGAAACTACAGGCTACATATGGTCCAAGTTTAAAATTTTTTTGTCCTTACGTTTTCTTAATATCGGTTTCCAAACTCAGGGGTCTATTTCATTTATAAATCCAGTTTTCTGTTTAAATTATTAATTTTTATAATAAACAAGAAAAATTAGAACGACGTGGCTGTTCGAAAGCCGTGAGAAGAACTGTCTTACAATATGCGAAAGACAACGCTACGCGTGTCGCGCATTCGTGTCATGTTGGTCGGGTCAAGTCATCTCACACGCGTCATACGCATCTCAATATGCGCCTTGCTTTAAAATGGTCTTCAGGAACAAACAAAGTTGCAATGCTTCCTTTCGTCGCGTTTATCGTCATACGCCTCATTCTTCTTTTAATTTTTTTGACACGATGAAATATATGCTTAATCTGCTTAAACTATTTTTTACCTAAACAGGCTGTGTATTACAGTCTTTAATTAATAAATCTTTAACAACTTTGCTTATCAAAAAGAATGTAAAATCCGAGGGAAGAGATCAGTAGTGAACAAACATTTAAAGTTATTGAACAAAACTGAATTGAACAAAAAATGTTATGACGCATTCCGCATAGGGAACGTTTACCTAGATAAAAGCTTATAAGATTTAACAAGTTGTGAGAGAGACCCAAATAAATATCTAATTTATTCGAGAGTATTGTGTGAGCAAAATACATCAAATGCCTTTGTTAGGTCAGTCACGTCAGCTTGAAATTCATCATCAATGGCATTGGCTAAAAACTGTGTAATACAGTAGAGATTTGTAATTACGTGTTTTGTGTGATAAAATATAAAATCATATAGCATTTCATAACACTATGCAAAATTGCTGATTATAACCATCGGCGACAATTACTTATGTCTGATCTTTCACGTTGTTTGAATACTGCAGTGATATTAGACATTTTCCTGTGATGGAAAGGCACATGTATTTAAGAACAGGTTTATAAGTTCACACAATGGTAGCGCAAATGCTACGGCACAGTTCCGCAAAAGAAAGGCTAGTATTCCATCTAAACCAATAGTAAATTTAGGCTTTAATTTCATTAAACAACACCTGACTTAATTCTCCGAAAAAGAACCAAATTCGGGCAGACTAAAGTTATTAATGTCAGAGATAAAAGGCACATGTGATATAAATGTCTGAGGTTGGTGAGTAATATTATTCTCAGTGTAAGATGTAATTATTAAACATTAATTAACATAAAATTAATATGGGGCAAACTACCGCCACAGGGCATTTTACTGTATGAAGAGATTGACTAAAAATTGTTCTGTAATAATAGTATGTATTTTTGGCATATGAAATAAATAATCATAAATAAGAGATTCCAACACTTTAGTAAATACAGGGTGTCCGGAGAGTACTGGGACCGAGCTTAAACATAGCTTCCTGTGATCCAATAGAACTGAGATTTAGACAAACTTAGCTTAGTTCAAAAGTGTTTAGTGTTTAGAAGTTACAGGGCTTCAAAGAAAAATTGTTTTCTTGTTATGAGCTTAATTAATAAACTTAACGGGCAATTATGTTCAAATTTGGTAGTTATGTTTTAGATAAGTACAAGCCTTGTGAAGTAGTATGTAGTGCCGCATATCGTAGAGGGCGCTGTTGGCAGTTTTTTTGCAATTCATTTTTATCGTATCTTCTTTGCTGGTCCTACTCTGATACACTTGACTGAAAATTATGATGGAGAAATTAATTTTGCGTAGAAACGCTATACCTGTTCCATGTTGATAAAATGCACCGTTTTTGGTAAAATGCATTTGAAAAGTTCCGCACATCAAAATAGAAATAAATTTTCTAATTCGATCTGGTTACCACTTGTCCAACTGACGTTGATACGATTAAATTAGATCAAATTTGATCAAAAACCTGTCAGATTAATATAAAAATTATATGTAATCTATAATTGTTGTTTTATATTATTTTTGCTTATTTTAATTATTCATTATGTAATATATGTTATATATACTTTTATAATCTTATCTTAGAAAATTGCAACGGAAGCACACAAATAGTATAAAACTAAGTGCGTGCTCCACGTTCTTCAGTCTTGTTCTACAAAGCATTTAATACACACAATAAAGTTTGTTAGCAGTATCTCGCCTACTTATTTAGTGTCGAAAGGGCCAAACCTAAAATTGGCGCAGTCGGTAGGATATCAGTTAACTCCTTCAATTGTTAATCAAAGTGAAGGTAGGAGACCTTCTGGTCAGAGATACTGAATCCTCGAACTTTACGTGGCTAATTTCGACCTAATAAGGAAGGCAAAACTGCAGACGACTATAACCGCGTCGGGAAAGTAGTGAAGAGCTGAATTTAGTAAGCTCGTCCGTGTGCAAATCGCATAGTTAAGGGCTGAATTGAGTAGGTCCGTCCTGTCGCCTGTGTTTGGATTATTGTGTATTGGATTACCACCAAATCTATCTCCGCTGCATCCTTAGGGAATTTTCTGGAACCGGAATTACCTGGTGAGTACCGAAGTGCTAGTACTTGACTCTATCCTTTCAAACGAATATTGACAGTGGTAGGTTAGAATTAGTATCAATTTAACAATAAGAAAGTGTATTAAAGAAGATAATTAATTCACCTTGAAAATTTGTTGATCTCGACATACGCATAAGTCGTGTATCTGTTGTGCCATATCAAGTTCTCGCTGGACTTGCAAGGACGCGTAGTCTACCAGAAACTGATAGTGAGCCGTGTTTAGCTGAGTCGTATTCGACCTACTTAACTTATCTTAACTTATCTGCATAAAGAAACTTTAGAATAATACAATGTCAAACCCGCAAGCAAACGTAAGCACCAACCCAGCTGCTTCACAGCGTAAAGATTTAGACGCACAAAAACTAAACTTTTTATGTTCGACAATACAACCATTTGATGGTTCGGAAATTGAATTGACCCAATTCTTAGAATCAGTGGAAACGTTCATAATATCGTTAGATTTGCCACATCCAACTGATATACAATCACGTTTATTCATAAACATAATCAAGAGTAAATTGAGAGGACAAGCAAAAACGCTTATTTTAGGCAGACCTGAAATAACTACCTGGCAAGAAATCAGAAACCTTTAATTCAAAATTATAGTGATCATAAATCACTTCAAACTTGGCAGAACGAAATTTGCCTATTACAACGCGATATCCGCGAACCTTTACGTACCTTCTGTAATAAAATTCTGGGTATGCGCTCAAAATTGTGCAGAAAATACAATTAATATATACAGATCCACAAGAAAGGACTTCTCTTCAAGCAGTATATACTTCCTTGCTTTTGAATAAATTAAAGAGTAATCTCCCACAAAATTTCGAAACTATCATACTATCTAGACCTGATTTGAACGACATTGAATCAGTAGTTCAGGCTATACTTGAACTTGAAACTTATTTTGAATACAAAAATATGAGTCGTCGTTTACCCCAAACTCAACCACCACAAAGACCACCTATGTTACCTATTAGACAAAATCTACCGCCTAAACCGAGCTATAACTATAAACCCCAATATAATACAAATCAACAA
Organism: Monochamus saltuarius; assembly: GCA_025584915.1. Taxonomy (NCBI): domain Eukaryota; kingdom Metazoa; phylum Arthropoda; class Insecta; order Coleoptera; family Cerambycidae; genus Monochamus; species Monochamus saltuarius. The sequence goes on along the minus strand of CM046721.1, from coordinate 48,769,819 downwards.
CCCAACTTTCTACCAAGACAATTCCCATCATCTTATCCTGCTCCAAGACAAACTCAACCACCAATAAGACCTCCGTATAACCAACCTAAACCCTTCTTACCCCCCAGACAGAATACAAATCGACAACCCCGTTCTACAAATACTTATTCAAATAATAGAAAACAGTTTGAACCCGAACCGATGGATACTTCCAGTACTACACTAACTAAATTTCAGAACGTCCCTCGTAATTTTTCACATCACTGTCATGAGTACGAATTACAAACCGAAGACTATGATTCCCAAGAATATGAATATCCAAATTACTCAGTAGATCCTGATTACCTTGAACAACCCGAACAACCCGAATATTTTCAGCAAACTATTTCAGATACGGAACTCGAAAATTTTCAGAAAATAGCCTCGAACCAGAACCTAGGGAAATGATCTTTGAAAATAATTCCATTTTAGCTGCACCCTATCTTACTTCAAAATTGAAAATCCACCTTTGAAATTGCTTATAGATTCCGGCTCTTCTAAAACTATGATTCGCCCAGATATCATTGAAAAATATTACCCTGAATGTATCTACCAATCTTCAAATGTTTTAAAAACATGCATGGGCCAAAAGAAAACAAAATTCTGTGCAACCATTCCCGCTTTTAATGAATTTTACAGTAATGATAACATTGATATTTTATTATATGACTTTCACGATTTTTATGACGGGCTAATAGGCTTAGATTTAATAACCCAATTTGGATTACTTTTTGATTACAAAACGCAACAGTTTTTAATGAATATATTTCAATTCCTTTATATGTTCGAAACCCATTAGAAATTTCCAAGAGAGTTACTGTCAATGCCTCTGAAATTTTTAGAACACAAATTCCAGTTTCAGTTGAGAATGGTGAAATTTTAATTCCTAAAATCGAGAATGATCATATGATCATACCCGAATCAATATCTTTCGCAGAAAACGGATTAGCCTACGTAGAAATCCATAACTACACAAACGAACCATCTACTGAATATTTCGATTATCCTATCCGAGTTACATCCTTAGATAACTACGATCCTATTAAACCTATTATCCAACCATCCGAAAATAAAACCTTGAAGACAGACGTAAGACAACTTATACGAACTGAACATATGAATGACGAAGAAAGAAAAGAAATTTTCCAGTTAATTTCAAATTTTAAACATATTTTTTATTCAGAAGAACAGCCTTTATCCTTTACAAATGAGGTAAAGCATGAAATTAAAACTAAAACTGAAGACCCGATCTATACTAAACAATACCGACTACCTTATACCCAACGACAAGAAGTACAAAATCAGATACAAGATCTTTTAGATAATCAAATAATCAGGCCATCGCAAAGTCCTTGGTCGAGCCCTGTTCTCATTGTTGAAAAAAAGGCAGACGCATCTGGAAAACGTAAATATCGCATGTGTGTTGACTACAGAAATTTAAATAATCTCACTATAGACGATCGGTACCCAATTCCGAATATCTCAGATATATTAGATAAGCTCGGGAGATGTAATTATTTCTCGACTATTGACCTTACATCTGGATTTCACCAGATAGAAATGGAACCTGGCAGTATAGCAAAACTGCTTTCTCAACTGAAAACGGCCATTTTGAGTATCTCAGGATGCCATTTGGGCTTAAGAATGCTCCTGCTACGTTCCAGCGTGTAATGGACAATGTTTTGAAAGATCTTCAAAATCGAGTTTGCTTAGTTTATATGGATGACATAATTGTTTTTACAAGCTCTTTAAACGAACACATTCAAAATTTAAAACTAGTTTTCAAAGCTCTCGAAAAGGCAAATTTAAAAATACAACTGGACAAATCGGAATTTTTAAGAAAAGAAACAAAATTTCTCGGACATGTTATAACACCTAATGGACTTAGACCAAATCCTGACAAAATACGAGCCATACAGAAGTTCCCTATACCCAAGACGGCTCGAAAATCAAATCATTTTTAGGCCTTGTCGGTTACTATTGACGTTTTATAGATAACTTTGCAAACATTACAAAACCCCTGACTTTATGTTTGAAAAAAGGCAAAAAGATTATTCACGATCATGAATTCTTAGAAGCATTTGAAAAATGTAAAACCCTAATCACTAATAGTCCTATTTTAGCATTCCCAAATTTCGAAATTCCATTCGAGGTCACTACAGACGCCTCTAATTTTGCACTAGGCGCCGTCCTATCACAAAACGGTAGACCCATTTCTTACGCTTCTCGAACTCTAAACGCTTCGGAAATACAGTATTCTACCATTGAAAAAGAACTACTTGCCATAGTATGGGCCACAAAAACATTTAGACCATACCTGTTCGGTCGAAAGTTTAAAATATTTACGGACCATCGCCCACTTCAATGGCTCTTTAATCTAAAAGACCCTTCTTCTAAATTAATGAGATGGCGTATTAAATTAGAAGAGTATGATTACACAGTACAATATAAAAAGGGAACGGAAAATAAAGTTGCAGATGCACTATCCCGAATAAAAATAGACGAACTTAACGCCAACGAAATTGACGACCTAGACTCTATCCTTAACAACCCTCCTGATGAAAATATAAATCAACTTATTGATTCTCTTAATGAAGAACTAGCTAGTACCTTACATATACCTGAAGGTACTGAAATTCCCGAAGAACAAAGAGGACTTTTAAATCGTTTAGATAACCTATCCGATACTCAGACACAACATACCGCCCAAGAAAATCCTATCTGTTCTCCACCAATTACAGAAAAAAGTATTAATGGGTACAAAAGGCAATTATTTATACACGAAACTCAAAATATGCCTATTCTTTTTGGAATTCATACATCGAAACCATTTCCCGATAAGATAAGAACCACCCTAGTTTGTCATACTTCTATATCTGACGATGAACTTACTAACATACTAAAAAGGTATCTAAATATAAATGAAACAACTTGTCTTTATTTTCATTCAGATAAAATTAAAGAAAAGTATTGAGAGTATTGGCTAATAATTTTGTCCCTGAAACTAAAATAATTATTTCTAATATATTGTTGAAAGATCTAATTTCAAAAGATGAACAAATGGACCAAATTAAATTCTTTCATGAAACAAAACCACACACAGAGGAATTAATGAAACTATCAAACGACTTTCTAAAAAATTTTATTGGCCGAATTTATCAACTCATGTTCATGATTATATAACTAAATGTGAACCGTGTAACTTAGCCAAATACGATAGAAATCCACAAAAAGTCAAAATTCAAAATACACCAACTCCATCTAAACCACTCGAGACTCTTCACATAGATCTTTTCTTTATAGATAAAAATATTTTTCTAACCTTATTTGACCCATTTTCAAAATTCGGACAAGCGATTAAAATTGAATCTAAAAATGCTCTTGATACTATTCAAGGACTAACTACCTTTACGTCTTTCTTTGGAACCCCCAGGTATATAATTCATGATCCTGGCAAGGAATTTGTCAATACCCTTTTAAACAATTCTGTCAATTACATAATATCAAAATTCATGTAACCTCAATACAAAATTCCCAAAGTAATAGCCCTGTAGAAAGGTTCCACTCGACATTGCTAGAATCTATCCGTATATTAAAAACAGAAGATCCCCATAAGCCTCTAGACTACTTAATGAGGTTAGCAATAACTTCTTATAATAATTCTATCCATTCTGCTACTCAGCAAACCCCTTTTCGATACTGTTCCCATCCATCTATAACGATACTTCACCTATTCTTAATGAAGTTGAAACTACCCAAGACTTTGTGGAAAATACTCGGAAATTATCAGAAAAACTTAATGAACAAATTAAAACTAAACTGAATCAGAGTAAGCAGACGCGCAACGAAAAGTTAAATCAAAACCGTAACGAACCTGAAGTCCTACACCCTAATGATGAAATTTATTTAAAAACAAAAACCCCCTGGTCTCGTAAAATTCAAAATCCTTTTGAAAAAGTTAAAGTCCTACAAGATTTAAACATAACGGTAAAAACTAAGAAAGGAAAATACCATAAACGTAAAGTTAAAAAGAAAAGACAGACTAAAGGTTCTCCTTTGTTACAGAATAATGAAGACCCTGCTTCCCTTTCTGACAATGATAACGGTGATGACGATATTGACGAAGAACATGACTATGACAATAAAAATAGAGAGACTGACTAACCCTATCCTCCCTGTAAATTTGGGCAACCTCAAAACTATTTCCTTTTACCATTCTTTTGTACACGTACTTAATTTAACGGAAATAGGAGAACATGTAAATAGACTTCTTGTATCTTCAGAAAATATAACTAAAGAAAAACAGTTCTGGCATACTCAGTTACATTATCTCACAGAGCGTATTAAACAAAAATTCGATATCATTTGTTCCGCCACTGTAAAACGCGAGAAACGCGGTATTTTTAATTTTATCGGAAATATCTATTCAGAATTATTTGGTTTAATGAGTGCCGATGATAAGGAGCTTTTGGAACAAAAACTAGAAATTGTATTTAGTAATCAGAAAAATATAAATGATCAGCTAAACACGAAGCTTTCCGTTCTGGAATCATTTACAAGTGAAATACAAAATGCTATGAAACAGATTAACAACTTTTGGAAAACCGCAAACGATTTTTTTGAAACTCAAACCTTAATTAACGATTGTTTAATCACTTTAGAAATTCTAGACCAAATTGAGGATGGCTTATTATTTAGTCATATGAGTATTATACATTCCGATGTAATTTCAACTACAACTATTGCCGAAATTTTTAAAATTCTATACACTTTATATGAACCTGCGGAATTACCTTCTTTAAATCAAAATTCAATATTTTCTTTATTTCATATGAAACATTACGTATCAAGCTCAGTAATATATATGGAAATTTTAATTCCGATCTACCATGTCAATGAATATAACCTATTCCAAATATTTATGTCCTCCTCAAACATATCCATCATTCCCCCTGAAAGTTACTTGGCACTTGGTACTTCTGCTAGCGTTTATTCCTGGTTAGAAGAAAAACCCCCAAAAGTTGGCAAATATTACCAACTTAAAGAAATGATATATGAAAAACCACCATCATGTATTCCAAAAATGATGATTGATCATGATGAACCAAATTGTACATTTTATTATTTGAAAAATCCTAAGGACAGCATTACCATGTTACCTTCCGGACAATTGCTTATCCTACAAGCAAACGGTGCATATAGAAGAACAATGTTCTAGCGTTATCCACCATTTTCTCACAGAAGATTCTTTAATATCTAACCAAGAAGGATGCACTTTGCGAATTAATGAAGAAGACTATTTCCTTCCTACAACGAACTTACAAGCCTCTACATTTCTTTTACCAGAAATAAGAAAACCCGAATATCAAATTTTACATTGGACAATACCATAAATGAATTAGAGTTCCTTAAGAACAAAGTAAAAGAAACAAAAGATATTCAGTTGATTGACCCTGCATCAATTGAACCTACATCAATCTCGTGGACGACCTGGTTAACATGGTCTCTCATTGGACTTACAATCTTATTTATTCTCTTCACTTTCCGGAAAAGTATAAACTCATGGCTGGTATGCCCAAAAAGGACAACAACGCCAACTACTACACCTCAAACTTTCCAGGAGCCAACTCCCGTAAACTCTGATTTTCCTTCTAAGAGGGGAGGAATTATATGAACTCTATAATAGTGTTATTATATTATTTTTGCTTATTTTAATTATTCATTATGTAATATATGTTATATATACTTTTATAATCTTATCTTAGAAAATTGCAACGGAAGCACACAAATAGTATAAAACTAAGTGCGTGCTCCACGTTCTTCAGTCTTGTTCTACAAAGCATTTAATACACACAATAAAGTTTGTTAGCAGTATCTCGCCTACTTATTTAGTGTCGAAAGGGCCAAACCTAAAATTTGAATTATTGTACTGAATTAGTAATTATCGTTGTGTAGTTCTGTAAAGTGTAAATGTAATGTGTAAATATTTTCAAATTATTAGTATTATTTCGTCAAATTTTGAAAACATACCTCGACATAAACAGTTTTCCAACACAGAACGGCAGATATGATTACTGTCAAAATCAATTAAATAGAGGAGCTGCAGAAAAAAGATACAGTTACATAGATAGCTTTTCTACGCAAAATTAATGTCTTCATCATAGTTTTCCGTCAAGCGTATCAGAATAGGACTAACAAAAAAGATACGATAAAAATGAGTTACAAAAAAACTGCCAAGAGCAGCACTACTGACTCCTTCGCAATGCTTGTACTTATTTAAAACATAACTGTACCAAATTTCAACATGACGGTTCGTTTCTTAATTATGCCCATAACATGAAAAAAAAATTTGTTTTGAAGCCCTGTAACTTCTAAATGAAACACTTTTGGAAGCTAAATTTATCTATATCGGTTCTATTTGATCACAGGAAGCTATGTTCAAGCTGGGTCCCATTACTTTCCGAACACGCTGTATACCGAGTTTACTAACGCCTCGAAGTTGAATTCATGCTTCAGGAGACCAAAAGGGAAAACAGTAATTTATATTTTCATGTAAATCAGTTTTTTAGCGCCTGTTCTTTAGTCACCGACATTGAAATAGTTATTTACATTTATTAAATTTAGCCTCAAAAGGAGCAATATTAATGTTGTTTGGATAAGCATCTTAAATATTAGTTTAAAATAGTTTCAATTTTTATTTCTTCGCCAATGTTTTTCTCACACATTATAGATTCTAGATTGCGATTAGTAGAAACTGCCATTTTTAAATAAAATATAAAGTTTGATTGATAATAATAAAATATTCATAGAAGCCGACAGCACTGCTTTAAAGCTAAATCCAATGGAATCGCATTACCTATCATTTTCTGTATCCAAAAAAGAAATATCATAATGAAATCTTCTACTTCGTACCTGCTTCACGTTCTCAAATCGTATAAAGTTATGCCCTACAGGGCACTAATGCTTTCCGTCTCGTTTTATACGATCAGCTTTATTGTACTACAATGTATAAAAAAATCATTTTGACTGTTATTGTAAGAAATACAAGGGAGCCTTTCACTGAAAAAGCACCAACCGATTGTGATATCAATTTAGTATTATGTTGAGCATTTCTTTCGAGTTTAGATGCCTTTCACCCTTGTGAAAGAAAACTTTTTCAGTTAAATCGTTTTATATATTTTGTAAGAATTTATCGGCTTTATTTTTTAGCTATTACTTAAATTGAATTTATTGTAATATAATTGAATAGTTATCTCTATAAACTTAAAAAAAAAAATTGTTAGACAGGATGTCTGTAAAAGTTCTGACACTGACACAAATTCCTGACGCTAAAATAGGAGAATCTAGCCCAATTAAAACTCTTTTGTAAATACTTATCTTAATAATGGCATAATTTGAAAGAAATTTGGTACTTAGGTTTTTTAGAATGATAAATCGAAATCTGATCGCAGTTTTGAGGTACATTGTTCGTTCCTTGGCATCTTTTGTACAAAAAAAAGGTATATCAAGTAGGTGTTGCTTCGAGCAGCAGTTTTTGAGATAATCGAACTTAAATGTCTTGCACACTGAAACTTATCATAGCAACAAGTTAATAATGATAAGTATGTCATTAGCTATAGATAGATGTGTTTTTCTCGGAAACCGTTGCTCCAAGCGACTTCAATAAGGTAACCTTTCTTAACTATAAAAGACGGGGGAAGAAATTTTTTTAGTCCAAAATAATATACAGGGTAGAACAAAAAAGTTGTAACGGTTTAAATGGTTCGAAATCGTCGCTGGTGGTGCCCTCTAGAAGATATACCAAAATAGACAATAAAATTCAATTTTCCATCCCAGGAAACCCCAGGATACAAGATTTCGTGAAATTAACGAAAAACAGTCGAAAGTTATTAAAGAAAACGCGATTTATTTTTTAACCTTTCACACCCTGTAGCTCCGTGATATCAACTTTTTGACAAAGGCAAGTTTAGTTAAATCGACTTATTTTCAGCTATACTTTATGTGGCAAAACGCTGTCGCAACCTTTTAGGGACACCCGGTATAAAGTTTTCTTAAGCGCTTTAAAGTTAACAAAGTTCCAAACATCTGGTGCTCAGACTCGGATCCTTTTCAAATCTACTCAAGTTTCTTCTTCAACATCCGGTGTCCTAGTCGTGCACCTACGTAAATCTTCCATATTCTTTCGTATCCCGCAGGACATGTAATCATAAAAACAAGTGACCGTGAATTGTAAACACCGTACGATTCCGTCCATAATGAACTGTGCACCCTCACCGATTCCCGACCATTTCCTTAGCAATAACCCTAAACTAATATCATATTGATCACTACCGTGTTTGTCAGACTGAATCGTTTGACAGTAACGTTTTGTACTAATGACAGTACTTATGTTGTTATCTATTATCTATCTCGTTGCTACGAGTAGTTTCAGTATGCAATAAAACATTTAGATTCTTTTATCTCAGAAACGGCTGTTTGAAGCGACACCTACTTGGTATATCGTTTTTGGGCAAAAGATGCCAAAGAACAAGAAATTTAATGTCCCGAGGCACAAAAAAGCTATAAAGCTTTAGATGTAGGCGAAGTGCTGCTGGTGGCGCCCTCTGCAATGTACCCAAAGACTGCTACCAGATTTCGATTTATCATCCTAAAAAAACCGTAAATACCAGATTTTGTGCGAATCATGTCATTATTGACATAAATATTAAAAAAAAAAAAAATTAACAAAAGTTTCCAGGTTGTTGTGGAATCTAGGTCACCCATATATTATATGTAATTTTATGCAAAATCTGGTTGCTCCTCTTGTGTATATATATGAAGATACAGGGTGAACCTTAAATAAGTACAAATACTTTAACCAGGAGTATAATTCACTGTGTAAAACACATAATTAATAGTTTTTTTACAAAAGAAATCAGAAATAAAAAAGTGAAATTTTAAATAAATTTTGTATGTTTTTTGTAGAAAACTTGTTGAGGACCGCTGACTTCTATACATTTATGAGTCATAGCACCACTGCAGATTGAACGTGTGATTCACAGTGTTGCCAGTGTTACAAAAATGTCTTTGCTTTTCTTGATATTAAACGTATACGTCAAGCCGCTATTTTGTATTTAATATTGTGTGTACCTTTATTTTTAAAATTTGTTTCACTGATTAAAGTGCGAAGCCACTTTATGGTTCTGGATTCGAAATGGTTAATACTGACTCATTTGGGGTTGTGTGGCGAAAATTAAATTTAATATGCTGTGTGAAAATCATAGTTTTTCGTTATTCTTCATAAAATAACTTAAGGAAATTGTGTCTTGCGTCTCTTTGTAACAGTGTACAATGACATTTAGCTTGTGAAATGTGGATTACTGATTAAATAGTTAATTCTTTAACAAACAGGCAAGCTTGTGTGCACGTTTATGTATAATTTTTGAACATTGAACATAGTAATATCACGTAATATATTCCTAAATACTTTATGGTAGTATGTATTTAACTTGCGGAAATTCATTTTTAATCGTATATAGTCAGTCAGTTAAGCAGTTAAAATTTCTGTTAATAATACTGCGTATCATACTACATACCCAACTTTACTGTACTTATGCTTCAAACAAATATTTTTTAAATAGAATTTAACCGTATTACTTTACTGTTACGTTAAAGGAAACTTAATCTATATTAGAGGAGATATGGCAACCTCGCAACAAATCATATGGTTCATTAGGTTGGTTGTGACGGCGGTTCTCAAAATGTGAGTATTTAAAAACAAAATAATTAATATCTCCGTAAATATTAGAAACTTTTAAAAATGGCTTTCACTAGACTGATCTATATGACGAACTACACCAGCAGTTAAAATATTTGTACTTATTTAAGGTTCACCCTGTATACCATCTGCTAACACAGCTGTTTTAGCTGTAATAACTGCTATGACAGAGCGCCTAGTGGAGGAATGGTTATGAAAACGATCTCTATTTAGCCCATTCTAAATTTTTTTTATTTCAGTTGATCAAAGCAAAGCAAAGTAGCTTTAAAAATGATTGTTACATATGAAATTGGTCATTATTAAAACATCACTTTATGTCATCATAAAATACGAAAATAAACTGCAGTTATTGCACAATGTGCTTAGGATGCAATTGTCACACAATTTTGATTTTTTGCAACTATAGCTGCGCAGCACGTCAAACAATACCATACACTATACAGGGTGATTCACAACTTATCCACAAAAATTTGGAAATAAATGAGTCATGGAAAACGAAGTAATTTTTTTTGTAAAATCCATATAGTTAAAGAGAAAAAAAAAATCGAATTTGTAGTATTTTCAACCTTTACATCGCTGGGTTACTGTAGTCTCTAGCGTCATTGGAATGGAGGCGATTCAGAATACTGAAATCCGATTTTAGTAGTATTAACGTTTTTGCGATAGCGTTTATATTTGTTTTCAAGTGTCAAAAATGGCTTACCTGAACAGCAACGCGGAGATAATGGATATCATTTTAATTTATGGCAAAGTACTTTAGCAGCCTCTCCTTTGTACCCAGAACGGTTTCCCGGTAGGTATGTGCCAAATGCAGCTACTTTTACTGCGGTAGTACAAGGTGGGTGTGACACATGAAATTTGCAATCGCATCGTGGAAGAGTTGGAGGTCCAAAGCGTTGACGGCGCATTGCAGCAGTTGAGGAACATATTTTAGAGATTGTTGAAAAGAATCGTCGAATACGTACCAAGAAAATCTCTCAACAAGTACAGGGAATGTCCCAATCAACAGTGTGGTGTATCATACACGAGGTTCAATTATTAATTCTATACTATCAAAAATTGGATTTTGTGAATGGTTGCTGCAACAAAATGCTCAGAATCTCAGATTTAATGTGTTAGTTACAGATGAAGCTATTTTTACATGAACACTATTCAACAAGATCATTTCCAACAACGCTTTTCCGTAAATGTTTGGGCACTGGTTGTCTATGATCGCTTGATTGGATCATTCATTTTACCAAATCGAATGGATGGGGTTCAGTTTCTTAAGCTCTTTCGAAATGAAGTTCAGTGGGTTTGATGGATTGGACAAGGAGAACCTACCATGGCCGCCACAATATTATTACTTAAATTCTGTGAACTTCTTTTCATGGGGATATTTAAATAATTAACTGTGCCCCACCAAAGTAAACTCTAGTGATGATTTACGCAAACCTATTATAGATGCCAGTATCTTATGAGTGCAATACGGACAAGAACCACAAACATTTTAAGAAATTCTGAAATCTGTGAACGTTTCTGAACATTAAACCCCAATAATTAAACTCGGTTTTAATTCTTCACAAAACTTCAGTATGTGTGACACAGATTCTGGTAATACTGAAAATTCTGAAGTAGAAAATGAGGCAGTAGCTGCCTTATGTACCTTGACTACTGAGCAATCGAAGAAATGGTACCAAAAAATTTATGAAAAATTTGATGTGCTGAAAAAAAAATAGTTATTCTACTTGTCCCTATTATGTAAATGTGCACCCACTACATCATGGAGTTCCATGCTCCGAACTACAATCTATTTAAATGCTTTCCTCAAAAGAATATCAAGTGGTTATAGACCTAAAAAATCCAAAATACCAGTATTTTCCAAGGAACAGGTTGAAAGGTTTATCAGAGAGGCAAATGATGAAAAGCACTTATTCCAAAAAGCCTTCTTGATTATTGGTATATTTGGAACCTGTAGAAGAGAAGATTGTTTAACTTATTTACGTACAGAGAACATTGAAGATGCTAAGTCGTTCATTAAAGTTACTAAAACTAATGTTCCTAGATTATTTACAATGCCAGAAGGACTCAATTTATTAGAAATTTTCGGCAAATATGCAAGTTTACGTCCATCCACCATTGATTACAACTGATGTTTTATCACATACAGGAATTCAAAAAGAACTACATAAGCAGTGGATATAAATAACATATATTGAATTCCTAGAAACATTGCCGAATTTCTTAGTTACCCAATGTTACTGAGTATACTGGGCACTGCTTTAGACGATGTTCTGCAACTTTCCTTACATAGGTATGCGGGAGCCAACATATCGATGCTCAAAAGACACGGAGGTTGACGTTCGACTTCTGTGACAGAGGGGACAGAAAATTCCATACAAAATAAGATGAGAGCAAAGAAAATTCTCAGAGAGAAAGGAAATACCACTTTGATTCTACCAGCAGCACCGGGATGCAGGTGTTCTTCTTCCAATATTGAAGTTATACGAAGTGAAGAAAAAAATATATGTTCACCTAATGTTCAATTATCCGATTTGAAAGATTGTGTTATTAATATTTATAATAAATAAATAATTTAAAATTATTATATTTTACTTTTAACGCACAAATGCACAAAAAAGGTTGCTTTAAGCACATGTGCCTAAAAGACTGCCATTTCTATACTGAAATGACAATCATTTTCAAACTGTCCTTTTTGATTTTTGTTTAATTTTATTTGTAGGCGTCCCCTTTAGGTATGTACATTAATTTTTTTCGTGGATAAGTTCTGATTCACCCTGTAAAATTGTGTGCCCGATGCCTCAGTTGCCCAATTTGTTCCTAGAACTTTTTTCTGTTGTCCAACAGATTGAGTAAATACAATTTGCTTGAAATTATTTATAATTGCGTATCAAATACTGTTAACGTATGTCTAAAACTAATAAAATTAATTTATTTTTAATCACAGAATTACCTTTACAATTTTATCAGTGAAATATTGTGCCATCCAGTATATTAAGTACATTAATATAAAAGTTAATAATGTTATATATCAAACACAAACATTTCAGTTTCACAGTAAGGTGAGTCTGACATGTTACCTGCGTATTTTCCTTTATCCTATTTTCTAAAAAAAATGTTTGTTTGACAAACAGTGTTTACGGAATATATACCACCAGCAAAAAATCAACAAATAATCTGTGGAAGTCAGCTTACACAATTTGAAGTTCAGGATTCTGTTTACACTTGTTACAGGAAATTCACAGTGGAAAGTTAAGAATACGTGACTGAAATTTTCAAATATACAACGCAGAAATAATAAAAGTATACTATATTGTATTATACCAATATCAATTCTCAACTCCTTGACATATACCTTGGCCTTTTATTAACCAATTTCCGAAACGAAAAACAAAACCAAAGGCAATCTAATGATTTTCTATATAGAGCGTCTGGAATATAAGTGCCGATACTAAAGGAGCTTGTATATCTGACCAAAAGCAACAAAAAAAAAACTTACGAAAAACAATTTTTCAAATATCACTGCAAATATATTTGAAAAATAAAATGCAAAATTGTGTTACGACATTATAAAGTAAAATACAACTAAGGTTAATTAGTTTGTTTGTGTCTTTTTTATTAGTAAGAAGTAAGTAATAGAGGTTTCCCAAAAGCTTCTTAAAACTGTAACATACGACAACATTGCACCGTATACGTATAGCTGTTAACCTTAAATTGTTATTAGTAGTAGTAATAGTAGTGTGCATATCGTTTTGCTGTACCTAGTTCTTGCCAAATAAATCTTATTAGTTTTTATTAATTTTGCAATGTTACCTACATTATATTAACTGTGCGTTTATATATTTAACTCTAGTATTAAGCACATAAAAAATGTATTTTTATCTTGATCTGATATTACTGTTTGTATACAGGGTGTTAAAAAAGAGTGTAAAATATTTCAGGAGGTAATAGTATGAACCAAAATAAGCAGAAAAGTCTTAATAAACATGGGTCCGCAAAGTAACGGTTGCGGAGATATGGACCACTATTCGTTTTTCAAACATTTTATTTTATTAGGAATAAACCGACAAATGGAGCTTTTAACAAACAAAAAACAAAGTTACAGAAGATGTTTAAAGTGCCCTCCGTCCATTTCCAAGCAGGCGCGACATCTTCGTCTCAACGATATTCGAATTGTTTCGAAAACACCCTCCTTGGTTTGGATTTCTTGACACTTTTGATTAATCCGTAGTTGCAGCTCTTCCAGGCTATTTACAGGAGTACCATACACTAATGTCTTCAAATATCCCCAAACAAAGAAATCTAGAGGATTCAGATCAGGCGATCTTGAAGGCCATAAAACAGGTCTGGCCTGTACGCAACCAGCAAGCACCAGTCATGCATCGGTCGGTGTCGCTGTCATGTCATAATTCAATTACTGTGTTTACGTTGTAGTTTTGTGTTCTTCTTCAGTTTTTAGTGCCTTATTTTAATTTTAAACGTTTTATAGTTATTAAATAAAGGAATATGTGTCGGGTACAGATATTTTCCTACAATATAGTTCGCCGGTTTGTTTTTCTAGGTTATGGGACAAGACTGCCGCGAGTGCAATAAAAGTTTTCTATTACCTACCTATTAGTACCACCCATTCCTTTCGTCTGATTTTCTTATAATAAATAGGCGTTTTATTTAACTGTACCCACGGGAAGTGTATTTTATCGGTAGTGAGTGGTTGTACCTATTGAGTGAAAATTTAGTTTTACCAGTTTGTAACGAATTAATGAAAAGCGAATGCAAAATAGTGGAGCTAACTGGATTAACTGTTAACTATATATCAGGTATTATTATTAATAAGAATGTTAAATTTCGTCGTTTCTACATTTAGAAACGCTGCAAAAAGACGACCGCATAGTAATTGACATTGTTGATAGATGTAAGCTTTATCCATGGATCTAAGCCATCTCAGTCGACGCTTATCATAGGCGCCGACTTTCCGTAGGAAAAAAGGGTTTTGCCCCATTTTTTAAATGTGGAGCTAAAATTCTGGAATCATTTTTTTATTGTCTTTTGAGCCTCCCTGAGCACGTGGTTAAAATGTTGTACTTAGTCATTATTAGCTAAGTAATAATAAATTATAATTTTCTAACTATAATAATAAAAAATAAATTTGTAAATATTTGTATTTAAAGTGTAACATAGTTTTGCTCATAAAAAAAATAAATTTGCATACATTTCAGTTTTTTACATCTACAGGGTGTTTTTTCAAACGAAGTAGAAAAATTGGTAACAGTAAATGTTGAGCCAAAAATAAGAGGATTGAAGTAAAAAGACCTTATATGAAAGTTGCACGTCTCAGGCGATATACCATCTTACAGGAGGGGATTGAAATCCACATTTAAATTTTTTCTTTAACATGGGAAATACTAGAGACACGAAACTTGGTATGAGCATCCTACTAATAAAGAGACAACTTTTCAATATTTTTTCGATCATTGGCGTATTTTATACGGATTTATTGCGCAACTTTTTTACCTCTTGTAATTTTTCGATAAAACCGATAGTTTTCTAGTAAAAAAAATTAGATGCATCATCGTTCACCAAAGGGGTAATTGCGAAAATTTGTAACAATAAAGTAGGCGGACGTCATAACAAATAAATTTGATTTATCATATTAACAAATTGACACTTTCTGTCAACCAATAATTAGTATCAATTGATTAATTTATTATCAGAATAATTATGGAAAATAATATTTATACCAATGACGGATATGTCGACATGATAAGTGTTTTTCGAATCCAGAAAAAATAGTAACGCTGTAGTAGATTATACCACCAAAGATATCCAAACCGACTGATTCCTCATAGACAAATATTGGCCTCAATGGAAAGAAGGGTTCGAGAAACTGGTAAAATCCAGCCCAATTGTAGAGGTGTCCGAACTGTTGAAATTGAGGAAGCTATAAGAAGTGTGTTGTCCTATGTAACCAGAAGCGAATAGAAAAATTAAAGGCGAAATCATAGAAAATGAATATTTATTTTATGGCTATGTAAGGATGTCTCTTAAAACGTTTGACTACAAAATTCTTAAACCGTTTTTTGTGGACACAAAAAACTTTTTCTATAATGTAATACTGAACTTAACAAAAATGAAACAGTAACATTAAACTCTTTGTGCAACTGTGACTGTAAAAAAAGTTAATATTTGGGTACTCATATCTTGAACACATTTCAAAATATTTCATTTAATTTTGGCACACAGCGGTTTCTTTTCCCATCTCATCCATCCATTATTTTGTAAAACGATTTGTTATTTGTTATGCATCTTACATATCATGACTCTTTGTATATAAAATGCTTCTTTCAAATCAAGAGATTCAGGAAGGAAAACGGCGACGTTGCAGGTTGCCAAAATTTGTCACAGAGGGGTTCAAGCAAAGCAGAATTATAAAAAATCGCTAATGTAATTTTAAAAGAAAACTTCATTTTCGATCCTATGTGAGATGCCTAACTAAAATCACACTGTCAAAGGTGTACTTGTCATTAGTCTCAGAAATTGGCCATTTTCGAGAAAATAGCTTTTCAACAATCAGCTGCATAATTCATTGTACAATATTTTAACGTAGTAGGCAGTTGGACAAGCAATAACATTTGCACTGGTCTAAAATGCTACAGATAGTATTTTTCAACATGCAGTTTTTAAAATGGAAGTCATATCAATTCCTGCAGCTCCAGATTCCTGAATTAGTTTGTGGATAATCCGCAATGTGAAAAAAATGTTCGTGTTTTTTTCCCTAAATTCCTAAACAGATTTTTTAAATTGTTGATTATCTATTTGGAAATCCTTCCAAATGTTCTCGTTGTCAAGCACGTCTATTGAAATTTAATTGCAAACAAATACCACTCATCTTTCATATCTGAATATGAAAAATTACTGTGCCTCAGAATTTCTTGATTTTGTAAAGTAATTGATTTTAACCAAAACTGGATAAATACCTTACATTTAGAAATACTTATTAACTTTAACATACATTTTTTCTAATAATTGTTAAGATTTAACTTACTATGGGTGCCTACTACGTCAAAATATTGTACTAGGAACTATGCAGCTGACTGTTGAAAAGCTATATATATATCTCGAAAATGGTCAAATTCTAAGACTAATGTTAAATAATGTGGGTTTAAGATTTTTAATAAAAAACGTGATAACATAAAAGCCAAAAAAGTTTTTTTTTTGTTATCAACATTTTATTAAGGCATACTGGCTTAAATAATAATATTTTGTATCGTTCATTTTTACATGGAACGTTCCCCTGTATAATAATCTGAAGTATAAAATATATATTATTTGATGATATGATAATTACTGTAAATTATAGATATTGTTTTGAGAATTATATTTAAAAATATTTATTTTATGTTACAGATCACCTTAAGAGGTAAGCATTTTCTCTAACAACGATTACATATATCAGTGTATCAGGTTCATTCAGGCAGTTGGTCATAATTTATTTAACACATGTGTCAAGTTAATTATTTGTTTATTTACAATCAGTTCAGTACGGATCACATAAATATGTAAATTCTAAGGTTGGTAATAACGATTTCATTTAAGTTGGCACGATAGATCGCCTGTTCAAGGGAACGGATGCGCTAAGCCTTTGCTCTGCGAGTGGCACGCGGATCGGCATGTTTTTCTAACCTCTATAGCACGACTCGAGAACTTTAAAACCACGAGGTAAAAATTGTAATCACATTTTATATGAGTCATCCATCTAAAACAATATATTTTCTTGATCTTTTAATTTGTATTTGTATTTAGTATTTAGTTTTTATTTTTTTATTTTTTGTTTCAGATTTCAAGCATATTTTTGGGAATTTTTAATTAAAAATAAAGAATTTCATGTGTTATAGGTTACAGGGTGGAAAAAATCGTTCATGCATTAAATTTCATTAATAGGGTCATATTTTAAAGTTTTTTATGTTCATAGTTAATTGCCAATTTAAGGAAATTGAGTTATTACCAATATTTTTGCGGAATATTAATTAAAAAGTTCAAACGGTGAGATTTATCCAACAAGTGTGATATAAATTGTAAGTAGGGTATAATTTCAGATTTTGGAGTTTTAATGCTGGGCATACATTAGTCAAACTGGTTCAAATTGGACTTTGGGTCTAAGTTGAAAAACAACTCTGAGAAACGAATAAGGCGACTGATAGTGGAGGACAAGGTTTTTTCCGAGGGCTACGGAAGCAATTCATAGTAGCTGAGGCAGAACTAACATTCAATGATAGGAACAAGGTGGCGACTTCTGTTTTGGTGAGATCGACACATTAGAGAGACATTCTAATTTTCCTTCTGATTATTTAATTTATTCGACAGACAGATTTTTTTTAGTAGATTTAGTATTTATTTGTATTTGCGGCTTTGAGCCATATTGAAAATCTGCAACCATCATTACGTTTTGATCATTACGATATTATTGTTTTTTTGAGGCTAAGAGCCATATGTAAAACCACTATTAATTAAGTATTTAATTTTATTATTTAAAACAGTGTAAAGGACAAAATAGCTATTTTTTCTGAATATATTAGATGCTTGTTAGAATTAATTTGTAATATTTGTTAAGTTCAATGTTAATGTCCAAGTGGTAGTTGTTCTTTTGGCCAACTACAATTTGATAACTCAGACATTATTTTAACGGTTGGTGGCGCTCAACAATTAACATCTAAATAAAATTTATAAAAAATATTCATACATTTATTCCGAATCACGACCTAGCTCCCACTATACAGGGTGGTCGCGATGTAATGGGCCAAAATTCATGACTAGATTGCTGACGTGAAAATATTGCGATTTAGACAAACTCACCTTAGTCCAAAAGTTGATACTTACAGAGATACAGGGTGTTTAAGGCAAAATATTATTTTAGTTTTTTCTTATTTATTTCATAATAAATGCTCATATCAAGATGAAATTTTGGTGTTAGGGGTTTTCTGGGGCGAGAGATTGAAATATATCCATGGTTTGCTTGTAGCTCATAGAGAGCGCCACCTGCGCTAGGTCGAATGCGTTGAAAACGACAGAACTTTTTTATGTTTCAAAAATCTATTCTCAGGTAGCAAATTCTGATTTTACAACTTCTTTTACACAAAAAAGGTATACTTTTGATAGTCGCTATCTTGCACCGTTTTGCCATTGAAAATTCCAATGTATTTGCATTTAATTACAAATCGGCAAAAATATTCATAGGCCTATGTCAAAATCCAATTTTGACATTTTCCACTTATCTTAGTGCTGTCATTAATATTATTCGTGTCTTATTAAAAGTATTCTTGACTTTGATCTAAATCGTAGTGCGAGATAACTTGCCACGCCATAATTTATTTTCAAATGGAGAAATGCGCGATATGGTTTGCGTTTATGCGCAATCAGATTATGTTGGACGTCGAGCGCTTCGTCGGTATTCAGATTTGTATCCGAATAGAAGGCAACCAAATCGGAAACTATTTCAAGAACTTTTTCATAGACTTGGAGAAACTGGTAGTTTTCGACCTAAAAGAGACAACGCAGTGCGTACTGTTACAGTTCACCAAGAAGAAGAAATGTTAGTAAGAGTGGCCACCAGAAGTTAGCAGCTGGCAGGTAGCTAGAGAAACCGGTGTTAATAAAACAACAGTTTTCAAAATCTTTCACAAGGAAAATTTATATCCCTACCATTTTACACCCGTGCAAAATCTTTTAGCAGCAGACTTACCAGCTAGATTACAATTTGCTCATTTTATGCGCAATCAGCAAAACCTTGACCAGAAATTTTTGGATAATGTACTATAATGTACACTGATGAAACGACCTTTACTCGTCGAGGAATTTTCAATTTTAGAAACAAGCACATGTGGGATAATGAAAATCCTCACGTAGTCAGTGAGCGTCACTTCCAACATGAATTTAAGATAAATGTTTGGTGCGGAATCATAGGAAATCACCTTTTGGGTCCACATGACCGCTTCCTCCAAATCTAAATGGTGACTTGTATTTAGATTTCCTGCAGCACCATTTAGTTGACTACCTCGACGATTTACCACTGAATACACGGCAAAATCTATTTTTCATGCAAGATGGAGCTCCCCCTCATTATTCTGTCAGAGTACGGAACTATTTTGACCACATTTTTCCGGATCGTTAGATCGGTCGTGGGAGTCGAATATTATGGCCTCCTCGTAGTCCTGACTTTAATCCTATGGATTTTTGTTTCTGAGGCTACATGAAATCAGTTGTCTATAGAGAAACTATAAACACCCGCGAAGAGGTATGGCAGAAAATTGTAAATGCCGCCGAATCATTTCGTAACAAGAATCTCTATTTTAAAATACGGCAGTCTTTGAACAAACGCGTTAATAAATGTATTGAAGTTGTAGGCGGACATGTTGAATATTTATTGTAATATTCGATATTCGTTTGTTCATCACAATTTATAATTTGAAATAAACTCTTGTTCTTTTTGACATTCGTACCTTATTTTGATCACTCGAATTACCAAAGCTAAATATCTTGAGAACGGTGCAAGATAGCGACTATCAAAAAGTATAGCTTTTTTGTGTAAAAGAAGTTGTAAAATCAGAATTTGCTACCTGAGAATTAGATTTTTGAAAGATAAAAAAGTTCTGTCATTTTCAACGCATTCGACCTAGCGCAGGTGGCGCTCTCTATGAGCTACAAGCAAACCATGGATATATTTCAATCTCTCGCCTCGGAAAACCTCTAACACCAAAATTTCATCTCGATATGAGCACTTATTATGAAATAAATAAGAAAAAACTAAAATAATATTTTGCATTAAACACCCTGTATCTCTGTAAGTATAAACTTTTGGACTAAGATGAGTTTGTCTAAATCGCAATATTTTCACGTCAGGAATCTAGTCATGAATTTTGGCCCATTACATGGCGACCACCCTATATAACATCTGAGACCGAGCCAGTGAAAGTGAAAAGTCTAGTATATCTCCATGGGCCATATGGACCACCCGTATAGGTAAATTGGGTTAAATCGTCATATATTGCCGCCCAAAATACGCAGTTAACGGAATGACCTGCTTTTTTCTTACACCTTGTATAATAGGCGAAGTAGCTCTCGACATGCGCTAAATATGATCACCTATATGCGTACCTGTTGTCATAGCAACTGCCGTAAATAAGGCTGATGAACTGCAGTAGATCTTGACTGATGCGTTCCGCAACATTTCTTGCATTATAATAAACAACGTATGAAAAAAATAAATTAAGTTGCCATATGCTTATATTACATTTTGTGTTCTTCTTTTTAATAAATTAATAAATAATTAATAATTCTAATATATTATTATCATACAATGTTAAAATGTTTTACTATAAATTAATAACTAACACAGCAATATTTAAATAACCTTGGAATCACTTTTGGTGTACAACTTTTTGATAACCGTCGTAGAGTATTCGCCACCTGTCAATAAAATTTAAGACATGCTACATAAAAAGCTGACAACATAAAATACTTCTCGGTGATGGTTTAACTATTTGAAATAAGATTAAATTCCAAAAATTTTAATTTTTCTTCAAAAATTTGCATATTATATACCTATTTTTGTGATAAATGAATATTGTTTCTCAATGGCATTTATCGATAAACTAAGATCTACTGTGTTTCTTTAAAAGTTCTGATTTTCTACTTGCCCTAAGAAGCTGATCGATTACGTATTTTTTTTTATTAAAAATGCTTCAATTTGAACTTAATTAGAAAGAAAATAAGGTAGATGGGAGGTTGTGTAGGCGAGAGACGAGACACATTGTAGATATTTACTACATTTAATAATAATAATAATATGTCTTTATTTACCAATTTACATAATATTATATAAAGAAATATTAATTGCCCATTGAACATTTGCCCTTAATAACAGACTTTAGTCCCTGTCTCTTTAATGGAGCTGAAAAGCTTTATATTAGAAGAACCTTACCTAAAGGACGGAAGAATAATGGACTCATATTCCTCAATGGTAGACTCTTGTATTAAGTACAATACAGGCTGCAAAACTGCGGCGAGCACCTCTTGAGTCCTCATCTCTTGTTGTAGCGAAGGCCATACGTGTTGATACCACAATTTCTGAAAACATAATTGAACACTGTGGATTAACTGTTGAACAGAACAAAAATAACAAGCTTAGAGAGACTTGTGCTCTATTAAATTAAAAAATAGGACATTTCCTTCCAACGCTTCGTTATCTCTATATTAGTTTCAGAAAAGTAATGTTTAATATACTTCTTAATTTTTTTAATCCTTACGCCATATCCTAGTAACAGAATAGGCAACAATAAAAGTAATATAAAACAATAATATACAGGGCGTTACAGAATGATGTTAAGATAATCTAGGAGCAGGTCTAAAAATAAGAAAATAAGTTTATATAAACATAGGTCCGCAAATGCCTCGTTTTCCAGATACAGGTGGTTTAAAATTGATGATTAATAAATTAATTTTTATCTCGACTTATCTAAAAAAAATTGGGAATAAATGCGTCATGAGAAATGGAATCAATATCGTAATTTTTTTTATAAAATCCTTATAGTAAAAAAATTATTGAAGTTCTAATAGTTTCAACTTTTGCATCGCTGGGTTACTGCAGTCTCTTGTCAGGCGATTTCAAATATCCGATTATTTATCGTATTAACTCTTTGTGATGCATTTACATTGATTTTTTAAAGATCAAAAACGGCTTACGTATAGCAACTCGCAGCTGATGGGTATCGTTTTAATTTATGAAGAAGTGAACTTTAGAATTTCCCGGTAAATATGTGCCTAATGCAGCTACAACGGTTGCGCAGTGAGTGCAAGTGCAGTGGAAACGTAGGCGTGACACGAGAAATTTACACCCTAATCGTGGAAGAGATGGAGGTCCAGGGCGTATTGCAGCAGTGTGACGTATCATACAGGAGGATCAATTATATCCGTACCATGTACAGCCTGTCCAAACATTAATACCAGGGGATTGATGAGGAGGACCGGCACCATGGTCGCCACAATCTCTTGACGTTAAATCATTTGGACTTATTTTTAATAATAATAATAATAATAATTTATTTTCCTCTCTGACATAACATATATGTATAGGAATGGTCAAATTTACAAAAGATAACTCACATATAAGAATAATGTTCTAAGAAAGAATATAAACATTTATTTACTAAATGTTGTTTTAACTTAACTTTAAATAAAGGAGTGTTTATTTTTCTTATTTCTATGGGCAAACAATTAAACAATTTTAGTCCTATAAAGTTAGGAGAATTAGCAGTTAAGTTAAGCTTAGCATATGGTACTTGAAAATCATGTTTTTGCATCGTGTTAACATTGTGAAACATATTATTTAATATAAATTTACTCTTATTAATAAAAATAAACAAACAGATCTCAAAAACATAAAAACTAGGAAGAATAAAGATCCTAAACTGTTTAAATATATTTCTACAGGAACAAGAACTGGAAACTCCGAACATACATCTTAAAATACGTTTCTGAGCTACAAAAACATGAGACAAAAAAGTGGAATTAGCCCAGAAACAAACACCATATCTCAGCCTAGATTCGACTTGAACATAATATAAACAGAGTTGATCTATACCACGAATTGTCCTAACATTTAGAAATAAATAAGCTACTGAAGATAGCTTCGATGTGTCACTATTACAGTGATCCTTCCACACAAGAAAGAGGAGTATTATTAATTTCCAAATTCAATATTTCACATTTCCTTCTCTGACTGGTGCACAAACAAAGTACCTCAGTTTTTTTGACATTACAATGTAATGAATTCTGGGCAAACCAGCTACTTAAATTATTGAGTAAAATATCACATTTAAATTTTAATGTTCGATCCGATTTACTAGTATACATAGTAAAGTTAGTATTAGCTGAGATAGTATCGATATCGTTTACATGTAATAAAAACAATACGGGGCCTAATACAGATCCCTGCGGGACACCTAACGCCACAGACACCCGTTCAGAGTTATATTTACAATCACCGTTCTGGTCATTATAGTTGATGCTGACAAATTGCTCCCTTTTTTAAAAAAAAATGATTATCCAATTTAACGCTGGTCCACGGATACCGTAGTTATGTAATTTAAATTTCATGATTAACACAGTCGAATGCCCTGCTGAGATCACAAAAGATCCCAACAGGACATTCGCCGTCTTCTAGAAAGTGAAGAATATTTTCATATAAGGAATGTATAGCGGTGGTCGTAGATTTTCCGGTCCTGAACCCATGCTGATTATCAGTGAGAATTTGAAATTTATCAATAAAAGTGAATAGTCGCTCAAGAAAGCAATATTCAAAAATTTTTGAGAATCCGTGAGACAGTGATATGGGTCTATAATTTTCCAAGGACATAGGATCACTTTTCTTGTACACCGGAATAATTTTTCCTAATTTTAAAACTTCCGGAAATGATCCAGTTTCAAATGATAAGTTCACAAGAAACTTAAGTGGCAAAATAATAAACTGAACAGCTCTCTTAATAATAAACATAGGGATATCATCAGACCCCGACGATTTTTTATTTTTAAGCTTATTAGTTAATAAACTCAGCAGTTCTTCCGTGGTAAAGGGAGTTAATAACAATGAATTTATATGTGAGACCAATTTACTGCTAATGGGTAAATTATTTACAGTCGGTGCCTGACTGATTATATTTGTAGAATAATTAACAAAAAATTATTAAATTCTTATTAATTACGGTGTTATTCGTATATTTTTTCTTTTTATTAGAGAGTTCGGACATAATGTTCCAGGCAGTTCGAGATTTATTGTCAGAATTAGAAATCTTATTGTGATAATAATTTCTTTTAGTGTTTAAAATCAAAAGCTTATGCTACAAACACGGAATTCCAGGAAACAACTACTCTGCGGGCTAATGCCCCGACCAGCATTGAATTACACCTGGAAAACCTATAGCAACAGCTAGAGTCATTCGTCAGACGCCCACCAGACATATACCGGTTTCGAGCTTATTAGCTCTCATCAGTATGCCATAGGTGAAGTATCCGACGAATAATCCTAGCCGTTTTCGTCTGTCTAACCCGACAGAAGGGACCATGAGTACGCGGTGTAGAACTAACTACATCTATCGGCCGTTCGCTACTCCATGCCGGACTGAAAATGTCACAGGCACGAAGCGTTCTACATGCAGTAGACACCATTGAAAGCTGTCGACCTTTATCGCGATCGGCGAGAAACGATATTTTACAAACACGGAATTCCAGGAAACAACTACTCTGCGGGCTAATGCCCCGACCAGCATTGAATTACACCTGGAAAACCTATAACAACAGCTAGAGTCATTCGTCAGACGCCCACCTGACATATACCGGTTTCGAGCTTATTAGCTCTCATCAGTATGCCATAGGTGAGGTATCCGACGAATAATCCTAGCTGCTTTCGTCTGTCTAACCCGACAGAAGGGACCATGAGTACGCGGTGTAGAACTAACTACATCTATCGGCCGTTCGCTACTCCATGCCGGACTGAAAATGTCACAGGCACGAAGCGTTCTACATGCAGTAGACACCATTGAAAGCTGTCGACCTTTATCGCGATCGGCGAGAAACGATATTTTGCAAACACGGAATTTCAGGAAACAATTACTCTGCGGGCTAATGCCCCGACCAGCATTGAATTACACCTGGAAAACCTATAACAACAGCTAGAGTCATTCGTCAGACGTCCACCAGACATATACCGGTTTCGAGCTTATTAGCTCTCATCAGTATGCCATAGGTGAGGTATCCGACGAATAATCCTAGCTGCTTTCGTCTGTGTCCGTGTTTCCGTGTTTGCAAAATATCGTTTCTCGCCGATCGCGATAAAGGTCGACAGCCTTCAATGGTGTCTACTGCATGTAGAACGCTTCGTGCCTGTGACATTTTCAGTCCGGCATGGAGTAGCGAACGGCCGATAGATGTAGTTAGTTCTACACCGCGTACTAAAAGCTTATGCTTTTTTTTCTCCCTACGATAAGTATCAGACAGTTCAGGAATACTTTTTTGTAAAATAAAGAGGTCTTTCAAATATATACTTGAAGTTTTTACCTCATTATTAACCCACTGTTTATTAACCTTCCCATTCTTATAAAATCTTCGCAGTGGAAAGTTTATTTCAAAATAATGTAAAAAAATTCTATAAAAGTAATTAAATGCGTCATTAATATTTTTTAAGTTGTATAAGTTGATTCATTACATTGTGGGTAAATTTAAAAATTAAAGTATATTGCATCGAAGTAGACACTTACAAGTTCAAAACGGACAAGAAGCAGAAACATTTGTGTTAGTTTGTAGAAACTGGGTAAGACAGGCTCAAAATGTTGTTCTAACATCAGGTATATCAAACTATTTTACTAATTAAAACCACAAATTAATTCTATTAATAATTAAGAACAATAGCGGTAAAAGCAGTTGAATTTGCTGCTGTCAAATATGTTGTAAAATGTAATTTATTTCTTTGCTTGGAAATTTCTTTAAATTTTTTGTCCGCTCGCCGATTATAGGCCAGGTTTTACAGGGGACTAGTTTCCAGTGTAGTACGGAAATGTATGTTTAAATCATTTTTCAACTACTCTTTTTGATTTTATTTTTACAGAATTGTATTTGTACGTGTTTAAGAGAAATAATTAAAATAAAACCACAATATCATAAAAAAGAAAAAAGTTAATATTTTCTTTTAAAAAGTACTTTATAAAGCAGACTACACACTACGCAGGCGGGTTTTTCGCCAACAGCGGCCTGTATAGGCCGTCTGAAAACCGACCGGATTTTCATCATCAGCCTAAAACTGAAGATGTGATGTACAAGGTTATTCATTATATTTAGGCCACTTTTTATTATCGTTATTATTGGAGATACAACATAAAGTTTCGGATGAATGTTGTGGGCTGCACCTGAACCCCTTTAATAAGTTAATGGAAGCACAGTGGCGGGCTGAAGTTGAGGGGTACAAGAAGCAATAATATATGTATAATGTTTAATTTTTTAATTATTTTTTTTCCCTGATTTCAAAATTAGCATAATTAGTATATTTCTTATTTTTTGTATTTACAGTTGTCGGAATAACTAGTTGAATAAAAAATAATAAACACTGCAAGATATAATAATAATAATAATAATAATAATAATAATAATAATGTTTATTTTAGGAAATACATTACAAAATGGTTATAAGTTTAACTTAAAAATAAACATAGAAAAATCACAGAAGTATATTGCTATACTTGTTCGTGATTGTCTTTCTATTTCTATCCTCATTTTTAACGTAGTGTGTATCTATCTTAAATATTTATACCTACATATACACATATTAACATTTCTACCAAGTTCACACAAACAAACATATACACACATGTTCACATTTTTCTAAGCTATGTATTTATTCATATTCTCATTATATGGATAATAATAAAAATTATAGCTAAAACATGTTTGTATAAATTATATCTTTTATTTCCTTTCGTGGAAGTGAGTGTAACCATAGTTTAATTTTTTTTTTGAAAAGTTCAATATTTCTAATATTTGTTAAACTAGTTGGCAACCTATTATACAGTCTAGGAATTAAATAAACAAAGCTTCTCTGACCTATAGTTTTTTTACTTTTAGGAGTTTTAAATTTCCCTTCTTTATAGCGAGTTTCATAATTATGTTTTATTTTTTCGTATTCATATTTATGCTTAAAATTACACGTAAGTAAAGCTGTATAGTTGTCTAATATCAAATATTTTGTTTTCTGTATAAAGGGCATCACTTGGATAAGTAATATTTTTGCTAAATATAATCTTTAAAATCCATTTCTGCAAGATTTCTAATTGTTTAATATAACTGTCACAGGCCCCTCCCCATCCAATTAAACCATATGTTAAATGAGGCTGTACTAAAGCGTGGTAGAGCATACGCAATTGATTTGTGTCTAAATAATTTTTTAAATATTTAAATTTTGCTAATAATCCTCTTACTTTTTTTGTTACGTTTTTAATCTGCAAATCCCAACGAAAATGTCTGTCTATAATCAATCCTAAATATTTTACAGATTCCGATTCTAATATTTTAAATTTTCGTCAATTTCTATAGGTCCCAAGTCCGGAAGATGATTACTGTACGACGTAAATACCATATAAGTTGTTTTTTGGAAATTTACTGTGAGTTTATTATAATCAAACCAGTTTTTTATTTCTCTAAATTCTTTCTTAGCGGTGCGTTTTACTTCATCCCAACTTTTCTCCCTATACAATATAGCGGTATCATCAGCAAAGCTGATTATTTTACCTTTATTTACGGTTTGAGTTAGAAGACTATTTATATATAGGAAAAAGCACCGGCACCAAAACAGTACCTTGAGGCACGCCAAATTTGACAATCTGAGGATTACTAATTACTCCATCAATTTTAACTAACTGCTTCCTATCTTTTAGGTAACTTTCAAATAACTTGTATGCGTTACCCTCAAACCGTAGTTAAATAATTTATGTAGTAGATGTTTATGGCATACAGTATCGAAAGCCTTCGCAAGGTCGACAAATATGCATAAGCATGGTGTTGTATCATCTATGGCTGAATATATATATTTAGTGAGTGAAGCTAATGCATCTTGCGTACTTTTTTTTTCTTGGAACCCAAACTGATTACTAGATATTATGTGAAATTTTTTTAAGAACTTTATTAATCGATGTTTGATACACTTTTCAAGAATTTTTGCAATATTTGTAATTAAAGATATCGGTCTATAATTAACGTGCTGAGTTTGATCTCCCCCTTTATATATAGGTTGTATTAACCCAATTTTCAGAGACTGTGGAAAATAACCAATCTCAAAACATTTATTTATTATATATGTTAGCGGTTTGGATATTTCATTTTTAATCATTTTTAGTGTTTCAGCACGGATGTTATCAATTCCCGGTGACTTTTTTGGCTTTAACTCAACTATAATCTGCTTGATTTCATTTTCGTCAGTAGGAAATAGACACATTGAATTTGTTAAAATTGGTAGTACCTCTTTATAATTGGTGCGAGAATTTATTTTACTTGCGTATTTCTCACCAAGTTCTGTATAATATTTTGCAAAAGAATTTGCAATATCTTTTGTTATCTAACATGACACCAACTTCACTTTCTATGTTACTAATATTTGTTGTTGATTTTTGTTTATTACATATGTTGGTTACAGTTTTCCATAAATTTGTTGTTGTTGTATTATTTTTATTTATTTCATTTCTAATATATGCTCTTTTGCTTTAATTATCAGGTTAGTTAACTTATTTTTATATTTTTTATATTGTTCCTGTAATTGCTTGTTATTTGGAGATTTCAATAGGTTCTGGTATAGCTTGTTCTTCATATTAACCGACTTTAATAAACCTGCTGTTATCCAGGGCTTTTTCACTTCAGATTTCTTTATTTTAATTTCTCTTGTATTTCTAGCTATTGTACGCTGAAGCTCCATTAAAAATATGTCCGTAATTGTATCGATATCATTTATATTGTAAATATTACACCAAACTTCTTTGCTCAAATCACATTTAAGCTTATGAAAATTTATATACTCTTTAGAACATTCAGAAACAATTTTTTATTTTTAATTTCATTTCTGATAAGGCCACTATTGTTGGATTATGATCAGTAATATTCATTTTATATATTATGGGTACAATTTTATACTTATCTGTTTTAATGAAAAAATGATCTAGACACGATTTTTCTCTAGTGGGTTTATTAATATATGATACGAATTCGAACATACTCAATATGTTTAAATATTCCTGCGCATAATCCACATCTGAAAGAATATTTATATTTATGTCACCCACCAACATATTTACAGTACACTTTTCCAGACTTCTTAAATATTCTAATAAATGCGTATTAAATTTATATGGGCTTGTACTGGGTGATCTATAAATAGCTGTCAAAATTATTTTGCCTCCATTTTGAAGAAATATATTTAATTTCATTGAACTTATTTCACCGATATCTATTATTTTGTGTGAATATTTGATATTATTTTTTATATAAATGAGCAGACCATCATTTTTATTTATGTTTCCTTTGTTATATAATAAATCAAATCCATTTATCTTATATAATTCTAAATCATGAATTTGGAAAGTTTCTGTTAGAATGATTACATCAAAGGAATATTTTAAAAGCTCCAAACTTACAAGAAATTCATCAAAATTTTTTACCATACTACGTATATTTTGTTGTAAAATTTTAATGTTACTACCTAGACTATCAACTAAATTATTATACTCAATTTCATTATTGACAACATATGTTTCAACAGTTTCGACATTGTAATCTCTCAAATATTGATCCATTTTATGTTATTTTTCTTTTCCTTTTTTTCTCTTACTCTCAAATTAAATTCACAAATGCAATTTTACAAATAATTAATAAATTTAGAAAAGAACACATACAAATTAAAATACAAAATACATTATCAATTACAACACACAAAAATTATTTATTATGAATTTTTTTCTCTTGGGCCCGAGTGATTGGTTTGTCAGGTATTTTGGTAAACATTTTCGAGTTGCTCCTCTGCTTTCTAAGCTTTGATTTTCTTGTTGAGTTAATGTGTAAACTTCACAATTCTCTACTCTTGTTGGTGATGTAGGAGTTGAAGGAGTGCTGTTCTGATCTTCTTCCTGATCTTCTCTTTCCTGAAGGTCACTGACAGTATATGATTTATCTTCAATATACAATTTGTCGTTCTTTATGTAACAGTTCTGTTTGTTTTCTTTGACACTCAACAAATATTTCCTGAGTAACTTGTGCTTCTTTCGTTGTTGTTCTGTAAGATCATTAACAATACTGATATTTACACCTTTTAATTTTTTCTTGTTTGCTAGAACATCTAATTTTGCGAGAAATCGTGTAAATTCAATTTTTAACGGAGAACTCTCTGCTTTACCCAAAAAATAGAAATTTTTTATATCTGTTTCCACCAGAGAAGTAGAAATTAAATCATTAAGCTTCCTGCATAACTGACTACAGGATAAAGATTCACTTCTCTTATATAAATTAAATGTTATGATACTATCCTTCTTCTCATTTCTCCTAATTTCTTCTATTTCTGAACGTAGTTGTTGATTTTCTTCTTTAAGTTTTGTAACTGTATCTTCCAACCCTTCAATTTTTAGCTGTAGTTTAACTCAGTCGCTTGGATTATACTTTTATTTCGGTTCTGTTCTTCACTATTTCATCGTATAACTGTTTCAGTGTAATATTTTTTTCGGTTTCTGGCATATTAGTAATAGTTTTGTCTAGTTATCTTAGTGTGTGGCCACCTTTATTAATGGAAAGCGTGATTTAAAATGAAAGAAATCTGTCTGAAGTTTTTGTAATTTTATCTACTGATAACGTCGGAATTTACAAACCGTTGATTTGGTTTGTATATGTTAATTTGCTATAATAATAATGCAAATATTCACTTATGCAGGAGATTATTTAGCAATCTTAACTTCAATTTATTAATTTTTAATCAAAATATAATAAGTAATAATTGTACATAGTATTGTCCTCTTAAATTTTTGTAGGTTATAATAATACTTATGGATGTTTTATCAATGTTCTTAATCGTGCAGTTTACGTTTACAAAATTGTAATACATCCATATTGCAGAGGAACTGAAATAAAGTATATGTCTAAGAGGATTTAGAAACACCATCAAATCAAATATTAAATTAAACCGAGATTGAAACTAACAAAACGGAATGTGGTTTAATCTGCCCAACAAAGTACGAGTAAGTCTTTTAATCGGTAGGATTAAGTTGATATTCCGTGTAGGCTGAGCAATTTTTATTTGCCCACTCCGCTTTCTGGGGAGATTTAGTGCGACTGTCTAAAAATAGACCAGTCGAATGGGTTCTACAATTCTATCAATAACATTTGCACGACGTCAATGAATCTAATTAGATTTTTTCAATTAACCTTACCTGAAAAGAAAAAAACAAATAAACTTTCCTGCCAAAATTTTCCACTTCTTTAATTTTATGAGAAGATTTTAATAGAAATTCTTTTTTTCTGTAAAATTATAAATAATCTGATTATTGGCAATTAGAATGCTCCACTTAGTTATTAGTATGTACTTACTTATGTGTCAAAAAGGTAACGAATTTATGTTCGAAATATTATTGAATCTGGGATCTGGAATGTGTATACCAAATTTTAACATAAATTATTGAACAATAAATTTGTCATATAAAGGACAACGAATAAAATTCTGACCTAAGTTCCATGTATCGTATATTTCATTGCAATTATATGAAGTGATAGTTATTTTGTAAAGTAAGTAGATAAATTTATTTATGGATCTCGTATTCTTTAGACAGTGTTTTTCTACTAAATATGCCGACTACCAATTTCTTAATTTAAAAATAAATAATCAAAATAAAATGTCTTCGTCGCTGTTGTCGGCAGTTTCAATAAAGTCCTGGTAGTGTCAACGAAAAGACTATTATGTGTATAACATTGAATAAAAGATACATTGTGTTGTTACAGCACTGCATCGCAGACATCATAGAAGAAAAATTAAAGGCAAAAAGTAAAAGAAAATATTGAATACACCCAATGTTGCAAGTACGTTATCTAGACAGTGCATATTACACTTCTTTTGAAAAGCTTTCCGAATAAGTTTACCTACCTTTACTTCTCTAATGAATAATTGGAAAACCTATGGCAAAGATGTAATTCAATGCTGGTCGGAGCATTAGCCCGCAGAGTAGTTGTTACCTGGAATTCGTGTTTGCAATATATAACATAGAGGTTTCAATGGTTTCTACTAGAACCTTTATTGTCTTGACTTATCAGTCCGGCATGGAGTAGCGAATGGCCGCTAGATGTAGCTTGTCTACATCGCGTACTAATGGTCCTTTCTGTAGGGTTAGACAGACTTAGTAAACAGCTAGTGTTATTCTTCAAAAACTTTACTGATATACTGATGAGATCTAATAAGCTCGAAACTGGTATATGTCTGGTGGGCTATTGACGAGTGAAATATTCTAACTTAGAACACACAAATAAAAAAATATAAAGCATTTTTAATGTATTACTGTGAGAAAACTATTTACAATCGTCAATCGTCGTCAATGCTATTGATGAGGGAATATTAATGACTTGACATTTGACTACGTTTATTTCAGTTTAAATGTTCAACATTATTTGTCAATTAAATTTTTCAATAACTTTTTAATTTAATAGTGAACAGCTTAGTAGATTTAATATGATCGTGTAAGAACATTAACACATATTAAAAAAGGTCCAAGGTTGGACTCCTGAGGAACACCTGAAGCAGCCGTAAGCAGCTTAAATTTATTAGAAGCAAAAAAACGACCTTTTAAATGACGTTTAATGATTTTTAATAAATTATCAGAAAATCGAAATTCATCCAACTCAGTAGAATATTATTATCTAGTATTATATGTACAGATTTGGAAAGTGAGGATCTTGACGGTGAATTGTGTTTTGCCGCTTGCGTGTATTTGTGTCATGCTACACGCATACTTCCACCACCGCGTGCTCCCACTCTTCGATAAGGCAGTGTTGCCAGGTGGGAAAAATTCAGTGCATGAGAATAATTTCAAAATAGCATGAGGTTTGGAGAAAAAGCATGAGAAGGCTTAATTTATCAAAAAACACCTCTTGACACAGCTTAATTTTTAATTACTTTTGTAATGCCATTTTTATTTCATTAAAAAGCATTATGTTATGCTATTTTATCATAATATTACATTGTATGTAGGTACTATCTATTCAATTTTGCCCTCGATTTTGCCTTTATTTCTAGTTTGGTCTTTGTTTTGGTAGATTTCAAAGAGTAATTTTAATAATTTTATTATTTCTTTTTGTGTCTATTAAGCATGAGATTTTGTAATCAAAATATGAGAGCATGAGATCTCATGCAAAAGCATGAGACCTGGCAACACTGGCATCAAGTGACCGGCTTCATGTTTGTAATCTGTGGCCCATGGCTTATGGCTTGCAGTTGGCGTTGGCGATACGGAACCGATTACCGTAGTAGTGGGCGGGAATGCTAGACCAATGCACGGCGCCGCGCCATTTAATATTGATTTATTTGCGTAATATATAGAACTTTTTCTTTATATTGCATTTTTATATATTTTATTAAAGCATCTACCAAGGTCACATCACGAACGAATTAAAAAAAGCGCATTGGCAAAAACTGGTTCAAAATATTCTAAAAATCTTTTATCATATACTTTGCTGTAAATTATGACGGCTTAACCCTTTCGATACTGTCGGGTGATATGTGTCCCAGTAAAAAATCGTGATTTAAATTACGCATTTATTGTTGACAAGCATGTGCAAACATTACTGTAGGGACATATATGTCCCTACAGTAATATTTCAATCACTGTTGGTCGAAAGCAGTACTACTTTTACATTGTCTGCTGTCCCTATAGTAATTTATAGTTTGGCACTCGCTACCTCCCGCCAGAATTTATATATGAGGTTAGATATTTCAGTAAGTCCCTAATCTGTAAACATGTGCACATGGTGCTTTTTTTATTTTGATAGCTTCTTATATTTTACAAGTTTAAAAGAGAATTAATAACATGGCAAGGTAAGTTTTAGTTGATATATATGCAACAATGTAGAGTTGCACGTATTTGTTGTGACAAATTTTGATAGAATTAGTATATTTTTCAAGCGGGACATATACGTCCCGCCCGTAAAATGAAACATAGATGTAGTTTATGTGTGCAAATGAATGTTATTGATGTAGTGACTGATAATGATATTGACTGTTATTGTTATGAGTAATTGATTAGCTATTTTATATTTATTTTAACAGTAATTTAAAGTTGAAAATATGTCATAATTGTTACTCTTATATAGTAAATAAACATTATTTTCATTGCATTTTATATGTAATAGCTTAGCTGGTATATCACACTTTCACTCCTGGTGGGACACGTTCGTCCCAGTATTGCTTACTGTTGGGACACATACGTCCCGGTTTATATTTTTGATTTGGTATAAAATAAAATTAATACTAAGTTGTAATATGTTTTATTTTGTGTGCCAACAGTTACATAATAGGACCTGTATTTAAAAAAAATCAATATTTAAAAGTCGTAATTTGGTTGCACATGCCTTTCTGGGACATATATATCCCATCAGTAAAATGGTAGCATGCTTTTCCAAAATAAAGTCATGTAGCGAAAGGCTTAAGTGCTTGCCTATCTGAGTTGTCATACATGTACAATTATGATACGCCATAATTATAGAAGTCTCCCACAATTCCTATCAATAGGTCACTAATTTACCTCTTTAAAAATAGAATGAGTATCATATTTTCTTTAAATTATGATGGTTTAACCGCTTGTCCCTCACGCATCTGCGTTGACAATAGTTATTAATGTATTAAAAGCGAAAAGAACATTATCACTAGAGAGCAGTAATGTCACTTTTGCTCGTAAAACATACAAAGTCTTATCTACAATCACTCAACAAAATTAAATTTTTCAATTATTATCGTTAATTATAACAAATAGAACAAATCTAAGAAATTCATTTATTAACATTAGTAATTTGGATGCCGAAAGAGCATTACAATCTTTAATCATAATTTCTGATTCAAAATGCATATTAGGGCTATATTCTGATATGGTAAAATTTTCATCACTGCGATTGTTACATTCAATTACTTGTACATTATTTGATGGCCTAGTTAAAATTCTACATAGTCTTTCTGGTTTTAATTTTTTCATTGACGTTACTATCTATGTATCCTTCTGCAACTGTAGAACTCTTCCATCTACCGTGATGCTTCAATTGTATAAAATCATCTCCACCATGGACCAATAAAGTAGCCGATCTTCGGCGAAAGCAATGTATAAATCTCTCACTCGGGTAGGTTAAGATAATTAGCAATAGCATTTGATGTTGGCAATAACATTCATTCCTACCACTTGATTAAAACACTTTTATAACCTTTATTAAATTTTACAAATAATTGTGCTGGTGTGTTTTCGTCTTTAGGTCTCAAGGCTGCATACTTCCTATAGAATGACAAAAAGTTGATAGAATTATCTTGAATGTTATTTGTGACAGTAAAGTTCGATTACTGCTTGTATTTTAATCAAGAACTTTAAAAATGCCGTCAACCTTTTGAACTTGCTTAAGTCAATATCATTCTTGGTAGATAATGTGTATTTTAGCATCGAATAAATCGACCATAATGACGAGTTTACTGTCTTTGCTTTCTCACGAAAATAGGGAAGGAGTACGTTTTCTGAATATTTATAAACTTCCTTCAACTTACACCATGTCACAAATAGGTTATATAACGTATCGTTCTCGCATAACTTCTTTGATTTCTCTGACAACAAACCTAAAGTTACAGTTTCTGCAGCATTTCTAATCTTCGAAGATGCATTCGGGCTATCACTGTCACTATTTCCAATTTCCATCATTTTTTCTACTAAAATTATCTCAAATAAACTGCGCAAATTTTACAAAATTGGACAATTGTTAATTTTACTACCTAAAAAGAACTCTGTTTACTTGGTTGCTAATGACGACAAGCGTTTGCTAGATTTTATCGCTTGGCAAGCAATAAAGTGACACTCCTCAATAAACGTCAACTGTCGTTGTCACTGTCAAGCGAAAAACCATACTTTAATTAGTGATTGTATAAAAACAATTATTGACACGTACTGACACGACCTAATCATTAATATACAGGGTGTTCAGGAAAGAATGGACCCTACTAGAGAGTAGCTTCCTTGGATAAAAATAATAAGCTAGTGGTCATTGCCCTTTTTCCCGTTTTCTCGCCAGTAACGCCATTCCTAACTCAAAAAGAGTACATTGGTTGAAAACTAGGTGCCGCCTTATTTTAATTTAGATTTCCACATTTTCTACCGTTTACCCAAGCCCATCTCCACAAAGTTAGCAGCCAACCCCATGCAACTAGAAATGACGTTACCAACTGCGAGTTTCTTTCCTATTTCCTTGCCACCCATTAAACTTTACCCGTTTCTAAGGCTGAGGGTTACCACCCTCGATATTGGTATTTTACACCCCTTACAAGATCAGCAATAGAGGCAACTTGACGATCCAACGCTACATCCAGGAAGTGGTGGAGCCATATATCAATCCATATCTTCAAACCATACAAGATACCATTTTCCAGCAAGACAATGATAGACCTCATGTTGCCAGACAAACACCAACTTTTATGGATCAACATCAGATCAACCACTTACCCTGGCCACCAAGATCGTTGGATCAGTCACATATTGAACATGTCTGGGACATGATTGTTCGCAGACTGCTGCATTTACCACACTCTTCCAGACTTTAGCAGCTATTATCCATGAAGTTTAGATCACTTGAAATGAGGTACCTACGTCAGGAACTTATCGACAACCCTATTAGATCCGAGCTTATGCGTATCAATCTATTGCGTGTATTAGCAATCGTGGGTTGTCAACACATTATTGAACCAATTTTTGAAACAGGTTCTCTGATCTTGTTGAAAATGTAACCATTCTTCAATAAGTAAGTAGTCCTGAACCTGTGTAGCACACATTATTAAAATCTAATGAACATGCTAAAAGCGAATTCTTGGACTCTAATGATTTACGATTCGAGTTTAAATTGTTTTTTCCTATTTTGTATTTGCGAATACATAAGTATTTAAGTACGTAGAATTTTTTTAACAAAGCAGTAACAAAGTTGACAGCATATCTATTGTAACTTGAGAGGCTGTTATTTTAATTGTAATTACGCATAATATCGTAACGACCTATTTTATTGAAAATTAGCAACATTATCTTTATATTTAATTTGAATTTACCACAATTTGGATATTTGAAATGTTATAGGGATCATCTAATTGTTTTGCGTACCCATCTGCAGCTTTATATTCCACGGCTTCCTGGTCACTCAACTAGGACACTTACTGAACTTATTAAAAACGAAAAGCTACAATTTCAAAGAAATGCTTTGAATAACAATAACAGGAATAAATAAAGCGTTAACTACAAAATAAAGAAATAACTGTGGGCAACATGGCCGGCCTGCAAACAACAAACTCCAGACATCGTTCGATTCCACTCTCTAGGAAAGGGAGCAGTTTTCTTCTTAATTTGCTTAATTTCTACTAGTCTATATTCCCATATTCTGGTCAGCGTGATGCCTGCCTTTCTACATATAATTTTAAATACCTACTTTCCAATATCTTGATTTATTTCTATGTAACTCCTATGTCTCTTTCCGTCGTTGCTAGTATTAAGATATAGATTATCTTTGATGCCAAGAGACTGACCAGATGGCCTGGGGGATGTTTAAGATACTTGTTCTATTACTTTATTAATTGATAATGTTCATCATTTGAATAGATGTAGTGGAGACAAAATATGCTTCTTAAATTGACAATTTTACTGATTATTTTTTGACGTTTCTTAAGACCAATAAAATGCTTCTTTATTTGTCACAAGGGTAAGTTTCAACCAATTATGTCATTATTATAGTGGGAATAAATCTCTTGTGATTATTCTCGGGAATAATCACTGTGGCTTTTATTTGCCTAGCAAGTGTCAGATAGTTGTCAAAATAATTACCTAATTGTGTCAACGCGATATTGTAAAAATTTGTGAATCAAAAAATAATCTAGTCAAATATAACTCGCGAGTTCCATAAATTAGAAAATAATTTGACAGATTTTGTTCAAACTTGTTGCCATTTGGAAATAGCCACTGGCAACAAGTCTTCAAAAAATCTGTCAAATTATTTTCAATTTATTCTCACTCTCTTGTTATATTATTACTGAAAACTTCGTTAATACTTATTTATCGGTTTATGTTTCTCTGAATATCGACCCTAAACACATTTGCGGTTTATTAATTATTTCAAAACGAAAAGTCATTAGTAAAAATATTTTCATTGACGATATCAACTTTTATTTTTTTAAACTTAATCAAATTTTCAATACAATCTAGATGATTCTGAATAAATAAATCTAGTAAAAAAAATATACCGATAATTGAGCGATGTAGCGGTTTTATAAAACAGTAACTCTGCTCCATTAAAAATGAAAATTAACAAGGCGGCTCAGTTTACCGTCAGCATGTCATCATAAAACAAACTTTGATCTCATTAATAAATGAGGCCAAATTATAAGCTTCCAAGTAAAGTGATAGCGGCTGTTTGATGAAATAAATTAATGTACGCTTTTCATAATTGTTTGATATTTGTGGAAAGCTATTTATTTATATTCAATAAATGGAGAGAAATTGTACTCTTTGGAAAAGTGTTTTAAAAATAAAGCTGGTAAAATATATTATATAATACACTGAGGGAAATGTAGTAATTACTAGATATTGATTATTTTCAGCAAAATATCTGCGTAAAATAGGCTCCATAAAGGTTACATTGCTGTCACAACAAAAATAATTTTGCTAAAGATGCATTTGATTTATTGTTGCAATCCCACATTCTTATTTTGTAATTTTTACCCTAGCAAATATTTATATTGAGGCTGTTAAGCTTTCATCGTATGAATGAGTAGTTCTATAGCAATGCCAACAAATATTTATTTTCATTTGAAATAACCTCTTTATACCTAGTCACTATTAAATTATTCTTTTCATTATTATTTTACTTTAAAAAGTTACACGTAAAATGCAAGATACCTACAGTATAGGAATAATCCACCATCCGTTCTCTATACTTTTAACTTTTTGGCATTTAAAAATGATGTACTATGCCTTAGTTCAACATTTATACGTATGATATCGTTGGATAGGGAAAAGTAAGTTGTTGCTTGTGAGATATAAGTGGTCTGCTTACTTCCTGCTCGACCTAAGCGGCGCGACTTGCAGGAAGGTATTTAACTCGCCATGAAATCTATAAATGATACTGCAGGTAACAACTACTCCGCGGACTAATGCCCCGACCGGCATTGAATTACACCTGCAGTATCTGTGTGAACAGCCAAGAAACCTTGTCGGCCACACCACTAGACATAGACCGGTTTCGGGCTTGTTAGCCCTCATGTATGCCATAGGTGAGATAACCGACAATTGAACTGGTTGTTCCTCATGTGTATCTTCACATATAAATTAAGTGAAATAAAATAAAAATAAGTTAACACTGATAACTAATGAACACTGTACACATTGGCATAGGTACATATATCACAAAATCTTACTAGGTACTGATATAATATAGTCCCTGTATGTATATATCACTTAATATTACTCATTTATGTATATGAACGACAAGTAACGCGTCCTTCCTTTTGTAATATCGAGCATAAAACGACTATGTAGTTCGTGCGTCTGTGTATATTGGCGCAGTTTCAAGCCTTCTAGATAAATTATTTTTAATCGATAATATTGTGATGCTCGATTTCTTACATCAGATTGTTGTTTTGGTTTATGTATATTAGTTATAAGATTGTACTGTGCCGCCATCACTGGAGTGCGGGGAGTGCAGTGGATAGTGTAGTGCGCCGCTCCGACTTGTATCGCTAGAGTGAGAAATGGCAGTCGGCAGTCATCCACTTGAGATAAGGATGCTTGCACGTGTTCCTGAACGATACACGAGAAGTGTGTGCAACTAATAAATATAATTATTAGTTACCTACTATTATTGAGGACTGATAATGCTGTTAAAAACAAGCTGATAATTGCTGAGCTTTATAAGTGCTCATTCCTTTTGTATTGGCGTTTGGAGTCGCCAGTTGTTTGCTGTCACCCAGGAAAAGTCTTCACTAGAGCCCCAAAGAAAATTATCCACCGCGGAGTTATTCGAAACACTGTGAAAACTGCTTATTCCGTTTATTTAGGGATTGTGCCTGAAGTTAATAAAATATTGTACTTAAATGTCCCTAAGTTTTGTTTCCCTATGGTATTCGCAATCTCACCTATTAATGAGCTAGAAAAAAAATCATAAATCAATCATTTTAAATTGAGATTCGGGCATCTCAATTTGGCGCCTAACGTGGGGCTCGACGTAGTACGGGGAAACAAAGCAACGATAATGTCATGCTCTATAGACTTGAGTGCGTAAACGAGTTTTTATGAGGTACAGACTGTACTTAAAAAAAGACAGACGTATATGTTATCTATTCTTCTTGAAAGTCATTTTTGTGGGAAATACTCTGAGGTAAAAACTTATAATTAATCATGCCAAAACAAAAATGTAAAGGTCAGGAAAATTCTGTTTCAATAGTAGAAGAAAATGTTAGAGATGCTAGAAAAATCGAAAAGTAATGCTTTAGAGGAATTAGTTTGTAAATTAGCTGATGGCATGGTTGGCAGTTTTCTATAAATCAGTTAGCTAATACTGTTAAAGAATATATGAAAGCGAGTAAAACAGTGGCCGAAGATAGTACTAATGTGAAAGATTTAAAATTTTGCGGCAGATATGCACACATATCCTTTTGGCGAGATATGGGGGGGTCAAAATTTGTTTTTCTCACCTAACGGACAGTTGCATCCGATGATATATTAAAACAAATTAAACAAGTTGTTTGACGAAGCAGGGATGCCTGAAGACAGGAGATTGAACTTAGCTATAAATTTGTTACGAGATTCGGTAGCAGATTGGGGAGCTACGCGCTAGGAGGTGTGCAGCGCGTAACGAATAATTTTAAACAATTTCAACAACAAATTTCAACAAGAATTTAAAAATCGTTATTGGGGTACGGATGAGGAAAGAAAATTATTTTATGAACTCAAGTATAGACGATACAAATCAGGAACACTGCTTACTTCGTTTATCTATGGACCAGTAAGTTAATATAATATTGTCAT
This sequence comes from Monochamus saltuarius, assembly GCA_025584915.1. Lineage (NCBI taxonomy): Eukaryota > Metazoa > Arthropoda > Insecta > Coleoptera > Cerambycidae > Monochamus > Monochamus saltuarius. Next base: position 48,728,194 of record CM046721.1, on the reverse strand, counting down.
TGAATGTCCGTTAGCCTTGTTTCCCTATGGTATCCCGAATATCACCTATTGATGAGCTAGAAAAAAATCATAAATCATTCATTTTAAATAGAGATTCGGTCATTTCAGTATCTACATCTCATTTTTTTTAAAATGAGTTACGTACTATAACAAGTTATCTAGTTATTTTTAGCAGAAATGATAGAACATATGCAAGTACCTATTCAATGTAAGCATTTTTATTGTCTTAAGGTGGCGTCAGACACATCGCGAGTATAATCGAGTAAAAATATTTGCAAGTGACCACGAATACGATTGCGTCCTGACTTCTACTCGCAATTCCTTCAAAAAGCTAACATTCACAAATCGCAATTATAGTAGGTCACTTCAGTTACGTACATTAATATAGACATTTGGAGAAAAGAACAAAGCGGGGCCATCGTAATATTCAGTATTTCGACATTATTTATGCAAAATAAATTGTTCGAAATCGACTTACAATCCAATTTTTGAATTAATTCGATGGATCTGGGTTTCAGCATGTGCCGAGATGAGCCCTAAAATTAGAACAGCTTCTCTGACTTTAAATTAACACGATTAAATGCTCAGGTGACTATATTTGAATTATGGATGAAAATATACCTACCTTTAGGTAATTAAAGTCAAAATAAATCAGATATTTTGTCAGACATTATAGTAATTTTTTTATAAATAGAAAAATATATTATTATTATATTGTAGTGTTATAGTATATTTTTTGATTTCTTGAAATTCTTTATTCTCATGTCGGAGTTTTCAGTTATCTATGTATATAGCATTAAATGGGAATGAATGATCGTGTATACCACCTCTGGTCCTTATCTAGAAAAGCAAAATAATTTTGATCGACCATTAAACTTATATAAGTATTAATAGAAAACCTACGTATACTCGCTACAAGAATTCAGACGACTTACGTCATACGAACAAATGAATAATTCATTATATTTTCATCAAAATATTTAAGAAACTGCAACTGATAGTAATAAAACTAACTACACTAATAGTTTGCATTATATACCTCACTAAATTGCAAAAAATGGTTGTTTTTAAAGCTACCAAATACCGAAAATTACGTTGACAATAAAAACAAATGTGTAACGTCAGCCGTGACGTAAGACGTCTGAATTCTTGACGCGAGTATAGTAAATCGTGTTAATGATTTTATTAAGTTTAATATTAGAGAAAGTTTTTATTGGTTGATTTCTCTCACTGTGCATAATCAAATGCTTAAATGGCCAATATGGTTTACATTTACCGCCGTGCAGGTGGAAATGCTACTGAGTCTAGGCAAATTTATTTGGAAATATTTCCATATCATCCCCCTCCAAATCCAAGAATGTTGAGAAATGTTTTTCAAGGTCATTCGGAGTCAGGCTCATTTCAGAAATGTTTTTTAAACATTAAAACAAACTTTGTAGAATAAACGAAACAAAAAAGACATACGCATGCATATACAGGGTATTTCCTAAGTAATCTGAAATATTTCAAGGGGCGATTCCTTAAGTAATGAAGGAAAGTTCATATAAAGTTTTTTCTAAGTGTCTTAGTTTTTGAGTTATAAGGCATTAAAATTTTAATTTTTTTAGCTTCTTTTTGAAAATCTTGTCGTAGACTAAAATGTCGTTTTTAAATTGTTATCATTTACACACCATGAAGACATGTTTTGGGTGTTGAATATATTTTTTTTACAATATCAGAGGCGGTTGTGTAGGTGGTTCCTTTAATATGTTTTATTAAATTATGTACACTGCTGACCCTCCGAATTTTTAATAATAATTTTTTAAATCCCCATTTTAATTTTGGATGTGGTTGCATGCATTATCGGATTGGTCAGTGGTCGCGCGGTTTAAGGCGTTAGTACTTGAATCGAGGTGACTAGACGGAGTTGGTTCGAGCCCAGCTGCCGGTAGACCGTATATAAGCTATATTCGTAGAGAGGATTGGCACCCTCTCTGTGGGTATGGTAGGGTGGAATAATGTTAGCTTGAGTCAATGTGAGAGATTGATGCCGGTTGATATTTGACTACCCCCCTAATTAATGAGGTTTTCCAGGTTTTCCTCATTCCTGCACTGAATAGTGGTTAGGGCCTACCAACGTAAGTCGTTCCTGGGCGCAAATGCGGCCTGCTTAATAGTAATATGCCGCCCCCTATCCCGCACAAGTCTCCGACTTCTGGGCTAATCCCTGTGATTAGAATCAGGGGTAGAGATATTATTATTATTATTATTATTATGCAATTTTTCTTGTGAAAGTTTGAATAGAAATCTTTACTTCCTAGAGACTCAAAAAGATTTGTTTTAATTAATGAAAAAAGAGTTGAAGAAATGTTGAAAAATGATATGTATTTGCTAATTTATAATATTACCTAGACATAAAACCATTTCTTAATACTAATAAAAACAGTAACTGCTGAAAATATCCGCCATTCTACATAGTGCACCCTTCAACTCAATGCTGCGAAATATTCCGGGAGTGTTACAAATGATATCACATGCCTGTATAATTACGATTACGATTTCGCCCACAGATACCGACAAGGAGTATGTCCCCACAGAGACTAGCCCGAGAACAACTAGGGCAGGTAAAAGAATCCCGGCTAATGCTAAGGATGTGCACTTTAGTTTTGTTTCTGGTACCGACCAGTTAATAAGGTCATGGCATAACCCGGAAAATCACTATGTATCAAATGATGGCACCGGTCGTGAAAGCCTAAAAACCACCATAAACCACCATGGCATTTGTGCCATTTCCACGTATGTAAATGTAGCCATAATTAATAAATTCGTACTAACAGAAAAACACTAAATATATAAATAATAAAACTAACTAAAGGTACTATTATTGACTATTCGGCAACTAATTTTTGTGACAGAAGTATGGCTGATAAAATAAATTAATTCTAGGTTCTCCACCTAAATCTAAATCACATTCTAAATAGAAAAAACGTTTTTTGTTAAATATTAAAAGGGGATTAAAAAAATTGATTTAAAAAGCCAGAGAGTCAGTTGTGTACATAATTTTAAAATAAATATATTCAAGTAACCACCCACATGAACGCCATCGCTATTGTGGAAAAATACATTCAACAGCCAAAACATACCTTCCATCATGGTGTGTAAGTGACAGCAATTTAAAAAAAAAATTTAATCTACTCCAGAGATTTTCAAAGAGAATCTAAAAAAATATAAAACTTTAACTCCCCGTAACTGAAAAACTAAGGCAATTAGAATAAACTTTTCTTCAAGACATTGCTTGAGGAATCACTCCCTGAAATATTTCAGATTACTTAGGAAACATCCATAGTGTTCAGTTAGGTACTAGTTCTGCAATTTTGTTCCAATTTAACTGAAACCTCCTTGAATGGGGCCGGAATTTGAATCACTCTTAACAATACTGTTATATCTATGTATAAATACAGATATGTTTTGCGCATATGCGGAAGTACCATGTTCTTAATTCTGTATTCTTCCGCTTCCGCATGTGTGGTACTACACGGAGATACTCCGGCAATATAGATATATGGTTGGTCGCACGTGTATGTACTTGTTGTCTCCGAATAGTAATATAAGTATTTATGTTAAACTAAATTATGAGTTTCATTTCCCAAGATATAACAACTTGGCGACGAGGATAAAAGTGTATAGTGGTAAAAACTGTTAAACCATATAAAAAGTGAGCGAAGTTAGAAAAAGTCCGAGCACGTGTGAAAAATGGCTTCTTTAATGGGACAAACTCGGGAATTTACGAAAGACGTAGATTGGGCAGTGTATAAAGCTCGCCTAGAACAATATTTTATTGCTAATAATATTCCCGAAGACAGTGCGGAAGTGAAACGACGTCGAGCTATATTATTAAATAGTTGTGATGAAGACTCCTATAAATTATTGTACGATTTGTGTGTGCCTGATGTTCCCGAATCAAAACGTACGAAGAATTAGTAGCGTTATTCGACGGACATTTTGGGAAAGTTTCGTCAGTGTATGCAGAAAGGTATAGATTTTATAACGCGTATAAAAACCCGCACGAGACAGTGTTGCAGTGGGCTGCACGTGTAAGAAATTTAGCAGCAAAGTGCAAATTTGGAGGATGTTTAGCGGACATCTTAAGAGATAAATTCATCATGGGATTTGAAAAGGGGCCTATTTTGGATCGTTTGTTTGAAGAGGACGAAAAATTAACGCTGGAGACTGCTATCTCGATTGCTACCCGCAAGGAAGCCGGAAAAGCAAGCTTCGAAATGGTTCAGCAATTTGGTGGGAGGATGAAGGAGGAGCCAAATCCGAACGCCATCTACAAGGTATCACGAGCACCTCAATATTCCAACAACCGACGAGTAGGTCAACCACAGCGAGGCAACGGTGGTAGGTCCAGAGTTCCCGGACCAAGGTTAAACGCTGACAGCGAAGGAAGGCGTAACATAACCAACAAAAACGACCAACAAGTGAGAAAGAAATGTTGTGTTTGTGGAAAAGGGTTTCACAATCCACAGATTTGCAGATATAGAGAGTATGTATGTAATGTGTGTCAAAGAAAAGGGCATTTAGCTTCAGTTTGTAGAAATAATAAGTCAACTGTAACACATAATTTTTTAGACACATCTACACCTAGTACTAGTAATATTTTAGAGGATCAAATTGATTGTTTGTATAACCTAAGGTCTACAAATAACCCAGTTTTAATAAATGTAATTATTAACAATAGAAAATACTGCTTTGAACTAGATACAGGAGCAAGTGTGTCTGTTATTTCTTTAGAATTATATGAAAGATGTTTTATTAATTTTGATTTTCAGAGAACGATGAGAGTTTTACTCAGCTATACTGGTGCTCCCATTCAACCCAAGGGATACATTGTAGTACCCGTTACCTATAAGGGATTGACCAAAGAAATCGAGATGTATGTGATAGAAAACGGAGGACCGCCATTACTAGGAGAAACTTTTATAATGCATTCGAATTAAGTATTCATTCTATAATAGAAAAGGCAGAGGTAAGAAATATGGTTAGCCATGTTGATAAAATTTGCGAAAATGATGTTACTGTTAAAACATTATGTAAAAAATATTTAAATGTATTTTCAAATAAGTTAGGGTTGTTCAAGGGAGGCACCATACACTTAAATACGATAGAAAATGTAGAGCCTAAATTTTATAAAGCACGTTCTTTACCTTATGGGTTAAGAGATAAGGTTGAACAGGAATTAAAACGCTTGGTGAGTGAAGGAATTTTAGTTCCAGTTAATTATAGCGAATGGGGAACTCCAATAGTGCCTGTAGTCAAACAAAATGGTAACATTCGTATTTGTGGGGACTTTAAAGTAACTTTAAATCAGTTTTTAAAAGTAGACCAGTATCCTTTACCAAAAATTGAAGATTTGTTTATGTGCCTACAGGAGGCCAACAATTTACTAAATTAGATTTATCTCAAGCATATCAGCAAATTGAATTAGATAAAAGTTCACAGAAATTAACAACAATTAGTACTCATAAAGGCTTATTTAATTATACACGTTTACCTTATGGAGTGGCATGCGGCCCATCCAAATTTCAAAAAATTATAGAACAGACATTGTCGGATTTGCCAGGGACAGTCTGTTTTCTAGACGATATTTTAATTACAGCTGAAACGAGAGAGGAGCATCTCAGACGAATTGAAAATGTTTTAAAAAGATTAGCTAGTCAGGGTTTAACAATATCTAAAGAAAAAAGTGAATTTTTTAAAGACTCAATTATATATTTAGGACATAGAATAGATAAATATGGGTTACACACTTGTGACGATAAAGTGGAAGCGATAAAAACAATTAAAGTACCTAATAATCAAACACAATTAAAATCATTTTTAGGATTAGTAAATTATTATCACAAATTTATACCAAATTGTTCACGAATTTTAAAACCACTTTATAATTTATTAAAGAAAGGAGTTAATTGGAATTGGAATGAAAACTGTGATATAGCTTTTAATAATGTGAAGGACATTTTAAGTTCATCACGAGTGTTAGTCCATTATAATCCTAGTTTACCTATCAGATTAGCAGTTGATGCAAGCCCAGTTGGGGTAGGTGCAGTAATTTCTCATATAATTGGTAATGCAGAAAGACCGATTGCATATGCTTCCCAATTATTGACACCAGCACAACAAAAATATTCTCAAATTGAATTAGAAGCATTAGCGATAATATTTGGTTTAAAACGTTTTTATCAATATTTATATGGAAATAAATTTACTATTGTCACTGATCATAAACCGCTAGTGTCAATTTTTAGTCCCAAAAGGGAATTCCACAGCTTACTTGTAATCGTTTGCAACGATGGTCACTAATATTATCAAATTTCCAGTATGATATTGAATATGTAACATCAAATAGAAATAATGCAGATCTATTCTCAAGATCTCCGATATGTGAAACTATTATAGATAATTTTGATATTTCCTATTTAAATTATATTAATGATAATGAATTTTTACCTATTGATTGTGAACAAATAAGGACAGAAACAAAAAATGATCCAATTTTGAAAACAATTTGTAATTTTGTTAGAAATGGTTGGCCTGCAAAACTACCAAGTTTTGCAAAGCCTTTCATAGTATTTAAAAATAATTTAACCATTGAAAAGGAATGTCTGATGATTGGCTACAGGGTGATTATTCCATCTATTTTAAGACCTAAAATTCTAGCTGAATTGCATAGCACTCACCAAGGAATGGTTAAAATGAAAAGTGTAGCACGATCATATGTGTGGTGGCCTTCAATGAACAAAGACATTGAAGATTTAGCAAAAGCTTGTCAACATTGTTTACCATATAAATCAACACCTCCAAAAAGTCCTTTGATAACGTGGGAATATCCTAAAGAGGCTTGGGATCGGTTGCATCTCGATTTTTTGGGTCCTTTGTATGGTAAATATATATTAGTAATTGTTGATGCACACAGTAAGTGGGTAGAAGCTTTCATAACAACTAGCATAACATCATATACTGTGATTAAACATTTACGTGAAGTTTTTGCTCGTTTTGGTGTACCTAAGACGATTGTATCAGATAATGCTCGTTGTTTTGTATCCAAAGAATTTCAAGATTTTTTAAAAATGAATGCTATACGATTTCAAAGCATTCCCCCTTTTTCTCCTCAGACAAATGGAGCAGCAGAGGCTGTTGTAAAAACAATAAAAATGCTGTAAATTCATTATTAAATAAAAATATAAAATTGTGATTTAAGTCAAACTCTGAATAAAATTTTATTAAATTATCGAAATACTAAACATTCTACAACAGGCTTTTCTCCTGCTCAGTTATTGTTACATAGAAATTTAAGAACTAGATTAGATTTAATAAGATCTATTAATATAGAAAAAACTTTTATAAATACCCAAGATGTATATAAAAATGTTGAAAATAGTCAACAAGCACAAATAACCAACTTTGGCGGTAAGAGAAAAAAAATTTATTTTGAAAAAGATTCTGTAGCTGTCAGGGATTATAGAAGTAGAAAAATTGCTTGGATTCCTGGAGTTATTTTAAAACGATTAGGTCCAAGGACATATTTAGTAAATATTCCACAAATTAATCAAACTTGGAAACGACATTTGAATCAAATTGTAGATTATAATGATTCTTATAACACTAATACTGAATATAGACCTAAAAATAGAATTAACTTAGAAAATAGTTCAGATTTAGATATAGCTCCAGCAGATATAAATGTAAATAATAATCCAAATGTACATCAACCTTCTACTTCAAGTGGAACGTTTGTAGATACAGTTAAAACAAGACCAAAAGAAAAATCAATGTACCTGATAGACTCACATATACTTAATAATGTTAATGTGTTAAGTGTTAATGTTTCTTATTATTGTTATTTTATTTTTTTTTGTGTAAGGGGGGGAAGGATGTTATATCTATGTATAAATACAGATATGTTTTGCGCATATGCGGAAGTACCATGTTCTTAATTCTGTATTCTTCCGCTTCCGCATGTGTGGTACTACACGGAGATACTCCGGCAATATAGATATATGGTTGGTCGCACGTGTATGTACTTGTTGTCTCCGAATAGTAATATAAGTATTTATGTTAAACTAAATTATGAGTTTCATTTCCCAAGATATAACAAATACGTTCTGCATCCAATATCTACTTCAACTCATCGACTGATTAAAGTGCTTTCCAAGGTAAATGATTGAGTAATCGAATGCAGATAAACAAGTGGACAATGCTCATTTAAACCGCTTTGACAGAAGCCTCTGTTTAAAATGCAAATCAGGTAGCGACGCTCTGTGGAAACACCACTTACCTTTGGGACAAAGGGTAAAGCTTCCTTAAGCGTGTTGCGATAAAAGTGCGCCTTTTGCGTAGGATCCTTCATATTTATCACGTCCAGGAACTGAAGTGCGTGTACTGCGGGATCACTGGAATAAATTGTACAATATAAGTTTATTAGGTGGCATGTCATAATAAATTGTGATGCTGTATTCCATAGCAAAAATTTACTATTCAAAAATGGAAGTCAGATATACGAGTAGGCTAGTCAATGAGTGGATGAGGAGGGGGTATAGCGTGCATTGAAAAGGGGAAATATTTTGGTGCAGGAATGTTTTCGGGATAGTTGGGACGTAAATATATAAAAAGTCCCCGCCCCTATCCAGTCCGTTTCAGGGGGAGGAGGTAGAAAGGCAGCCTCTTTTGTTTTTTCTTTTATTATTCAAAAACTCTGCGTCACAGCGAAAAATTAATTACATCGAAATGAGACCTCCAGCTTTCTCAACATCAGCAGGCGAGGAGGAAGGATTGTGGGACATTTCAACTGCTCTTTTCATGTAAGGATGTTTTTGGTAGATTATTACGGAACCAAGTTTACTCTTCGGGAATGTCGCGCCAGTAGAATAGCAGCTAGTGAATGCGTGTAAGAACAAAATATCCTTGAGTCCTAACTGTTGCATTTGATGAGTGGAATAAGCGTTGGTTTTCCTCTGCCCGGATTTTTGAACAGGATGTTATGGTCAGGTGGTGTTTTTGATATAAGTAGCATGCCGAGGTTAACGTATTCCCCTATAACAGTCACTTTACCTGTTTCGTTTAGGGACTAGACAATAGCTGTGCTTACAATCAACAAGTCATATTCAAAGACAATAATCTAGGTTTTGTTGAATCTTTCTCACTTAGTGGTCAACATCAACCGTTTTGTTCTAAATTGTTACTCGTGACAAAACATGGCACCTTTACGTTGTTGCCTAAAGTAGAAAAGTTATAACGGATAGGCAACTTTTCAAATGCTGGTACAGATTCATGTAACTTGATATAAATCTGATGGGACAAAGTGTGTATCGCTATGAATTTTTCCGGAGGCATGTTGTCACTACTGCTGAGATTTCATCATCATCCAATGATTTTGCAGTGCACACTAGTAATATAACAATGGCAGCTATTGGGTAGCCCGGCTGGGATGTTTTTACGTCATTTTATTTTCCTAAACTTGCATCGCCAAATTGCAGCTCTTTGTCAAACAACTTTCGAGTAATTTTGTTCAATAACAATGTCATATCAAATGACCGGATTTTTTTAGATGTAGGATTAGAACTGGAATTATTGACTGCAATTTTTAATATTTCATAGGATAACCTTGATTAGGAAAAGCCAAAATATCTGAAAAACATCGTAAAATTACATTTCATGTGTACAAAAACACGGTCTTACTATGAAAAATGCTTATTCATAAGTTGTAACATAATAGAAGACTTAGAGCAGGATAATTAGTTGATTTTATTTTATATTATATTCAATATTTATACACAAAAATTTATCACCACTAAATTCAAAATGCCAAATTCACATTTAATTTTACGTTTGTTTGCGCCAAAATATTTCATTTCGAGGATTGTGACACTTGACAACTGAGCAATATAAGGAGGAAAACAATTTCTTATATAATAAGTAGTAATAAAGCAACATATACAATTCCGTGTAACTAGAATTAGAAGATGGTAGAAGAGAAGATTGTAGCTTATTATTGTAAGATGTAGGTAGACATACCTACGAGTACCTATATGTTTCATAAAATCGAGTTTCATTTAACTACAAGTAACTATGTGGAGTAAATTATAGTATGAGAGTAGTAGTAGTCCATATAGGCAAGTAATACATTTTATTAGTGATTGTGCTTTGTGTCTTTAGTGGAATTGTATTTTATTTATACTTATATTGTTGTTGTTGCAGTTGGTTTTATTGTTTATTTTTAAGTGAAACAATAAATTTATCTTTTTCAAATATTTTTTTATTAGCATATTTTCAATATTTCCATTTGCATATTAGGATTTCCATAGATATTAGGTACCCTTTGTCGACGTAAAATATGAATAAATTGTAAACGTCTGCCTGATTAATAGGCAGACACTTATTAAATGTATTTGTAGAACTGCACACTTTTATAATGTTAGTGTTATTTAATTTCAGTTGTGTAATTCTATGTACGTAATTCAAAAATAGAGGGGCAAGTGTTAAAATTTAGAACTAATATTACTTGATCATTAACTAAAATATCTGCTCTCTATCTTCATGAATAAATTGCATCATTCATTGCATCATTGCATTAAAAACTTTTTGGTCGCTTAATACTTTGTAGGAGAACTTTTCAGCTTTGGATCCATAGTACTTGACTTAATCAGTGAGTATAAACTAAAAAGTTTCTACTATTTGTACCAAGAATTTACATCCAGTGCAGCAGTTCCTTGGAATAATTTAGTACGTATTTATGTGAATAAATTTTCTAGTAAATTCTTATTAAGTATAATCGCCTCCTTGTGTAATCGAATACTTTGTAAGTCCTTAACGAGCAGACCCTTTTGATTCTATTTATCAACTTTTCAACATCTTAACTGGCGAGGCAGTGACTACACAGTGTTGAAATGAAATAAATGATCTCTCACTTTTTTAGGCTATTTGGGGAACCGTTGTGTGTGTTTCTTTATGGTCAACCATGACATGCCACACTGGCTGTCAGTATTACAGAAAGGCAAAGTCCACCACAATCAAAGACAGTCGATTATACTGTTTAATTTGATTTCATTACTTACTCATTAATGCTTTTATTACGCGTATTATCTGACATTTATAGACGTACAATTTATTGCAGTAATAATGGCACTGCTTAAATCAAATTTAGCGATTTCATTAGAACTGTTGACGTATTCGTAATGAAATCTACTTTGAACTTTAAACAATAGTTCACAATTGTTCTATTCACCAATAAAGATCTAATTAAATGTCTGCTCAGGACTTCCAGAAGTTCAAACATTGTTTTGAAGGAGATACATTATTATTGCAAAAGTTTGTACCTTCACCATATTGCGCTCTGTGTTTTTACTGCATACGCTATGTTGAGCTGTTATATATGTTTGCTACTTATCCGTTTATCATCTCATCTCATTTTAGTATCTAGTAGCTCAGTTATTCGTCTCCCATGTGTGTAACTTTAACTCTAATCACTGTCCTATAAACTTTCAATTGAGTTTTCATTAAATTGTTCTTGGATTTTGAATATGTTTCCATTGATTTTCTTCCTTTTGCTACTGTTTTGTCGATCTTTGCTTCTCTTGATGATTATTTGTTGACTTAGTCAAATTCATTCGCTAAATATTCAGTTCCCTGCACTATCTCGAATATTATTTGTTTTTTAAACGAAGAAAAAACAAATTTGTGAATATGTATGTAATCAACCAAGTTTATCGGGTAATGTTTCGTCCGACAGGACATAAATGGCCATTCTATAATGTAAAATATATTAACTGGTAATAATGACTCTTCTTTAATTAATTTAACATAAATAATTACCTAAGTGCTCTGTATTGACATTTTAGTGGAAATGAATTGCATCACTCTATAAGTAACTTTTTCTCTTTAAGTAGTTCAATTGACAGCGCAAGTTTTATCAATTTGGGTCGTACATCTCCCTTGGAACTCCTTTTATTAGGAGATCAATCCACGTCAGCCGATAATCAACCTAATAAGGAGAAATAATATCTCTAATGTAGGCAATGTAGGACATAAAGAGCCATCGTTTTTACAACACGAGTTCTCTTATTGACGAGATGACAGTGTACTCACTGAGTGCATGGAGTACTGTCTCGTCTTCCTGTTCGCAACTCCGACAAAAAGTTGTTTCATACTTTCTCATGTAATACAGGTGCTTCTTTGACCAACAGTGTCTAGTTTGAATACTTGTAACTAGGCGAAGATTTGTCCTAGACATACCCAGGTACTTTTTGGCGGTATTCTTGCAGGGGCGTTCTAACAATTCATTAGCAAATTGACAGCTATCTGTATCAGTCCACTGTTTCCTAAACTCTTTGTAGGTGTCTTCTTTGATAATTTCAACAAATGCTGACAACGGAAACATATTGGAGGGACCAGGTCCAAAAATATTGAAAGCCAATGCACTTTTCGACAGCTTGACAGTCACTTTATTGTCATTGCACTGATGGTGTCCCTTTACCCAGCATACAGATATGTTGTTGTTGGTTGAGGCCACTCCCAGTGCCTGATGGCATTTCCATGTTGATCTGTTATCTTATGATTAAGTATAGATCAGTAGTGATTCTCTACTATCTGTGTAGATTCTGATAGTTTTGCCCGTTGTATATCTACGTGTAATTTCTTTGGCGGCTATGATTATAGGTATACTGTAGCATGCCTATCTGCAACAAATTTCAAGTCAACCGCCGATCATCTAAAATGAGCACGGTTTGCCTTTGTCCATATACTTGTATTATTTATTTTTTTGATGATATTCATTTTAAAATATAAATAAACAGCGGAACTGTGGGAGAAAGATCTGAAAATAATATGTTAGACAAAATTAAAACCTATAGCAAGAGTACAAAGTCATATTTTAAAGCGAATGATTCGAGATCGACATCGAAATAATCTCGATAAAACGACATCGAGACTTAAGGATTTATTCACATACATAGAAATGTAACAAAATAGGATAAACATAGCTGTGAAATCTACTCTACCGACATTCTTCTTCCTGCGTACCTACTAAATATCGCTAGCAGGTTTGCCGTTCTATCAGCTTGTGTGTCCCGCAAATGGGTGTGGAGGAAAGATTTGAGATCTTCCTGCTGCAAATAGACAGTATTATTTAGATCTCGAAGACTTGCAAATGGCCTTCACTGTCTACGCCATCGACGCATATCGCTTATACTGTTCCTCTTACACAAAATACATGAACTTTCTCAACCTATATATTGAAACTATTAAATAACGTAAAATATGAAAGAAAATATCGTTACATAGAGCTCAACAAACAATTGACACATTTTAGGTAAGGTTGTAAGACCTGATAATAAAAACCGTACGAATAATAAAAAAATGAATCAATATCGTTATTTATACCGAGTTCACTTACCTAAAATATTTGATGAGGGTTAATAGTTGGGCTGTAGGTCGTTGCCTGGTGTCCTTGCTTAGAAGTCGAACTGTTGCTTCTTGAAGGGGAACGGGAACTCTCGGCATTATATTATGTACTTGATCTTCCAGCTGGAACCGAATATACGGATTCATTTCGATTTCTGAATAAGTAGATATTTTTAATTTAAATACAACTCTCCCGTCTTCATTAAGTCAAAAGTTGAAATGAGTTGGTGCCTACGTTGAATTTTATGGGGTCCAAATGAAAGCTTTTAATTTGAGAATTTTTTATTCTTAATTCATGGTAAGTAGATTAAAATTTATTTATGTATTCAGTGGCAATAAATTAGTCCTGATATCGGATATTTTAAATGCTAATGAATTGACGGAAATTAAGGTAATAAACTGTGTTAGATAACCTGTTGTTTCATGAGTAAATTGAGCAGGTAAAAAAATATTTGGTAGCTATGAGGGAGGTATTAAACGTTTCCGGCTTAACTAGCAAAATACAGGGTGTTAAAAAAAGAGTATAAAATATTTCAGGCAGTAATAGTATGAACCAAAATAAGCAGAAAAGTCTTAATAAACATGGGTCTGCAAAGTAACGGTTGCGGAGATATATACCACCATTCGCTTTTAAACATTTTATTTTATTAGGAATAAACCGACAAAGGAAGCTTATAACAAACAAAAAACAAAGTTACAGAAGATGTTCAAAGTGCCCTCCGTCCATTTCCAAGCAGGCACGACATCTTCGTCTCAACGATATTCGAACTCTTTCGAAAACACCCTCCTTGGTTTGGATTTCTTGACACTCCTTGACATTCCTTTGAATCAGAGGCAACAAATGTGGTTCCAGCATGATGGTGTCCCAGCTCATTTTTCCATGGCCGTTAGAGAGCATTTACACCAAACTTTTCCACATAGATGGGTAGGAAGGGCCTCCAAGATCGCCTGATCTGAAACCTCTAGATTTCTTTGTTTGGGGATATTTGAAGACATTAGTATATGGTACTCCTGTAAATAGCCTGGAAGAACTGCAGCTACGGATTATTCAAAAGTGTCAAGAAATCCAAACCAAGGAGGGTGTTTTCGAAAGAGTTCGAATATCGTTGAGACGAAGATGTCGTGCCTGCTTGGAAATGGACATAGGGCACTTTGAACATCTTCTGTAACTTTGTTTTTTGTTTGTTAAAAGCTTTCTTTGTCGGTTTATTCCTAATAAAATAAAATGTATGAAAAACGAATAGTGGTCCATATCTTCGCAACCGTTACTTTGCGGACCCATGTTTATTAAGACTTTTCTGCTTATTTTGGTTCATACTATTACCTCCTGAAATATTTTACACTCTTTTTTTAGCATCCTGTATAGTACATTGTAGGTACTTTCGTTCAGTGTTGCTAATAAAGGATGACTTTGAATGAAATAATAGAGGGTGATTTGAAAGCTTCTCAACCTAACACAGAAACACATGGGAAAAGTACCACAAACAACTGCCATTTTTGGGCAAAATACCTATTGACAATATTGTTAAATACAAGTTGTCCGGGAACTTGAAAATCCAAAAATTTAAGGGGTTTAAAAATACATGTAACATTTTCTCGAAAAGTCAGTATTAACGGATTCACGTAACCCCAGTTATTTCTTTAATTTGTTTTTTGGTTATAACCTTTTCAATACTAGAACGTTTTTTCAAATTTGGCACACATGTTACTTTATAGAGACACAATTTTAATTTTGTTAAGATTTTGATGGCATTCTTTTTAAGAATGAAAATTTAACTAACAATTTAATATTCTTGTTTGAAGTCCAAAAAACCAACCCTTTGCGAGAAAATCGACATTTAAAGTTTTTGGACATACTGATGAATCTCATTGCTTTTATGATTAAGCAAAGTAAACATTGAAAACAATTGAATTATAGCTGTAATATTACTTTGACGGTATTAAAACCTTACATGCTTCATTCACACAAGATAAAAGTAGAAACGAGAAAATAGACTTCTAACTAATTTATTCTAATCTTGGTAGAACAATTTTTACAGTTTACATCCTTACGTTTCCAGAGACATATGATAAGGTTATAAAGTAACATGTCAAAGTTACTTCTGAGGAAGATAACCATGTTAAAGGTCAAGGAGGCTAAACCGACGACGTGGCGACCAGTTCGAAAATTGTACTACCAAGGTTAGAATAAATTAGTTAAATGTCTATTTTCTCATAAAAGTTTGCGTTTCTGCTTTTATTTTCTATGAACGAAGCATATAAGGTTTGAAATTACTGTCAAAGTAATATGACAGCTTTCATTCAATTATTTTCAAACTATACTTTGTTTAATCATAAAAGAAATGACATTCATCAGTATATCCAAAAAAATTAAATGTCGATTTTCTCGCAAACGGTTAGTTCTTATGACTTCAGACAAGAGTATCAAATTTAGCTCTTTGTTATTAAATAACAATATTGAAATGTCTCTAATAAAAAACATAATTATAAAAATAATGCCATATCATTGATATAAATGTATACTTATCAATAGGGAAAATTAGTGTTCACTTCACAGCGCTGTAAAACCCAAACTAATTAATATAATAGAAAAAGTATATAATAAAAATTCTTCGCTGAAAACCATTCTACAAAAATGTTCTGATGTAATTTTTGTTAAATAAAAAAATAAATATATTATGGCCTCCAAAAGAAAATTTGTCCAAACATTTTGATTGTTTTTCTTTAATATCTTTGTTATCTTTGATTTTACAACAAAAAGTTGCTGAACTAAAATTGTAGAGAATTGTTGAAGAAATTTGCTAAATGTAAAAAACTTAGAAAATCGAGGTTGCACTACAAAAAGCAGCATCACGTATACTAATCAAACATCAAACAGCAATATTAAAAGAATCTACATACTACAACATTATGTTAGAAACTTTGAAAAAACTTCTTATAATATCAATTAAACCCAGAACACAGGAGAAAGCACATGGTTACTCAAACAAAATGGTAGTGGGGCACAATGAACATAAAAGAATTCGAATACCCAAGAACAATAGAATATAAAAGATAGAAAATCAGGTATTGCCAACTATAAAATGCAAAATTTGAAAAATTGAAATATGACCAATATAATTAGTTAACAGTATTCCGGTTGTTGTGCCAATGTAAAAAATAAGTAAATATGACACTAAGGCCATCAATGTCTAGTTTACTATTAATACAATCAGTCTCCTGATCAATATAACTCATTTATAAAAATGTTCTGTTATGTAAATTGTCCTCACTACATAAAACTTCCACTTCATCGAAATTAAAATTATGACCAAGTTCTAAAGCATGTTGCGCAAGCATACATGAGTTTTTATTACATCTAATATCACTTTTGTGTGCACATAAGCGATCCCTAAATCTACGACCAGTTTGACTTATATATTTTCTATTATAGTCCCTGCAAGTGACCCCATAAACATGACCAGATCTATCTAGTAAAGGTATCTTATCTTTTAAATTCGAAAACAAACGACCATTTTAGGAAAATTACTAAAAGCCAATTTTTTACACCCGTTATATATTGAAAAACGTTTTTCTTTTCACTGCCTCTCTGCATAGCTTCCTCGGTCTCCTTCTTTTTTTCTTGTAGTTAGGTTTATTACACTACTTTACAATTTTCTTAACTGTCCTTTCATCTTCCATATGTTTTAGATGCCCTAGCCTCTGTACTCTTCTGGCTTTTGCAACTTCGTCTATTTTTGGTGCCTGGTACATTGCATATATTTCCTCATTATTTCTCCTTACATAGTTTTCCTAAGTTTTATTTCCCTTAGAATTCTTCCTAAGATCTTCATTTCTCACCTTAATAGGTTTTCTCTTGAATTCTTATTGAGGATCCAGGTTTCACTGCCATACAGCGCTATCGGTCTCAAAATTGTTTTAAACATTCTAAATTTTACTCCTATAGACACATTCTTTGATTTCATTAAGTGGTTGACTGCTGCCGAATTTCTGTTTGCTTTTATTATTATTCTATTAATTTCTTGCTCCTCATCACAGTTAGCTGTTATCAGCGCCCCTAAATACACATATTCTTGAACTTCTTCAAATTCCACCTTTCCGTACTGCGTTCTCACTTTGAAATTGGTATCTTTTCTCTGTCTTATTCTTAAAAGCTTACTTTTCTCTTGATTGATCTGCAGTATGAGTTTCATTAATTATTTCAGAGAATGATTTTAAAAATATACTGCATAATCTCGTATAAAAGTCAAAGTGATTTAGTTTTAATTTAAATACCGTTAAATATCGTGCCGTTTCGTAAATTCGGTGAATGTTTTCCATACCTTATGCATAAAACCAGCGCTGAATAGCGCCATAATTCAAATAGGATAAAGCGATGGAATCACAAAAGGTTTTTTCTACTTCGGAATGAATCGCGGATTTGTACCAGAATAGAGACAAATCGCTCTTTGTATATTTTATTCGCGTTCGATAGCTTCTTCTGTTCTGGTATTTAAATCCGTCACAGTGTTACCAGCAAATCTCACATAATACAAACATTATAAAATGATTATGGAAAACTTGGTTTTGCTGACAAATACTGCACTATGTGCAGTATACAGGGCGGCTAAATGAAAACAAAGCAGAGCCATTTTCAGGAACTGCGTCAAGATTGTAGAAAAACGCTCAGACCCGTCGATTTTACATAAGAGGGGGACATTCTTTGCTGGTATTTTTGACTCACTTTCATCACCAAGCAAGGGTCAGCATCACCCCAAAATATTTAAATGGCATTGGAAGTTGAGTAATATTTATTTTGAAAGCTCTTACAATTCTCTTTAGAACATACTTTAAGTAATATATATATTATAATATATTATATAATTCCGCCCAACACTTTGAATTAAATGTTAAATGTTTAGTTGCTTACTTACTACTTAGTTGGTTAAATGTTCAAACTGATGACCGCCCGCTTCCATACCAGAATAAAGATTTTGGTCGAAACGTTCGCGCACATTCTGAAGCATTTCCGGAGTGATTCGACGGCATTCGTCGACGATTCTTTGATACAAATCTTGCTGCGTTGCTGGCTGTGTTTTATAGATTTTACTTTTTAGGTATCCGCACAAAAAAAATCAAGGGGCGATAAATCCAGTGATCGTGGAGGCCACTGCCTCTTCTCCCAATCCAATTCCGTGGAAAACGTTGGTCCAAATACTGA
Source organism: Monochamus saltuarius (assembly GCA_025584915.1). NCBI lineage: Eukaryota > Metazoa > Arthropoda > Insecta > Coleoptera > Cerambycidae > Monochamus > Monochamus saltuarius. The sequence continues at coordinate 48,709,554 of CM046721.1, read as the reverse complement.
CAGACAATTAACGCATAATGTGGAGAAGCACCGTTCTGTTGAAAAATCAAATGATCTTCATCATACTCTGGAAAATTTTCAGTAATATCAGTCAGGGCAGGGTCAATAACGTCTTCCAGTAATTGCAAATACATTTGGCCAGTCAAATTACCAGGTAGAAAAAAATGACTCATCAGCCGGTCACCGAAAATTCCGGCCCATACATTTAATTTTTCCGGTTGCTGTGTATGCACCTCGTGAAAAACTCTTGAGTTTGAATCTGACCAATGGCGGCATTTGTGAGGACCTACCGTCCGTTCAAGAAAAAACAGCATTCATCAGAAAAACAGATATTACAAAGGAACTGTGGACCGTTCCCTGCTCTCTCACTCATTATTTCGCAAAATTGCAAGCGGCGGTCATAATCATCCTCATGAAGTTCCTGGACTAAATGTACTTTGTATGGATGGAATTTATTCTTCTTCAAAATGGTTTGTATGCTAGTTCAATTGATCCCAGACGCAGATGCCAGCTGCCTCGTACTTAATATACTGCAACTTCACTAGCTTCATTAACTATAGGCTTTTCAATTTCTCGTTTATTTATTGGCTACGTTCCCTGTCTCTTGAAATTTTTTTACTAAAAACTTCCTCCTAATATATCGATCTAGTTGAATTTTCGAGTTCCCACTGCCAAAAATGAAGTTAGATATTTATAGAGTGTTTTCATTAAAGCAGGTTAGTAAATTTAGATAGATTAATTTCTTTAGATAATTATTGAATATAGCTTTGTCTGTGCAATTGTTCATTAGCATACCTAGATGTTTGGTATCAGAGAGCATACATATGACTTTATTGATAGGAATTGTAGGAGATTTGATTTATATTAACTTAAAATACCTTTCTAATACAGTAAAAAATGTTACAAAAGCTAATAATAAAGAATATATGGGTAGATATTGTGGGTGTAATTCAGCGCTGGTTGGGGATTTTGTCCACAGAGTAGTTAGTTTCACACAATATTATTAATACCTAAAAATATATCAAAATTCTTAGTAAGTATTAGGCGGAATTATAAAATTTAAGTCTGTTGTAAAGAGAACTGTGAGAGCTTTGAAAATAAACATTACTCAACCCCCAATGCCATTTAAATATTTTTGGGCGATGCTTACCCATGCTTGGGGGATGAAAGGAGCGGAGTAAAAAATACCAGCAAGGAATGTCCCCCTTCAATTTAAAATCGATGGGTCTGAGAGTTTTTCTACAATTTTGACGCAGTTCCTGAAAATGGTTCTGTTTTGTTTTCATCTGGCCACCCTGTATATTAAAAATAAAAACATACATTTTCAAGAATTGGAGAGAATATATTTCTTTACGTGAGTTCATATTTTTTTCTGATTTAAGTCATATCTTTCTACAGTATTTTGCTTGTTCTAAAACTCATAAAAACGTTATCTCTTTGATCATATGAAATATTTACAAAATGGTTAAAGGCACTACAAGCAAAATATTGGTCTGTGCCCCACAGAGTCTAGCCCGAGAACATTCAGGGCAAGTAAAATAATCCCGGCTAATGCAAAGGATGTGCACTTTAATTCTGTTTCTGGCAGCGACCCGCTACCGAGATCAAGGCATAAGAACCCGGAAAATCACTATGACAGTTATTAGGTGGATAAAGTGTATTGTTGGTATTATTACTTGATGTACTTGAAGTACTCCTAAAAGTATTAACTGTTCTGATAATGTTCGGCACTAATATATAAATACGGTTTCATCGAATTCGAACTTCAATGTCCAGTAATTTTCACAGTTTGTTGTTGACTAACACCAGATTGTAGTGATTGACTAACTGAAGTAGCACGATTATAGTGATTTGTAATTTTCAGTTTTTTAGTGTATAATCCTATCTTTTCTGGACAGTTTTGTCCATTTTGATTTTCTATTAATACCATTAGGGCAATTCTTATACCAATTATTTTTATTGTATTTATTCCACTTGCCATTCACCGTCAGAAAAGGTCTGTCATTGGTAATAATTCCCCTTTTCGATAAGTATAAGCTTCTGGTATAATCTCAAAGGACACATTTCAGAATTTTTCAAATTTTGAGTAAACCATTTCCCTAATATCCGCACAGTTTTCTATTTCTATTTGTTAAAGAGTCTGTATTGTCTTCCTGAAAAAAATGTTACCTCCCCAAGCTAGTTCTGCTGCAGCTATGTGGAAAAACTTCTTTTGAAGTTCCTCTGGCGTGTGTTCGTCCCACTGTAAGCACATATTTCTATATTCGTCTGAAGTCATAGCAACAGAACGCATTTTACTTCTTCCGGGTACAGCTTGCAACAATTTTCTCTTATTTTTACGAGCCGCCCCCGCCTCCTTAAAGATTATATCTTTGAAAGGATCAATATGTCTTTAACACTCACAAAAATATTTTTCTTGTACTAATTTTTCAGTAGTGTTCCATATGGTTTTAATAATACTCTTCTTGTAATTACAACCATCAACTGTCCACATATTGGATGCGCAGTCTTTTTGAATGAGTGAGTTTTTCATTGCTGTTTTGTACATCTAATTTATAGTTATGTTCCCCACAGAACGTCATAAATTGTTTTCCATATATAAGATTTTGATTTTTTTATGTTCTTGGGTATATTTTCATCAATATTTTGGTTCATAACTACGTTTGAAGTATTACCGAAGCGACTCTTTTTAACGTCTGCAGCTACAATTATTTTTTGTCAAACTTTGCTTTACGATCTATATCCATTCTTACGTCGTTGAAAACACAAAGTTGATAGACCGATCAGAATTAAAAGACAGATGGTGTTTTCACTTATAATATCACAAAAGCTTAAATACTTCCAGGAATAATTTACGCTCGCGTGGTATTCGATAAGAAAATTTCACACCCTAAGTATAAATCAAACCTGACATTTTAAATTAATGTGACTCAGCCAAGGTATTGCTGTTGTTGACATATGTTGATTTTTCATTTTTATTTAAACGGTTCTGTCACAGTAGATGTCAATTACTAGTTCGAGGCGTATGTACGTTGAGTTTATTAAGTATATACTGAAACGTCATGACTTGATAAAGAAAATCAATAAGTTATTAGATAGGAAATTCAAAACCTAATACCAGATAACACTAGAAAATCAAAAGCAAGTGTATGGAAACAATTTGTTGAATTTTGCAGGTATATCCACCATATTTCGTTAAATAAAAAAATTACCAACTTTAGTTACATCAAATGCTAAAACTCAGATGGGTAGTAGTTCAATATATCCCTCTCTGGTAATTTTAGATCACTAAAGGTGGCAGAAATATATCTTTTACAAGCAACACACGACACAATTTCGATGAAATTCATATGTAGGTATATCCACCATATTTCGTATATGTGTAGATAAGATGCCAATGTGTAGGTAGATCATATATGTTTACCTTCTCAACTGTCAAAAAATGTCTACTTAATTATCGCCTTTCCTTAAAAGAATTTCCGGAAATTTTTCTGGTTGCGAAGGTAACGAGTCAAAATAAAAGCATCTTATTGGCTTTAAAGTAGAGGTGTCAAATTTTTCTGACAATACAAGCTGTCTTTTTACTGTTTAAGAAAGGTATTTTAAGCTAATATGTATCAAATCTCCTACAATTTCTATCAATGAAGTCATATGTATGTTCTCTGATACCAAACATCTAGGTATGCTAATGAACATCCACAGACAAAACTCTAATCAATAATTATCTAAAGAATTTAATATATTTACTAACCTCTGGAGTGGGAACTCGAAATTCAACCACAATAGATGAGATCTCACTTATTTCTGCATTTTATTATTAGGATTGCTTCATCAGGTGGCCTCCTTTAACTTGAGTCAAATATCTAACTATAAAGATGATTATACCAATAAATTAAAATTATTTGAAATTGAATGTCAAAATGAAATATCGACAACGTCAAACTGATTAACTGTCAATGAATATCATAACATCATTTTGAAATTAAATTTAAAATAATTTTATTTTATTGTTATAATCATTTTTATAGTTAGATATTTGACTAAAGTTAAAGGAGGCCACCTGAATAAGCAATCCTAATAATAAAATGAAGAAAAAAGTGAGATCTCATCTATTGTGGTTGAATTTCGAGTTCCCACTCCAGAGGTTAGTAAATATATTAAATTCTTTAGATAATTATTGAATAGAGTTTTGTCTGTGGATGTTCATTAGCATACCTAGATATTTGGTATCAGAGAACATACATATGACTTCATTGATAGGAATTGTAGGAGATTTGATACATATTAGATAAAAATACCTTTCTTAAACAGTAAAAAATGTTACAAAAGCTAATAATAAGGAATATATGGGTAGATATTGTGGGTGTAATTCAACGCAGGTTGGGGCTTTTGTCCACTGAGTAGTTAGTTTCACACAATATTGTTAATACCTGAAAATATATGAAAAAAATACAAGCTGTCTTTGGTTTGTGATTGGTCAGATTATGTGACAATTTTAAGATGAGTGAAATAGTCAAACATATTGTAACCTCCATGTTGGGTTAGCATGGAAACACGTCACGTAGACAAACAAAATTTATTGTCACTCTTAATTATACAAGAAATCTTCTTCAACAAATTCACAATTGTCAAATTTTTTACTTTGACGTTTCAATCATTCGCATTTGACTTCTCAAGATAAACTGTGTCCGCGAAACCGATCCGCTTATATAGGTTTTTAGGGTTCTAGAAGTTTTCGGCGGTAACGAGAATCAAATAGAATGAGGCCGAGGATGTTCCAGAAAACGTCAAAATAGAGGTATCACAAAAATTATCAATTCTAACACAAACAAGAACATAATTATTAAAATAACAAGGTAGGTGAGCTTCCGTAACAATATCCATAATAACAAGTGTCATTATTTTCGAGTTCACAGCAGACGTGAGAAAATCCATTTTGCCCGCTGCCATGACAGCGGATATTATGAATGTCTGAGGTGATATGGGTAAATTTATATATCGCCTATACTAATATAACTAAAATATATAGAAGTAAAATATAAAGGTTTTTCCAAACCAAAATTAATACTTCTGTCAGTTTGTATGAGACTGTTATTTATTTTATATTAGAATATGAATTTGGAGTTTGGTCTCTTAAGTAAATGTGTGACCATAATTTTCTACTGTTCCTCAGCTAGATTTGTGTCAAGATACAGTTACATTACTATTATACGTGTTTTGTGTACCGTTACGATAATGTCACCCACAGGAGGGGAGCTATTAATTTTTTATCTCGGATAATCTTTTTTTTATATGTCCTATTTGAATTATTTAGATTTCTTAAGTTTGATGAGATACCCGTTGTATAAAAGTCTAACAAAACTTTGTTGGTTTCAGGAAAAACACAATAAGCAGATAATTTTGTCTGTGTCTCAAAGTGTTTATATCGGAGGTAGAACTTGTCTGAATCATGTGGACGTCCGGAAACTTTCAACGGAATGAGGTGTGTAAACACCTTATAGAACCGCTTGACAATAACAAAGTTGAGTTGAAAGGACGCATGAATAATAGATAAAAGTTCTATATAGATATCAGCGGACCCATATTGAAAATGAGCAAAATGAAATAAAAAAATATAATGTTGATTATTTACCTACCGTTTATGCTAACATTTATTTTTACGGGCGTTGATTTTAAAGAACACAATGTCGTATCTGCCAACTCTGACAAAGAACGGCAAGTTACTTATTATAATTAAGCAGAACTATGTGAAAGGAAGGCATAGTTTCGAGGAACGGTGATATTTTTTAAAATTTATTTGTATAAGACTACTACTATTACTAAGTAGTATGCAAAAAAATCTTTTTGAAGGCCTATTGAATTTATAATGCTTTTGCCTTTTGCAATTTTTTGATAAGTAGTACAATTTTTGAGTAATAAAATAAAGTTCATGACCCTATACATAGTTTCCTTTCCAATATCTAATTTACACATCGATATCTAGTAGGATTCCATCATTTTGCATTTGATGACAGTTCATTGTTCACTGATATTAAATATTGCTGTGAATTAAACATTTGGAACTAAATAACCAGATTCTTCACCAAAAGCTACATGAAAAATGTTTTTATGAATACCAAATGATTTCATAAACAAGAACACTGAAAATACCCCGTATGGTTTAAACGAATTAAGATATCGAATAATACCACCTTTTTAAATAACTTAATTGATTCAAGTTAGATTATTCTCTCGTTTCGCACACCTACTAGTAGTTCAAGTAATTCTATTGGACCAGTCAAAGAAAAGTATTATTATGCACTGCTAGAGGGCACTTTACCTAAAACTCAGAATTAGTGTTATTCACAACTTTTTTTTCTGGCTAGACATCACGGAAATTTAAACATTATTGAAAAAAATATGCACTCATTTATTCAAGCCGATAAATGTAACCATTTAGCAGGAAATCGCTATTAAAGTTTTATTAACAGGTTCGCTGCCGGTGGCAGTTTCTATAACATGTTGATCATGCCAGTGTTTTTTTGTTATAAAATTTGAGATTTGATAGTTGAAAATTAACTAAATTATGTCTATATGAGTTGTAATAGCGAATTTGCTGACTGGACTGTAATTTAAATTTCGACGGCATTTTCCGTCAGTGGCACTGCACGTCTAACTAAATTGAAAGCTATACACCAGTGACAGTATTTTACGTCGCAAATCTTGTCTATCAAGTTCTCAGTGAATTACTTTGAAAATTTGGATTCGGGGATTATCTGAGACAAGAAAAACGAATTTGTACTTAACTTTGTTCTAAACGCTAGTGGCCGCTACAAAATGTAGGTAAGTAATCTTGGTGGATAAACATAACATTTTTCTCATTGTATGTATCAAAGTAGAATAATATTATTCTCTTAGCATTTGTACACAAATATGATATAAGTACATACTAATTTCAAGTCGCTAAATTTAACCGTTTTCAATTTATTTGCTATTTTTCCATTATATATAATTTAATGTTGAAGAGTATGTAAAATTATTTTATTTATTATTAAATTTCAAGTTTAGACTTATTTAGTAAGTTATGTGATAAATAAAATGTAAAATTTGTATTAGATATATTAAAACCGACGATGTCATGAAAATTAAATTACAACAAACAGAAAATGGTTCAATTTAGCGATATAAGTGTTTAGAACAAAGCACGGATTTGTTTTTCAAAGTAATTCATTGAAAACATTCTAAAAATTTTAATAGTTTTTAGATCAAATCTTTAAATTTGAGATCCTGTGTCTTATGACAAAGGTAAGTTGGCTAAATTGCATTATTTTGTCGCCATGAACCTGCTTATTCACCTCATCTGGTTACCAAGTATCGCTTTCGTCTCCGTTGAACAACTATGTTCTGAAATTTGCAGGAAACCTTCATCTGTATGGTAATGGTTTATTCGGGCTCTTTTTTTGAGGCTGAGATAGTACCAGCCTTGTCAGTTTTCCAGTCTTATTCTAATAAAAAAAAAGACAAAGAAGGAATTCGAGCCGTGTAAACCTATCTCTTAAAGCCTTTTCCAAATGCCGTATAAACTGCCGTACTTGCACAAAGTACTCATATAGTACAAAAAATACATGCACACAATCTGATTTTTTCAGAGTGGGTGGAGGGCTGTCTGCAACCAAAAAATTACACTAGAGACCCTTGTGCGTTTTTGAAATTTTTTTCCAACTTGTACATAATAATAATATATTACCGCCCATTATTTGAAAAAAAAACGATATTTATTTATTATGATTCAGTAAAGATACAAACAAAAGGCTTAGTAGCTGGTTATTGGAGGGTTCTTAGAGGACTGTCTCCTGAGTGGATACCCACCCCAAGAGCACAGTCTACCCCTTCGGTGTTTTGCGCAATAAGGGTGGTTTCTTGGTGGTGGTGTGGGTGGTGGAGTGGAAATGAGTTCAACTAACGATTCACATTACTGAAAACACAAAGTTACTTGGATATTACATCCCATTGGTTCAAACTGGTTCAAACACTATTAAATATGCTTGAATGTTTTTAAAACAATAGACCCCTCCGGAACAGCGGTGTTGACTTTTATGTACATGTACACAAAATATTTAAGAGATGACACAATAATAATAAACCACCCCTATTGCGCAAAACAACGAAGGGGTTGGACTGTGCTTTTTTGGATGGGGTCTCAGAAGACAGTGCTTGAAGAAACCTGCAAAAACCAGCTGGTCAGCCTTTTGTTGTATCTTTACCGAGCCATAATAAGTATAGTAAATAAAAGCAAAATAGCAAAAAAAACACAAGGGTGTCAAGAGTGATTTCTTGGTTGGAGACATCCTTTCATTCACTCTGAAAAAATCAGCTTGTCGGCATTTATTTTTTTGAAATATGTTATATTTACTGGGTTAATATTATACCTGATCATTTTACTAATTTAATTAAAAAAAGACAAGCAAAATTTAGAAACCGCACGCAGAAAACTATGTCATAAAACCTTTTCATAATGCCTATGTAAATCACCGTTCGTCAAATGCAGTGCCGACGTAAATAACCCAGCTATATATGTCACCAGAGAAGCGACGGAAAATTCCGTCAGCGGCACCAGAGTGATAGCGAGCCCGACGGATTTTTCCGTCACTGGCACTGAAGGTATTAAACATCAAATTTTTAATATTTCTTTTTGTAATTAATCAAATTTCCATACCTCAGATAGATATCATTAGTAATTTTGGCGTTACAAATGACAACGAAAATTATAGGGCAGGTAGGTATCGTCAATAAATAAAATATTATTAATAAATGCATTATTTTCATCATATTTTTCCACAACGCTACTACAGACCTGTAAACGACACATCGGATCTTCATGATAAAGTGCTTGTACTTTTTCCGCATGAAATGGATGATGAAGTTGCTCGTGGAGAACGTTCTTCTCTTTCTGTAGTTCTCGTGGTTCATGGTCTTCTTGTGTCATAATTGCCATTTTTAAAAGAACCTTGCTGTTCCAGATGTCTATGAATGTTAACGAATGTTTGGGCATGTGCACAAAGTATAAACTAATGTGGTAATCTTCTATTAGGATATGCGTGTATGTAATTTCGACGAACTTGTTCTGCATTACCATTTGCTTGTCCATAACAAAAATGCATGTCACGGTATTCAATACGTACTTGAGCATTGCTGAGCCATTTCTCAAATTATTATGGTGAAAAATCAAACTTATATCTGCTTTAAACAACTTATAACACCAAAATACCGAATGACATTTATTTGAATTATTAAATATTTGATGTTTAAAAAAACTTCCTGCGATTTCCTACTAACCGGTTACATTTAGCGTCTAGAATAATGAGTACATATTTGTTTCTGATATTGTATCTCTTTTCAATAGTGTTTAAATATTTGTGATGTATAGCAAGAAAAAAGTTATGAATAAAACTAATTTTGAGTTTTCAGTAAAGTGCCCTCTAGCGGCGCAAAATAAAACCTTTCTTTGATTGGCCCAATAGAGCTTGACCTACTTAGCAGGAGTGCCAAATGAGAGAATAATCGAACTTAAATTAAATAAATTATTTAAAAAGAAAATAAAGAAAATTGAACTTTGGCAAGCTGTAACTTGCAAAGAATTGACAATTCGACATTTTTCTTATTACATACCGCTATTATTTTAATCCGTAGAATTACCTTCCGGAGTTTCCTCACGGACTTTCAGAATACCTACCCTGTATTTGTTGATTCCCACCTGCCTGCTGAATTAGAGTTAAAATATCTTAACCAGCGTTTACTAATAGAGTTGCTGAAATTCTCCTAAAACTGTGTCCTGTATAATGTGTTTCATGTATAATGTTAATAAGTTTCAGTTAGGTACTCATTTATTTTTTGTTCTACTTTAAATATAGTATTCTCGTCAACTACCTGATTTATACATATTCCTGCTTTAAAATATAAACAGAAAAGCTTCTGGTCAGTTTTCAGTCCAAGACACGCATTTTTTCTGTAAACTTCTGCAAAATTTGGACTATTACTTGTTGAACCAATTTTGGCAAATGTACGTTCTTTATTTGTTTTTGAGTAGAGAATTTTCACTATTACAGCAGATTATTTATCATGTCATGTACCATAATTTTAAAAAGCGCATTACACCGACATGCTCCTAAAAGTAAACATGTAAAACATTTTCTGAATGATTTCTTACTTTCTTGTTTGGACGCATTCTTTGTATTGGATGTAATTTTTTCCATATCTTCCTATAGATTTCTGCGATTTAGTTTAATACCACTATGTTAGTATGTAGGCTTCTTCCACAATTTCAGAAGGAGTACTTGTAAAATCAGAATCACTTGCCATGTTTCAAAACTAATTGTAACAAATAGATCACGGTGCTTTACAATGTGCAAATGTTGTGAGTCTTTAATTATTGATATTTTCTTTGAGTTTTCTTTTTAAATACTAAAGTGAAACTGGGTATGTATATTTTTGTAACGAATATCTGTATCCAAATTTTATAATTAGACAGAATATACATACGGTATACGGCCAAAATTTTGGATCAATAAAAATAGGTTTCATATAAGTTTTCATTGTATACTGTGTTATGTACATGCACTAATATTTTGTAATGAGAGACAAAACTAAATAATAAATAAATGAGAGCAGAAAGGGTAGGTATACTTTCCATGTAGGTAGTATATATTTTTGTCTTCAGATTTATTGGGTTTTTGCCACACTTCTGAAAAAATAAAGATTAATTAAATAAGCCTTTGCGCCAAACGGATCAGTCAAGGGTTATTTTTGAAACTAAGTTTGCCTAACCAAAATATTTCATACTGAAAAAAGCAGATAAGTAAAAAATAACAAAAATCATATCACTATCGCGCACTTCCGTATTATTGACGTTTCGAAAAACTCTCTGTTTTCGTTCTCAAAATAGTAGTAAAAATATTAAACGTATGTCAAGTTTGACAGTTTAAAATTTGTATATAGATATATTCAAATTGACTGTTTTAACATTCCGAGAAACAACCTATAAACTAATAATAATTGTTACTTGATACATCAAATCATATGTCGAGGCAATTCATAGGGCGTCTTTATTTAAAATGGAGAAATCGAAAATATTTCTAATTTCCAGCACTCACTTATATCGGTTTCTAAGAGAGCGTTTAATTTTAACGCCAGTCGGTATGGTTCATGGTAAAATGAGTTTTGCCTTTTTGCTCTTCTTTTCCGTCCGCTGTAAAATGGATTTCATATCTTTACTTCAATAACCTTCGTAGTTTGCGATGTTTTATTAGAAAATAATTTCCAGGGAGAGTTCTATCGATTAGATATTGTAGATTCCTTGAATACTCGAACCAAACTTGTGTGTGCTTGACGAATATTTGATGTCGTGCATTCTTTGCACAGCAATATCTGCTATAAATTAAAATCCTGCAAACGCGTATGTCGAATATTTTCAGTGTGTAATCTAGTTACCACAAAATTCTATTCGAGTAAACATGACGTTTTCTGATTGATATTATTTCGATTTGCGATTTGAATTCCGTGTTTGCATGATATTATTTCGTTTATGACGTTTTTAATACTGAGTTTAATAGAAAATATTGTACAGTGGCAGCTCGTGACTTTTTAAACTAGTGAGATAAACAGATTGGGACTGTTTCAAATACAAACTACAGAATTAACATTCATTATTTGTAGATAAATCAGAAAATACATATACAGGGTTATTTTAAATTGCTCTACTTTATGAGCCATATAAAAAACCAATTTTGGCACTAACTGAAAAATATCCCAGTATCAGACTAACTTTAAAAAATGAATACTAACAGAAACGATTCGTTTTGTTTTTATTTGTAAAAAGGTAAAGGGTATTTAAATCACGGCAAAATATGTATTTACTTCGTGAAGACACTTTCATATTTTATAATTATTCATACGTCCCCGTGACATTTTCTTTTAAATTTTGCGAAATTTTCTTTTATAACGTAAAAATTTAACAATAGAAGTTCGAAATGTAAAACACAAAATAAAATTATCGTAAATCTAATAATAATTACGTATGTACCGTTTTCACTATGTAGAATTAAAACTGCACTGTTTGTTAAGAATTTCTTCTTATTGTTTTCTAACATCACGCGGTGGAAAGTGCAATTCACCAATAACTTTTTTTTACTTCGTTTATGTAACAAAATGACGCAATATTTTTCATTTTCACAACTTTTCTGTCATTGCTTAGTGCGACTTTCATTTGAAACATGAAATTTAATACAACTGATATTTTTTTCGTATATTGTCATTTCCACGGACCCTATATATATATAAGCATTTATATCGTATACTGATTATTTTTAAAGTATATTATACACACAATAATAAAAAATAGCTTGATAATGGCCACAAGTATACAAAACAACCTAAATTTACTCAACGCTTCAAGTTGAATCAGAGGCCCAAGCCGAAACACACTCCGTTGCAGTTCAAGCGAAACAAGCGAGACTGAAGTGAAGTGCTATTACGTGGGTGGAGAATCTCCACCTCAAAAAACCAAAAACACCACCAAAAACAACGCAGTGCCTCATATATGTCAGCCCCAGCATCGGATACGCATATTTGTATAGGGCTGCGGCTTTACTGTTATTAGTTATAATTAATAATTACTACTCAAGAGTGTGACATAGCCCAAGATTATTAATAACCTTGAACATGGCCAATATACAGGGAGAGTCAGTCATAATGTCATTAATTTTAAGAGGAGATAGGGAATAATGAGTATAATGCGAATACGTGATTAAAAAAAATCTAAATGCATATTTACGCAGAAAAAAAATATTTTCAAATCATTATTTAAACCCCGTTTTCAGACTGTCACTGACCGCTCACAGCCTTGGTCGGTTACAGCTCACAGTTCAACTCGATGTCGACCTGATGCAATGTTGTCAAGTTATAATATTTTTCTATATAGTTGTACGGTTTTACTGTCTATTTTAGAATATCATTTTTTCTTGCTCAGTTCAACTTCAGCCAATAATAATTTAAAATGTTAATATAATAAAATTAAATAATAATAATCAAATAATTCTATTAAAAATTGCAAGTAACGTGGTCCACTCAAGTTTTCCCGTAGAAAATACGGCCCAATCAAACGATACCCGTACACTCGCGTGTCGATTTTTCTCTGAGCAAATGTAGGTGTTATGACTGCAACAAAACTCCAACGTGTCTAATAATAAACCGAGTAATAAACCATTTACGTACATTACATAAACAACCTATACACAATGGGTAAATTATTAAGAGAAGCTGAAAAGTGTTTCGTGTTTAAATACTAAGTAATAAAAAACCATCGTGTTGTCGACAGAAAACTGTCCAAGACCGAAATGGCACGCCGCTAATCTAAGTTATCGAGAGTTAATCTTGACCTTGACCTACCGTATTATTAGGTCAATAACCTAGTTACCTAGTTTTTGTACTGTTATTTAACGACAAGGAGTAAAACTATTTTTTTAAATCTAGATACATACATTAATGAATTTTCCTTAAATATTGATTTATTTGTTAATAAAAACAAATACAGATAATAAATAAATGTTTTCGAATGTTCGGTTATTACAGTTTAATAATTTTGTTATTGTTTTTTCACTACGTTTTACAAATAAATAAGAATTTTTAGTATTACTTGTAAGTACAATTAATTATATCAGTTAGTAGTTACGTACATCTAGCCTAGAAATTTAATGGTTTTTAAGTAGTATGATACTAACCTGTTTACAGCTCACAGTTCGAGTAAAACCATAGACAAAGTAAAACTGCACTTATCTGTCCATAGCACTTTATTAATAAAATTAGGGTCAGTCGCATTCGGAATTTGTAAAATTATGCATTGTGAATTTACGCCAAATATGTGAGGTTACACCGAAATAAAAAAACTACTGCTTACTGCTTGTATTCTCTCCATCCCCCTCCAAATGTGTGGCATGATCTACAAATTTGGGGGAAGAAATGCGGAAAATGCAGAGTGCTAAATGGAGGTAAATTTGAATAACACGCTGATGTGTTAGACGATATTATGTATGTAAATGTGGCATCCATGGTTAATACGGCAAGTCTGTGGCATTAGATTGTCGTCGGGTGCGCCATCAGAAAGTTCGTAGCGCACCAGGAGCGTCGTGTTACTGATTTTTATAGGGTGATTTGTTTATTTTTTTAAAGGTCGAGTAAATTTTTTTTTTCGATTTTCTTCATTTATTAGGCCTCCCGAATACGTGGTTAAAGTTAATGACATTATGACTCACCCTGTATTTTAATGTTACTGGATGTAAGTTTTAATATTTTGCGATATAGGTCTTAAGTTTAGATTGTTTAGATCGCATCAGGAGTTTCCTTGTATAATATAGAAAAGGTTCCTGCTTTGGAGATACAGAGTGTTCGAAAACTAAAATGACAAACGAAGTCAGCAAATTCTAAGGATGATTTTGTATCTATTTGTCATAAATCGCCCATCCAAATATGCTTCATAAAGGAGGTAGGTCTCATTGAACATGGCAATTTAATTTTGTAACTGTTCAGATCGCTGTTTATCTAGAACGTTCAAACATAGAATACGTGTTAACTCTATGTTATACGGGCAGACTTTGATGTAAAAGTGATCTTTTAATTGTAACAGAAGTGTCACAATTGGGAGGGTTTACTCTTTTTTTTATGTTTAACTTTTTAGTATTTTTAATGTCAAAATCGAAAATTGTAGAATATTTTAGATTAAAATGGTACTCTTGCCTTGAGTAGCTTAGGGTGTACCATATGTAAGAAAAATCTATTTGAAATGGTCATCTTCAAGAAACCGTACCTTTCTTCGGAATCATTTTTGGATGAGATGATTTCGTTAAACGAATTTGAAATCATCCCTAGAATTTACTGTATTCGTTTGTCGGTTTAGTTTTCGGACATCGGGTTGAAATTAAAAAAATATATATAGGATTCTTACTAATATCCGAAGAACTTTAATACCGACTTATTTTTAACATCCTGTATTTGCTTATAAAAACAATATATAGCTTTGGAGGTAATTTTATTTAGTTTGTCTATCCTTATTACTGGCTTCCAGCAAATTCATAGAAATAGAAAACGTTATTAATTTTATATATATAAACTCTCTGTAACTTGTTACAGTTTTATTCCATATATAAGCTATGAATATTAATTAAAGTTATTACAATTTTTTTAATTATGTTTACTACATGTAAATATACTCATCAGTTTGTTGTAAGTAATAATTCCTTATTATTATTTTCGGGCCTTTGAGGAACGTAGGTTTTTATTTTATTAGTATTAATAATCTTGTCTTGCTTTCTTTTGATCTCGCAAGACAAGACAACACAAAACCAATACAAGACTTAACAGTTCGAATAGCAACACAAAACAAGATAAAGAAATCTTGCGTGATAAAACATGCAATTTTGCTACGGCAAGAAATCTTATAAATATTACAAGGGGTAATATTTAAGTGAACATAGCTGAATAAATAAATATTCCATTTTCATTGTAAGTGTTGGAAATATGTATCTATTTTATGTATCTTGTAAATCTGTTTAATTTCCTTCTAAGAAGGCTAATAAGAAAAAATATGTAATGTCAAGAAAAATAAATAATAGTGATATGACTTTTTATATTTTCTAAAGGAATTTGAAAATAATTGTGTATAGATCGTTACGATTATTAGTAAGTCAGTTATTGTGTTCTAATTAATAATTGTCGAACTGTCTCTAACCGGGTAAAGAACTAGTTTATCAACGGCAGGACATATTTTGTGGCGACCGTGTCAGGACCTGTTGACGCGACACTGTGTTTATTATAGAAAATAACTGACTTATTGTTTGTAACGGTTGTGGCGAATTTTATCATAATATTCAAGAAAAAAATAGAGTGACGAAAATGGCCACCGACCTGAAGAAGAAGCAAAAGCATAGAAAAGTACTGCGGTGCAGCTTTACAAAAATTGCGAATGAACTATACACACATTTCGAAGCAGAACCTGTGTGCAATGAATGTGAAGTCACATGGGAATGTTTAAAACTTAAGTTTAAGGAACTACATATCTGTGACAATGAAGTGTACCAAACTGCTACTGAGGAGCAACTTCTAGAGGACTTGGAAAGCTGTGATGCCTACGTTAAAAGGTTCACCGAGCTGCGGTGTCTGTTTGAAGCGTTACTGAATTCAAGACCAGCTGAGGAGGTTTGTTCAGTGCGCTCTGTACGACAAGAAGAAGTTACCGGTAAGCATAAATTTAAGTTACCTCGAATCGAGTTTAAACATTATGACGGTAATATTAAGAACTGGTTAGCGTTTTGGACACAATTCAAAAATCATGAAGACACGTATATTGCCGACAGTGACAAAATTCAATATTTAATCCAAGCTACCGTCCCAGGAAGCAGGGCCCGTCAAATTGTGGAGAGTTTTCCGGTGATATGATATAATTATGAGAAAATAATAGAATGCATGCAGGCTAGATTTGGAAGGGATGATTTACAAATAGAAGCAAGGAATTATTAAAATTAGTTTTGAGCAATTCTATGACATCATGGAAACTGGATATTTGTTAATTTTATGATAAAATTCAGACTCAATTGAGGGCACCTGTTACATTAGGTATTACATCTGATAAATATGCGGCCATATTACTTATTTCCCTTAATTAAGTCATATCTACCACTAGATATTTTAAGAATTTGGCAGCGATCGTCGTTTAACTCGGTTAACGTCAATATTGGGGAATCTAAAAAATCGTTAGGTGGAGATTCATCACTTGGAGTTAGACTCAAAAATTTGATGAATTTTCTTAGATCTGCGGCAGGATAGGATAGGACAGGATAAAGGCGGAGGGTTTTGGCTTAATCGAAAGTTTAGATGCATTGCAATCGGGTGATGATAATAAGAGAAGGATTGTTAAGGGTTCTATATTCTGACTGCTGCAAGTTTGATTAACACAGACGGCCCAACCAAGTTGTGTATCTTCTGTACGGGAGCGCATGTAAGCGGGGAATGTTTCAAAGCTCAGATAAGAGTATGCTTTCGCTATCTTAAACCTGCACATCTTACGAGAAGATGCCGTACTCGTTTAAAATGCCTTGTTTGCGAATATTCACAGGTACACTAATGTGTCCAAAGTTATTTGATAAAAAAAACAGCTTGATGATCCTGTGAACAGTGAGAAGACGGAAAAAGAACCTGGATTGACCAAAGATCAAGCTCTTACCAATCAAACTAGTAGTCATATTTTTCTCCAGACACTTCGAATTAGTTTAAAAGGATCTGCTGGTGTTCGTGTAGTCAGAGCTTTGATGAATAGTGGGTCGCAGGGGACATATATTTTAAAATTCACTGCTGAAGCGCTTGGGTTGAAACCTAAGCGGTCGGAAAGAGTAGTACATTGTCTCTTTGGATGTGTCAAGTCGGAAGTAAATCATTTATGTTATGATCTGACTATATTCAGGGGCAATTATATTTTCACTTGGATCAGCCTTTCATATGTAGCGATTTCGTTCCTGTTTTTATGGTCCCTGGATGTAAGAATTGAATAATTTGGAGGTTGATGTTTGTGATTCCCACATATATGGTCCCATCGATCTTTTATTGGAGGCAGATGTTAAAGGAGGACTGTATACTGGACGACGACATAAGCTGAAATGTGGATTGGTGGCAAATGAGACTCATGTTGGATAGACCGTAGAACGAAAAGTTTCGAGTTTTATTTAATTCAAGCACTACGGCTACTGTTGTGTTCTTACTTATAAATTCCACCATAACTGATTTGTGGCAGCCTGACGTATTAGGCATAGCTGAACCTACTGAAAGGAAATCCAAGAAGAAAATAGTGGTTTTTAGGCTTTCACGGCCAGTGTTGTAATTTGATACATGGTGATTTTCCGGGTCGTTATGCCGTGACCTCGGTAACTGGTAGCTGCCAGAAACAGAGTTAAAATGCACATCCCTAGCATTAGCTGGGATACTTTTACCTGCCCTGGTTGTTCTCGGGCTAGGCTCTGTGGGGACAGACCCGCTATCGGTGTCTCTGGGCCTGTCCATATATTGATTTCGGTTCCTACTGTTGGTATTACGACTGCTACGGTCGGAACCGCTTCTCGGATACTGGTGGCCCTCCGAGGCGTTCCGTAGCCGCCGCTGTAACTGGTCGCATCCCATGCTTCCAAACGTTTCGCCGCTCTTCACTGTCGGCATCTTCAGTGGTGACTCTGCAAAAGCTTCGCAGCGACTGAGGCCGATAGGGACCTCGTTAGCGGTCTCGTAGAGTCGGTGCAGCTGCGTGGCCACGCCTTCGCGGCTACTCAACCGTGACGGGTCGTGCGTCATTGCTGATATCGATCGTGCCCCGTTCACTGGCTGTTTACGCAGGTGCAGAAGCACGCGCAGCTGCACCGACACTACGAGACCGCTAACGAGGTCCCTGTCGGCCTCAGTCGCGGCGAAGCTTTTGCAGAGTCACCACTGAAGATGCCGACAGTGAAGAGCGGCGAAACGTTTGAAAGCATGGGATGCGACCAGTTACAGCGGCGGCTACGAAACGCCTCGGAGGGCCACCAGTATCCGAGAAGCGGTTCCGACCGTAGCAGTCGTAATACCAACAGTAGGAACCGAAATCAATATATGGACAGGCCCAGAGACACCGATAGCGGGTCTGTCCCCACAGAGCCTAGCCCGAGAACAACCAGGGCAGGTAAAAGTATCCCAGCTAATGCTAGGGATGTGCATTTTAACTCTGTTTCTGGCAGCTACCAGTTACCGAGGTCACGGCATAACAACCCGGAAAATCACCATGTACCAAGAAGAAAATTGCTATAGCAGCAAAAGAGTTGTTTCTACACACTGTAACCGCGAATATGGAGGGGCGATATGAAGCTAGACTACCAACAAATTACAGTGTTGCCAAGAAACGGCTATATAGTACTTTGGAAAAATTAGAAAAATATAAGTCAATCTATAAGGAATGGGAGTCTAAGAATATTATAGAACGAGCTGACGAGGACATTGAATTTGAACATTTTCTACCCCATCGGCTCGTCCTTGAAGAAGGTTCAACAACGGCAGTCCGACCTGTTTTTGACGCATCTGTCTAGAGAAGGGGTTGAATCTCATAGAACTCATACCTACCTTGTTGCTTAGATTTCGGGAATACAAAATTGGTGTAACATTTGATATTGAAATAGTGTATGTACACCCAAAGGAACGTGATTTTTAACATTTCTGTGGGTTGACAATGAGGGTCGAGATTTTATTTATAAGCATAGACGTGTTGTGTTTGGAGTTAATTGCTGTCCATTTTTGTTCGGAGCAACAATTGAGTGGGAATCAGTGCAAGTAATGGCTGATGCGCAATTCAACTTACGAGGGTGAGAGTACACTGGAAATTCGGAGTCGGATGACTACAATATATCTATTCTTGGACTTAAATGGTTTCTAAAAACAGATGTACTAGCGATAAATTAAAATCTACCGAAAATCGAAGCAGTCTTGATTGTGACAAAATAACGGTTAGTTTCTAATCCTTGCTAACGTATTTAAAAACTCGTGTCTAAGTTGGTACGAGATTGTGGATTATGATATTGGGACTGATTGAGGAATTGATACTTAGATCGATCCTCGACTCGATCTGAACCTGAATACATCTGGAAAGAATATTTTGGGTTACATAAATTGTATCATACATCCAATGGCGCACCCTTCAAGATAACTAAAAACAAACTACTTCCTCGCTTATGAAATCATGATATTCGGTCTATGTAGAGTGCCCTTAAAATTATTATCTAGATTCCAAATGCTCATCGGGTACACGACTACCGGGTACCGTCGGTGTCTCTAGTACAAAGAACAACCAAAATTTTTCATAGACAAGTACAGGGTGTTTATAAATGAAGTAGGAAAAATGAGACCACAAATTCCTTAGGTGAAAATAAATCGATATAACCTAACATACCTATAACCCAAGTTGCATAATAAAAAAGATATCAGGTGGCATAGCTAAAATTTTATTTTCGATATTTGTAGATAACTTCTTAAAAAATCCAGATATTTACATAAAATTTGTAAAGCAGAGGTTTCTGCGGGTGAGAAATTCAAATTTATTTCTAATTTTGACGTCACTAGTAGAAGGCGCCACTTGTAGCACATCATGTTTCTTTTAAATGGCAGAACTTTTTTGCTGCTTAGTGTATCCATCTGACTATTGAAACAATCGATTCTCCTACCTGTTTTATCTGAAAAAGGTAAACCTTGTTGAAGTCGTTAGGAGTAACAGTTTTCGAAATTTGGAATATTCAGTGCACCGACTGAAAACCGTTATCGTTTCTGGTAGAGTGCCTTTTCTACTAAAAATACAGCAAAATGTTACTTGAAAAAATTATTCAGAACGGTAAATTATGGAAACGTGCAAAATTTCTCCTGAAAGTAGTTCTTTTGGGAGTTCCGCAGGGTTCTGTCTTGAGAACAGGTATCCACAGCGGATCTCTCGCTAAAACTCAAGTCGCAGTATGCCCTGTATGCCCCTGATATTTGGGAATGCACTGCAAGACCAACAAACAAGATGATATTATTTCCATCGAGCATTGGTGCAACGATTGGTTCATTCCACTGAATTTAGATAAGTGTACCACTCTACATATCGGTGAAATAATGTTTACATATGCTTTCAATCATGGTCAACTTTTAAAAACTGTTGTTAACTAAAATGATTTAGATGTACTAATTAATTCCAGCCTTACTTGGTCTGAACATATTTACGCTATTGTGAAAAAGGCCAATTCTATATAATATTATCTTTTAAATAAATGTTTCCAGAACTGAAATTATCAAGTTTTCTTAATATTATATAAATCATATATTCGTCCGCATCTGGAATACTGCGTAAACATATGGTCTCCTTACCTAGTGAAAGGTATGAAACTCATAGAAGGAGTGCGGAGAAGATTCACGAAATGGATCCCCAAATTCAGATCATTTCTATATCATCGTGGTCTGGACAGTTTGAAAATTACCTGTACTAATATGTGACGTATGCGTGGTGATGTTATTCAAGTATACAAGATTCTAAAAAATAACTACAGTTACTACTTTTGTGGATTTATTTGGGTTAAATCTGGATGTACGTTTACGTGGTCATCAATTTAAATTGTCTAAAGAAAACTTTAAAACATCTTTACGTCAACACTTCTTTCCAAATAGAGTGTTCTATCACTGGAATAGCCTACCTTCATCTGTTGTTATTGCTCCATCAGTCAACTCCTTGAAAACCAGATTGGATGCGTGGATGACATCGAAATTTGTGCAGTGAGTGCGCATGTGTTTTTTGTGTGCGGTTTATGGCCTGTGACGCTAGTGAGCTATCATTTGTATTGTGATTTTAGTTTTCTGTTAATGCATTTGTTCTTTTTATTTTGTATTTGTTTATTTATTTAGTCTTACCTTACAATCTGTTAACTGTCATTTTGTATATTTTATTGGACTCATAGGATTGGCCTACTGCTATTATGTAATAATAATAACAATAACTGTTTACTTACTGTGCCTTCGTCATAACGCATGCACGATCGCTATTGTGTTCAACAATTAGCGGGAAAATACTTATTGTTCCCGAAAATACCCAATACCCAAAAATAATAACATTCGTAATACCCATTAAATACTCAGTAAATAAGCATCATTTCTTTGTATCTAAAATACACAAAGTACCTAATAATACCCAAAAAATACCCATAAATAGGCACAAATGAATAAAAAATTGCAAAAAATATGTGATTCTGTTTCGCCTATTCCTTCCATTATTTTGGCTTATATTGAAGCTGATAGATACCAAGAAGTATTTTTCTAACTTAGATTGCTCTTTTGATCTAATTCCCTTCAATACTGACTTAAAATTATTTTGTCTTTAATTCAACGTATATTTTAAGTTCCGTTCGGTGTAAAGCAAATACAGGGTTAACTATGACTAAGTATAAAAATTTTAAGCACGTGCTCAGGGAGCCCTAAAAGACAATAAAAAAGTTATTCCAGAATTTTAGCTCGATATTAAAAAAAGGGGCAAAACCCTTTTTTCCTACAGAAATTCGGCGCCTATGATGAGTATAGACTGAGATGGCTTATGGCTTAGATACATAGTTGACATTACATCTGTCAACAACTACCATGCGGTCGTTTGCAGTATTTCTAAATGCAGAAACGACAAAAATGTACATTCTTATTAGTAATAATACCTGATAGGTAGATAACAGTTAATCCAGTTAGCTCCAGTATTTTGCTTTCGTTTTTCATTATTTGGTTACAAACTGGTAAAACTACATTTTCACTCACTACCGATAAACACACTTAGGTACAGTTGTTAGATACAATGCCTATGTATTATAACAAAATCGAAGAAAGGGGTGGTAGGTAGGTTCTAACAGATAACAGAAAACGTTTACACCCGCGGCAGTCTTCTCCCATAACCTAGAAAAACAAACCGGCGAACTATATTGTGGGAAAATATCTGTACCCGACACATATTCCTTTATTTATTAATTATAAAACGTTTTAAATTAAAATAAGGCACTAAAAACTGAAGAAGAACACAAAACTACAACGTAAACACAGGAATTAAATTATAACATGACAGCGAACCGACTCGACTGGACCGACTGCCGACTGTGTGTTCGTTGCTTGCTGGTTGTCTAATCTGATTTTCGCATTGGCGTCGTTAAATAAGCATTTATTATAATATCGAAAACACATTTTTTTTGCTTTATAAATAAGTTTGAAATTTTTTTGAAAGGTGGTTCCATTAATTCTTAATTTTCTCTATCCCCTCTTAAAATATTTGTACTTAGTCATAGTTAACCCTGTATAATCAGGATTCAGTTGAAAATCAAAGTTTGGAGAAATTTATCTTACAAATTGCTTCATCTTAAAACCGCTTGTAAAATTGTAGCTATTATTGGAAAGTTAACTTATTTTCAGTCCATATTGTACTAAATCAATTCATCTCAATTTTTTTAAACTGTTTATATCTTAATTCTACATTCAAATTTGATTTAAAAAAAAAATGCGATTTTTAACTCATATGATACAGGGCATTGAAATTACTGTAAATCGCGGATACCTATTACATTACAGAAAAATTTAGTTAAAACAAAATTGTCACACAAATCTATAGAGGGTGGTCTGTTTTAACGGTTCACTATTGACATTTGCTGCCGCTGCTGAAATATTGTGAAAAAACTTAAAATAACGATTTTAGAAAATACCATCAAGCGTCATTATTTCTGAACAGAACGAGCTGAAATTTGGTACAGAGGGATAATAGTATACGAGAAATTGATTTTCAACGAAATAAAATTTCTACAGCCACTAGTTTCAGTTCTGCAACAAATAGACAAAAATTAGGGACACGGCAATATGGAAAACTACAAATTTATTTGATGAATAACAGATAAAATTAAATTCAATAATTCAAATAAGAAATCTAATTGTTCTTGACATCATACAAAAATCAACACTCGATAAGATAAACTGCACAAATCCTATATAAATACTTGTGTCATGGATTTTGTGCAGACAAAGCTCAGAGATTTGTCCACAGCATTTTGAATACTTTGTGGTGACATAGATCTGAAAGATATTTCCACATAATACATTTATCTGTTATACATTTTATTTTTGGCGAACCCCACAAAAATTTAATGAGTTTACTTTGAGCTGCATTTACATTATGAAAATAGATACACTCAGTTTTCCCAATATTTACAATTAGCCCATTTTTCTCACACCAACCTATAAATGACTGAACAAGTGTTTTAGTTAACAACTGGAGTTCATCATGTGTCCCGGCTGAGACCGCCAAGGATGTATCATCCGCAAAAAGTGTAATTACATTTGCATTATTAATATTTGTAGGTAAATCATTAATGAATAATATAAAAATTAGCGGTCCCAGCACAGACCCCTGAGGAACTCCAGTGTTCGCAATGTGAAGATCAGAACTGTAGCCACATATCTTTACAAACATCTTTCTGTAAGAAAGGTAATCAACCAACCAGTCAAGAAATACTCCACGAAATCCCAAATTAAAGAGCTTATCTTCTATAAATTTAAAGTTTAAGCAATCGAATGCACGAGATAAGTCGAAAAAAAGGCCCGCAACCTGATTACCTTTATCTAATTCGGTATATATACTTTCAATCAGAGTACATGCAGCTGATTGTGTTGATTTGCTTGCTCTGAAGCCATGCTGTGAATCATTGAGGATCTTAAATTTGTTTAAAAAGCTAAAAATTTTGTCATATATTATTCTTTCAAAGACTTTGGATAGTACATTAAGTATAGACACTGGACGGTAGTTTGCTATATTTTCAAAGTCACCTTTTTTGTGTATAGGTATTACTTTAGCAATTTTTAAAAGCGAAGGAAATTTTGCACTGGTAATCGATAAGTTAATTAAATGTGCAATAAGCTGAGCTATTATAGAACTGGTAGGTTTCAGAATTCTTGCAGAAATATTATCCACTCCAGAAGAATTTTTATTTTTCAATTTTTTTATAACGTCATCGGTAGATACAGGACTAAAATAAAAAGTTTTATGAAACATATCAGAAGTAGTACAAACAGTTGATCTATCATTACCATAATACTGAGTTAAACTATTTCCAGTTACATCAGCAAAATAATTCCTGAATGCAACAGCAACATCGTGTGGATTATATACCAAGTCATCGTTAATATTAATTACATAATTATTACTACAATCTTTTGATCTACCAGTTTCATGATTCACTAGATTCCACAAAGTTTTTGATTTGTTATTTGAGCTATTCATTAAATTTTTGTAGTAATCAGATTTTTACTTTTCAACAATGCTTTATAATTAGATTTTGCACTCTTATAAATAGCTATTGAATCTTCATCATTTACTGTTCTTGTCAACCAATATAAATCTTTAAGGTTTTTACTAGCTTCTTTAATTTGGGAGGTTATCCAATTAAAATTCGACTTCTTAAAAGTTCTTAAATTACGGTGTTTTTGGGGACAGTGTCTATCAAAAACATAATAGAATATATTATAAAATGCTTCAAAGACCAAGTCAACATCGTTCAACATATACACATCGTTAAAATTAGTGTTTTGTAGAGCATTACAAAACTGGTCAAGATTATAGCTAAAAGTATTCCTGTAATAGACATTTTGATTTATATCTGCAGTACTATTTATATAATCAAAATTCAAAATCAAAATTGTGTTGGTGATTATCAAATATCTGAATCTGAAGAAGTATCTGATATGCCTTTGACGGAGGAACCAGATGTAGAAGCTCAATGTTCTAATAATACGAGAGAAAATGAGAAAAATGAAGCAAGTTTTCCAGATATCCAAAAGCCCGGATCACATACTCCGAAAAGAATGGGAAATAGATTACAAAACAGAAGGTGTTAGACAAAGTATGATAGTATAGGTAATATAAGTAACAGTATTGTTAATTGTAGTTTAATTAGTAAATAATCATTAGTAAATATAGTTAGAGATTTGTGATAAATTTAGTAATGTAAAACGATGAATGAATTCATAGTAAATTTTCAAATTCCAAAAATAAAAACAGAAATAGTTGAGAATCCGGTGCAGGCAAATGAAGTTCTAAATGTTAACAATAACTTAATTAACTTTAAAATTCTAAATACAAATGTTCGTAGTATATCAAAAAATATAGATAATCTAGAGGTATTCATTTCAAATTTTGACATTCCTTTTGAATGCATAGTTTTAACAGAAACTTGGAAAATTCAAAATATACATTTTTTTAAAATGAAAGGTTATGACATAATATATAATAATGGGCAACTGAATCAAAATGATGGAGTTGTTATTTATATCAAAAATAATTTAAAATATGATTATGAAATACATATGATAAGTAATACATCAATAGTGAACTTAAACATTTATGCTTCTGATTATATGGTTAATATAATATCAGTATATAAATCACCTACTATAAATTCTGCTGAATTCACAGATGGATTGAATCAATACTTAAGCAATTTTAAAAGTAGTGCTGAATATAAACTAATACTAGGTGACTTAAACATTGACATTAAAAAAGATAATGATATTACAAGCGAATTTTTGAATACCCTAAGTGAACATCAGTATGTATCAGTAATAAATGAATTCACCAGAATTGTGGGTGAATCTAAATCATGTCTGGATCATATTTTTCTAAATGCTAAAGATCCTCACGTAGAGCAAAGAATATTGCCAATGATAATAGAGTCTGGCATAAGTGAACATTTTACAGTGCTGCTTCAAATAGTATTAGATAAAAAGAAAATAAGTAACACCAACAAAACTAAATTTAATAATTATATAAATTACAAAACTTTAACTAGTGAATTGTACAATTATAATTGGGAGGACGTAACTACAGGAGAAGATATTCATGCTGAAACAAAAAAATTTGTTAGTAAATTACAATCACTTATATGTAAACACACTAAAACAATTAAAATAAAAAAAGGCGAAGTTAAGCGTAAAGAATGGATAACGAAAGGTATCTTGACCTCTATAAAGACAAGGGAGGCAATGTATAAGAAAATGAAGGAAAATCCTGGTAATGATGGTATTAAAAAAGAATATAGTTCTTATCGAAATAAATTAAATCAAATGATAAAAAAAGCAAAACAAATTTTTTATAGAAACCTAATTAAACGGTGATATAAAAAGCATGTGGAACATAGTAAATAATAAAATTAAGAATTCTAACAAACAAGACAATATTATAAAAACTTTAAATGGTGAAAACGGACTTTTAGAAGATAACGTACAAATATCAAATGAATTTAATAGTAGATTTGTAAGTGTAGGAAAGTTATTAGCAGATAAAATAAAAAGAAATCAAAGTTATAAAGAAAACAAGGTACAAAATCCTTACACGTTATTTCTATACCCTTGTGAAAAAAATGAAGTAGAAAATTGCATATATGAATTAAAGAACGGTAAAGCTCCTGGGTGTGATAAAATAAAATCAGAAACTCTTAAAGCCATAGCTAGGAATATTTCTGTACCACTGACTTATTTAATAAATAAATCCTTTTGCCTAGGAATTTGTCCCGATGTTTTTAAAATATCAATAATTAAACCTATATACAAAGGGGGCGATAAAAACCTGCCATTAAATTATAGACCAATTTCTTTAATTTCAAATGTAGCAAAAATATTTGAAAAGTTGCTAAAAAATAGAATTCTAAAATTTCTTAACATGCATAATATTCTTTCGTCGCATAACAGTTTGGTTTTAGGCAAGGTAAATCAACTGAAAATGCTATTGAATTACTCACCAAATATGTATATGAAGCATTAGATGATTCAAAGTCTTCCCTTTGTATATATTTTAGACCTAGCTAAGGCTTTTGATACTATTAGTCACACATTATTATTAGAAAATTTAGAGGATATTGGAATTAGAGGAACTGCACTTTATTTAATTCGCAGTTATCTAACGAACAGGAAGCAGTGTGTAGAAATAAATGATGTAAGGAGTAACTTTGAAACTATAGAATATGGAGTACCACAGGGGACAATACTTGGTCCACTTTTATTTTTAATTTATATAAATAACTTTTACGGCATTAAAACAAAAGGTAAAATTATCAGTTTTGCAGACGATACTGCAATATTTTATGAAAGTGATAACTGGGATAATTTAAAAGAAACAGTGCAGAATGATATGGTGAATATTAAAGAATGGCTTGATTACAAGTTACTATCCTTGAATACGGATAAGACAGTATATGTGCCTTTTGCCTCGTACAAATCTACATTGCCATCATTTACGTCTTTAGATATAATAACAAATAATAATACCTTCAAAATAACATCAAAATCTTTTACAAAATATTTAGGGATAATGATAGATTGTCACTTAAGATGGGACCAACATATAAATTATGTAACGCAAAAACTCAGAGTACATATTCACCTTTTTAAGTTTCTGAATAATATTATGGATAGCAAGAGTTTAAAAATAATTTATAATGCACTAGTAGAACCGCATATAAGGTATGGTATAATTGGTTGGGGGGGTGTAAGAAACATTTATTTGAATAAATTAGAAATTACTCAAAAGAATTATAAAAATTATGTATAATAAAAAACTTACCTATCCAACTGATTTGCTATATAAAGAAACATCAATTATGGACTCACGTCAAATATTTTTCTGTGCATTGGCAATTATGCAACATTCTGAAATAAAGAGACGCTTACAACACGAATATAACACTAGGAACAAATCTAAGTTAGTACCTGTCAAAGGAATGCATAAGTGTGTAGGGCAGCGATCTCATATATTTCTAGCTCCAAAAATTTTTAATTTCTTGCCTGAAACAATATCTAATATGAATAATAAAATATCATTCAAGAGGAATGTTAAAATATTTCTACAAAATACTTCTCGAAATGAAATACATAAACTAATAGATTTTAGTTAATATATATATATAGGGAGATTCTAATTCTATTTTTTTTATTATATATATTTGTTTTAATATATGTATTTATTATATTGGTGTAGGATATGATAATGTAATTTGTATAAGTTGTATAATTATTCATTTATTTATGTTTGTTTGTTTTTTATAATGTGTAAATTTATTTGCTACTTACCTTTTAGCTATGTAGGTCACAACAAGTTTATGTTTAAACTAAGTTGACGTCACTATGTTTATTGGTTATTGTCTATTGCCGCATGATTTATATATTTTAAAACTAATACCAAATAAACATTATTATTATTATTATTATTAAAATCATAACTTAAACTCAGAACCCTATGATCACTAAAACCCGGTTCATAAACGTTAGCGTTGCATTTTGACAGATTCATATTAGTTAAAGTAGTCGACCTTAGTTGAACTAGTTTGTCCAAATCGACTCGTAAAAACTCTAGTAGGGCTCATTGATGTAATATGTAAGTTATAGCAATACAACAGATCATTGAACATACTTTTTTGGGCAGTATCTTCTAAAAAGTCAATATTTAAGGTCCCCACAAAGAAATATACTATGGTATTGCTTACTAACATTTTCCAAAACTGCATCCAGATTCATAAAAAAATCTTCAATAGTTCCTGACGGTGGGCGGTATACACTTAGCACACAAATTTGTTCGTTACAAATATCCAGTTTAACACACGCACACTCGCACTGCATCTCCACAGATTCCACATCAATTTTTCTAGCTTGAAGACCTTTCTTAATATATATCATGGTGCCTCCATGAATTTTGGTACTCCTACAGTAGTATGTCATCAATTCATAACCTGGAATTGTCATTAAGCCAATGTTGACTGTCGTACACCAATGTTCAACCACACTAATTACATCAGGTTTTTCATCCTCCACAATAACTTCTAGTTTGCACATTTTATTAGTTATGCTTTGAGCATTTAGTTGAATAATTTTAAAGACAGATGTAGGTTTAATTTTAAAAAAATTGGTCGAATTTAATTTTAAGTTACAGGGTTCATTGTTCTGCGCTGGAAAAAATATCGCACCTGCGCCAATTTTGGCCAATTGGTTGACTCCCTAATCCTGCTGTAATAGTCCCGTGACATAGTCACTTTAAAAGAAGAATAACTTTCTGGATATTTAGCGTTAAGTGATTCGCATTTAACACCCGGAAAATTTCCATTTAGAAAATCAGTTAGTTGCTCAGATGTAGTATTAGGTTTCAAGTTTGAAACATGTAAAATCAAATGCTTTTCCACTCCTACTACTGATGTTTGACCAGTAAAATTGCCCACTACTAGGGTTTGACTCCCTTTACGTCTATTACTCTTATGAGTAGCATGACTCCTTTCTTGATGAGAGTCCCTATTGTGTGAAATATTTATAAAATAAAAGGGAGTAAATAAGGTAAACACAAATTAATTGTCAAAATATTGATACCATCGTGCTCCATAGCCGTATTTTCAATTTCATAAATAATTTTTAATATAAGAATATCATCAACGGGTACAAAATGCAGAGGGTGTTTAACATTCAGGTTCCCATTAGTATTATAAAAAGAAAATACAGGGTTTACTATGACTAAGTACAAATATTTTAAGAGGGGATAGAAAAAAATAAGAATTTTCCAAACTTATTTATAAAGCGAAAAATTTTTTTTCCGATATTATATTAAATCCTTATTTAACGCCGCCAATGCGAGAATCAGGGTATGCAACCAGCAAGCAACCGTCATGAACAGTCGGCCTCAGTTCGCAGTCGGTCCAGTCGAGTCGGTTCGCTGTCATGTTATAATTTAATTCCTGTGGTTACGTTGTAGTTTTGTGTTCTTCTTCAGTTTTTAGTGCCTTATTTTAATTTTAAACGTTTTATAATTAATAAATAAAGGAATATGTGTCGGGTACAGATATTTTCCCACAATATAGTTCGCCGGTTTGTTTTTCTAGGTTATGGGACAAGACTGCCGCGGGTGTTAAACGTGTTCTGTTATCTATTAGAACCTACCTACTGATACCTTTCTTCGATTTTGTTATAATACATAGGCATTGTATCTAACTGTACAAGTGTTTATCGGTAGTAAGTGAAAATGTAGTTTTACCAGTTTGTAACCAAATAATGAAAAACGAATGCAAAATACTGGAGCTAACTGGATTAACTGTTACCTACCTATCAGGTATTATTTCTAATAAGAATGTTAATTTTTGTCGTTTCTGCATTTAGAAACACTGCAAACGACCGCATGGTAGTTGTTGACAGATGTAATGTCAACTATGGATGGATCTAAGCCATAAGCCATCTCAGTCTATACTCGTCATAGGCGCCGAATTTCCGGAGGAAAAAAGGGTTTTACCCCATTTTTTAAATATCGAGCTAAAATTCTGGAATAACTTTTTTATTGTCTTTTAGGGCTTCCTGAGCACGTGGTTAAAATTTGTGTACTTAGTCATAGTTAACCCTGTATATCATCATCTACAGATAACTTTTCTCTGTATATTGCTGTTTTACTGTATGCTTTGTCCTGTAATTGATGTTTTCACTGATGGGCAAATAAAAATATTATTATAATTATCTAGGACAAATAAAATATAACTTTCTGATATCTCATAAAGGGTAAGTAATTGAAATCTCAGTGCGGTGAGAAATAATTTTAAATTTCATTCAAATGAGTCAACTTGTATTCCGTTCAAGGTTCACGCAATTGATTAATGCCGTTTAATTAAACTGCCTTATAAGAAAAATAAATTAAATTTTGCAGTAATATACTTTTAATTGGGTCTCCAAACATCCATTTTAATCACTTGAACTTTCAAGCTAATAGTGTAATAAATCAGCTGACAACAAACAAAACTTACAAGTTCTTAACTTAATAGTACGCTATTCTACTTACAAGTTCCAGTTGTTTAAGATAAGCCGAACTAGAATTCCCCGCTTGAATGAGTGGCCTGCCATTGTTAAAAATGGCACATATCACCATTCCCAACGAAAACATATCACTTAAGATGCTACACACAGATTGCGTCTGGGTCTCCGGAGCTGAAAAGAAAGAAAACACTTCAGACGTTTTTTCAATTTGTTTGCCGTTCCATTTGTGATTTATGTAATTTGTGGGTAACATCAAAGGGAAACTTATGTTTTTATTTCATGTTATCGGGTGTCCTAATATCAACAATCAAATAATAACGGGAAGTGGTGATTTAAAAAGGGATCTAAACCTTCTGCTTTTCGCTATTTTTACCAAACTTTTGTAGCTGTTTCATTCTTAAATAGTACAAGCAAAAGCTCTAGAGGTAAACAGAAACAGAACTTCTATGTCATCAACTTTAATAGATAATACATTATCTCTTTTTTTCGACCAGTTTTATTATCAAACTGCAACATTTAGGTATATTATGCCTTAATAATCTCAAGTCACAAACAAAACGTATCAAGATTTTAATTCAGAAAATTTATAAAGTGGTGCCGTAAAATATGTTTCAAACTTGGTGGGAGAGCTATTATTTACCAAACCTTTGTAGCTGTTTCATTCTTAAATATTACAAGCAAAATCTACATCGGTAAACAGAAACTTCTGTGTCATCAACTTTAATAGATAATATTGTATCTCTTGTATTCGACCAGTTTTATCATTAAACTGCAACATTTAGGGTTACAATGCCTTAATAATCTTAAGTCACAAATCATAAGTATCAAGATTTTAATTGAGAAAATGTATAAATTGGTGCCGTAAAGTATGTTTCAAACTTGGTGGGATAGCACATAAAAAATATTACTAAAAAAACTTACTAATAAACATGGCCGCCATATTGAAATTAGTAAATTACTAATTTTGAGCTCCATACTTGTAATGAGGCTATTTTTGCCAAATAGCTTTAGAATTCAGAGTTCACACAGTGCAAAGTTATTTACTTTTTTGTAAATCAATTACATGTTTTTTAAAAAAATGTTTTTTTGACCACCTATCTGAAAAAATTATCATTTTTTTCCTATAAAATTTTTTCAAAAAATTTGTCATTTTTCGTAAATTCAAAGTTTCTCAAAATTGTATTTGCTACGCCGAGAGGTGCTGCCACCATTTTGTAAGTTTTGACCACAATATACAGGGTGCCGGGAATATGAGTGCCGCCAGTTTAAGAGCTTATATATCTGACAAAAAGCAGTAAAAATGTCTAAAACCAGTAAAACCTTTGTTTATGTAAGTACATAAACAAGGCTAAAACGAATAGTTTGTCTATAAATACATTTCAAAAATAAAAATCCTACAATAACATGCAAAACTATGTTACGAAATTACAAACTAAGGTAAAATTAGGGTTAAGTAAAAGTAATTTCATTTGTGGATTAGTATTAATGAAGTAAACAATTGGGATTTCCTAGAAACTCGTTATAACTGTAACGCACTGTAACGTTGGACAACGTTGCAGTGTCAGGCTGCTGCTGATAACCTAAAAGTAATATTAGTCATAATGGTGTGTATAGATAATGAGATCCATTTTTGTCTTTGATGTTTGTAAGTGTACCAAGATAAACAAAAATGGAACAATTTATAGTAACCATAACCAGCTGCATGGCATGTTAATTACGGCGAATCTAGGCAAAACTCCCTGGCTACGGGACGTTTGTACGGTAAACGCTTCTTGCAAGAAACATGAGTCATTTTAAACTCTTGTAACGATTATTCTGTGCTGTGAAAAGAGCTCTAAGACACCCGCTCACAGTAAGTACATATGTTTAGGTACCTATTTTTAATAATTATGTATAAAACATAACAATCCTAACATAAGTATATGAGTGACATTGTCACATATTCAAAGCCTGTTTGCTATCATAATTCTGATACCGTTGGTCAGAGAAAAAGGCTTGTCACGTCAAATAGGTTTTCTTTATTACAACTTATCATGAGGCAAAATTAAGGCACTTATATTCTGAAAATATAATATAATCGAGAACATATTCTTCTTAAATTCCCACTTTCTGGATATTTTGATGCATAATAAAAAATCAACATATTTAATAAAGCTATTAAAATTACGCAAATAAATTTGGATTATTAATACAAAATTTGACCAATTTTTTTTTTTATAAATTACAGTTAGTGGTTAATTAGTATATTATTCACGAGGTGAAGTTTACGGCCAAGAGCCGTAGGCGAGTGGCCTAAATCACCGAGTGGATAATAGCCATGATACGCGAATAGAATACTATACTTTATCCACGACTACTAGATATTACATTACATTTTTAGTTCGTTTTTTAACACAATTTAACACAAAATATCAAAACACTGAGAAATCTATGCGCACAAACAATAATGTTGACAGGTGTGAATCAAATTTGTTTTGTTTTAAAAGCTACTTAGTCCATTGAAAAGTTACATTTGGGGTTGTATTTTTTAGAGGACACAATTTTATTGTTTAGATGTGAGGGGGGGGGGGTCAAAAAAAGCTTAACTTGAAGTTTGTGGGGTCACAACCCTTGAGGTTTGGTCGCCATCTTGGAAGGGGGTGAAATAGTTTTTAGCATTTATCAGGTAAACTATTGGTCATACAAAAATTTTGTAAAATCATTTTTTATTGCAAATTGAATCCCCTACAATTTTAGTTCAGTAACTTTTTGTTGTAAAATTAAAAATAACAAAGATATTAAAGAAAAGCAATCAAAATTTTTGTACAAATTTTCTTTTGGACGCCATAATTTATTTATTTTCTTATTTAAAAAATAATGACGTCAGAGCATTTTTGTAGAGTGATTTTCAACGAAGAATTTTTATTATATACTTTTTTTATTATATTCATTAGTTTGGGTTTTACAGCGTTGTGAAGTGACACTAATTTTCCCTATAGTCCATTGAAAAGTTACATTTGGGGTTGCATTTTTTAGAGGACGCAGTTTTACTGTTTAGATGTGAGGGAGGGGAACCAAAAAAGCTTAACTTGAAGTTTGTGATGTCACAACACTCCATCTTCGGCCGCCATCTTGGAAAAAGGGGGTTAAATTGTTTTTAGCATTTATCAGGTAAACTATTGGTCACACAAATTTTTTTTAAGAACATTTTTTACTGTAAATTGAATCATCTACAGTTTTAGTTCAGTAACTTTTTGTTGTAAAATCTAAAATAACAAAGATATTAAAGAAAAACAATCAAAATTTTTGTACAAATTTTCTTTTGGACGCCATAATTTATTTATTTTCTTATTTAAAAAATAATGACATCAGAGCATTTTTGTATAGTGATTTTCAACGAAAAATTTTTATTATATACTTTTTTTATTATATTGATTAGTTTGGGTTTTACAGCGCTGTGAAATGAACACTAATTTTCTCTACTGATAAGTATACATTTATATCAATGATATGGCATAGTTTTTAATTATTTTTATAATAATGTTTTTTATTATAGACATTTCAATATGGTTATGCTCTGATGTTATTTTTTTTAAATAAAAAATAAATCAGAATTTTGATTGTTTTTCTTTAATACCTTTGTTATTTTTGATTTTACAACAAAAAGTTACTGAGCTAAAGGAGGATATAATTTGCAATAAAAAATGTCTTTACAAATTTTTTGTATGACCAATAGTTTACCTGATAAATGTTAAAGACAATTTTACCCCCTTTTCAAAGATGGCGGCCAAACCTCGAGGATTGTGACCCCACAAACTTCAAGTTAAGCTTTTTTGACCCCCCCTCACATTCAAACAATAAAATTGCGTCCTCTAAAAAATGCAACCCCAAATGTAACGTGTCAATGGACTAAAACAAATTAGTGTTCACTTCACAGCGCTGTACAATCTCAACTAATGAATATAATAAAAAAATATATAATAAAAATTCTTCGCTCAAAACCACTCTACAAAAATGCTATGATGTCATTTTATTCTACATAAAAAAAATAAATAAATTATGGCGTCCAAAAAAAAATTTGTCCAAAAATTTTGTTGGTTTTTCTTTAATATCTTTGTTATTTTTGAGTTTGCAACAAAAAGTTACTGAACTAAAATTGTAGAGGATTTAATTTGCAATAAAAAATGTTTTTAAAAAATGTTGGTATGACCAATAGTTTACCTGATAAATGCTAAAAACTATTTCACCCCCTTTTCCAAGACGGCGGCCAAACCTCGAGGGTTGTGACCCCACAAACTTCAAGTTAAACTTTTTTTGACCCTCCCCTCACATTCAAACAATAAAATTGCGTCCTCTAAAAAGTACACACTAAGGCCAAAATAATGTAACATTTCAATGGACTATAACTTAGATTTATGAAATGTTTCGAAAAACATGGTATGTTAAGAAACAGATATACGATACGCATGAAGTCGCTGATGGCTCAGTGTAGATAGATGCTCCTTACCTTCCAACTGCCGGTTCCGGGTTCGAATCTGGTCTAGGAAAACTCACTTTTTTATTTATTTTTTTTTTATATGTACAGCACTGAATTGAAAATATTTAGTGGTTTACACGATAAAATTTTAAAAAGCGATTGTTTGTAGCAGAACAATATAATATTATAGCTAAATCAAGGAAGCATCTGACAGTAGTCATTAATGGCTCATTAATCACTGCCGTGATTAATAGATATTATTAAGGTCGAGAAAACAGATGTATAATGGGTACATTATACAATAGTCGAGGATAATAATTATTTATTGCTGTATGTTCGGAAACTGTTAACAAATCTTATGAAATTTTCTTAATTTACTGTATCTACGTGTCCTTTATTAAAATTAAGCGGATGCCGCTGGAATATAAGGAAATACTGCGATGCTTGCGCTGGCGAAATGAACATTTTCCATATTTGTCCAAGAGGCAATATGTAAATATCTTAGTTAGAAATGGTTAA
This sequence comes from Monochamus saltuarius, assembly GCA_025584915.1. NCBI lineage: Eukaryota > Metazoa > Arthropoda > Insecta > Coleoptera > Cerambycidae > Monochamus > Monochamus saltuarius. Next base: position 48,673,184 of record CM046721.1, on the reverse strand, counting down.
AAATGCGGTTATTAAAATTCAGGTCACGTCGCTTGCACGATGTATGAAAAGAGTCAAATTTTGATATTGCCTTATTATTTATTTATATAAATATTACATGTTTCTACAAGAAAAGAACGGAGTTAATGAATTTATAAAGGCTGTAACAAAAAAGCAAATCGTCCCATTAGCGTATTTTCGATAACAAAATATGGCGATTTAACTATATTTGTCTTAATACAAAAAGCTTCCTTTAAAATAGTACAGTACAGTAGTACAGTATGTTGAAATTAAATCGCTTTTCTTTATCAATTTTTCATGTGCCAGTTTGAAATTTAACAGAAATATTTTTTGTTGTTGATTAAATCCTTAAGCATATTATTGTAAAGACAAATTCGCTATGTCATGCGACGTTGGTAATAACCAAAAGAATGCTGTAAATAATTCACTGAGGGTTTAAATATCCTAACTGATTTTATACAGAAGGCCTCTGAACATAGGACTAACCAGATTCACCATTTTCACTCAAGCAAATATATTTTTTTATCTAATTTCGTTTACTCAGAGAAACGGTAAGAGAAACAGATTAGTTAAATACACTAAAATTTATTTTAACATAGGTAGTAATATTAACATGTCGATTAAAAAATATAATTAAAAAGTATTTCAAATAATGTAAAATATTCATTTAATTCTCCGAACGGATTATGAGTTATATTACATTATATTTTATCTAATGATAAAAGGCCGTTTATGCATTTCCAAGACAGACTATGTGTGTTTAACTAACCTATTTCTTATATACTGTTTTAATTTTTCTTCGTAAACAAAATTACATAGTTAAAAAATATTTATTTGTGTAAAAATGGTAAAGCTGCCTACCCCTATGTTCACAAACAATCTGTATAAAATCAGTTTATAATCGCCCTGTATTTTTAATGAGATTTGACATGCGTCGACATATTAAAATTCATTTTTCTCAGACTGTTAACGACATCAAATTGTAAAAATCTTAGAGAGTAGATAGTAGATAGAGTTATCAGTTTTGTTATAAAATTATAAAAAAAAGAATAGGTAGAAAAAAAGATTTGAATTTTTTAAGCACCTCTCCTCCTTTGGACAAACTATGGCAATTTGTTTTTAGATGTTCAAAAAGTTATGGGACTATGCCAAATTTTGTTAATGTATCTCTACACGTTTGGAAAATACTAAACTGCTGACCACTTGAACTGACACATAGAGATTTTTAGGCAAAGTTTAAAGTTCAATATTTTCAACAGGAATGCAAATTTTTTAACGCGGCTTGCAAATTTTAAGAGCTATTTTTTTTCGGATTAAGCTGCATGACGTATATTTATCGTAGGATCATAGGTTTATTATATACGGGGTGATCAATGAAGTCATGCAAAAAATCAAAAGGTGTATGAGCGAAATTTCCGCAAAAAATATATTTTGGTCGTTGCAATATGGTTCGTTACTAAGAGAACATCAATATCTCTAGACGTTTTTGTCAGTTTTTGGATTAAGGCCCTTAGGCCTTGTACACACTACTCAACATAAAATTTGGGTAGCAAAATTTTTAAAATGTTATAACTTGACATTGGATTTACGGTTCTTGATGATTTTTGCAGATTTGGAATTCTTATTTCACGTAAATTTTCTATGGTCTAAGCATTTTATTTGAAGGTTGAAATTTACACATTATACCGGGTCGATAATAAACAAAAACGTAGGACGCACGCTAAGGTTTGGCATTATTTAAGTTTTTGTAAAAATAAATTCTCACCTCAAGTTGTTTTTATGTTTAGACCATAGAAAACGTAAAATAAGGATTCCTAATCTGCAAAATTCATGAAGAACCGTCAATCCAATGTCAAGTTATAGCATTTTAAAAATTTTGCTAGTTTTGCTACCCAAATTTTATGTTGAGTAGTGTGTACAAGGCCTAAGGGCCTTAATCTAAAAACTGACAAAAACGTCTAGAGATATTGATGTTACCTTAGTAACCAACCACATTGCAATGACTAAAAAAATTTTTTGCGGAAATTTCGCTCATACAAACTTTTTGATTTTTTGCATGACTTCATTGATCACCTCGTATATAATAAACCTACGATAAGTATACGTCATGCAGCTTAATCCGAAAAAAACTAGCTCCTAAAATTTACAAAACGCGTTAAAAAATTTGCATTCCTGTTGAAAATATTGAACTTTAAAATTTGCCTAAAAATTTCTATGTGTAAGTTCGAGTGACCAGCAGTTTAGTTAAAAATCGTTACGCGTAACCTTTCACACCCTGTATGCTGGAAACAAATCGTTTTATGATACGTTTATATAGAACTTTGGTCACATTTCGGGCTATAGCAGTTAAATTTATGGTACTACTTTTAGAATGACTTTGTATATGATTTATATTTAAATTTTAGTAAAAATATTTATAACTGATTTCAAATATATTAATAATTAGACTACCTTAAACACCCATTTTAATTCTGTAAAATAACTGTTATGAAGTATTTGAAAAAGTTGTAATTAATTTTAAATATAAAATTTATGCATTTTTCATCTAAACCATAATAAAATAAATTGAAATAACTGACAGAACATTATTTTTTCTTAGGAGTTGATGATCACTTACAAAAATGCTCAAGAAGTATTACGCTGATCTATTTTATATTCAGAACACGTTTCTTTTCAGCACGTTCAAGGAAGAGTAAAACTAGTAAATCCCTTTTCAATAAACAAGTTGCCCTTAAAACATATTCAGCACTTAGCATAAACTTTGTATTATATTTTAATAAAAATTTTATTATCTATTGTGGTTTTTAGGCTTTCACGGCCAGTGTTGTAATTTGATACATGTATCAAATTTATTATCTATTGTTTACATGGAACGTTCCCCTATCTAATAATCAGCAGTGTAATAATATTGTTTAGATATTAATTTGAGAATTTTATTTAAAAATATTTATTTTATGTTACAGATCACCTTAAGCAGGTAGCAGGCATTTTGCCTCTATCAACGACTTTCAGAAATATAGATATAGGTTGAGAATAATTAATTAGTATCAGATCTTATTGGCTCATTCAGTTTGGTTATTTCACGCAGGTGTCAAGTTAATTATCTAGTTGTTTATATTTACAATCAGTTCAGTACGGATCACTTATAAATATTTAAATTTCTAAAGACCGCTTTACATTAACAATTTCTTTGTCAATTAATTGATCAAGTGACTTCGTCAAGTCAATTGACAAATGTAATACTAAAATTTGGACGTCAAATAAATTGATGAAGAACTTCGTCAAGTTATCGACGACTTAAAACTTGTTCTAATTTTTCGTCAATTTTTACTTCAATTCAGGAATACCAACCTAAAATAAATGTAAATATTTAACCAGGAACCGAGCAGCAATAATAAATGCAATGGAAGCTTTTTTGCCCTAAAATATGATTATTAAAATTACTTTTCGTTTTTAACAGTTTTTGTTTCGTATACAAATGGGAATGATATAATGTCAAAAGTTAAAATTACTTTTAGGTTGGTACGGGTGACATCTGACAGCAAAATTGTTAAGAAACTTGCCAAGCCCTGAACATAATGTAAAACCAAAGTGCGACCTTGAAGAAATTGATGAGTTAATTCATCTTCGTCAATAAATTGTTAGTGTAAAGCCCGTTTAAGGTTGGTGATAACGGTTTCATTTAAGTTGGTGCGATAAGTATACCTGTTGAAGGGAAACAAAAAACAAATTCTCAGCCTTTCTTCTGCAAGCAGTCACGCCGGCCGAGTGTGATTTTCTAACCTCTGATAGCTCGATTCGAGAACTTCAAAATCACGAGGTAAAAATATGAAATCGCATGTTATATGAGTCAACCATCTAATATATTTTCTTGATTATTTAATACATAATTTAATAATTACTTTCAGATTTTAAGGAATTTTTGATTAAAATAAAGAATTTTACTTTCAGTGTACTGATATTGTATGTTTATCTTATCTTACGTTAGCACAAATAATTACTGCTAACTCACTTTATGTTTGTATTATACAACCTCTATACATATAAAAATGTTTTTAGTTTCATTTTGTTATTACTTTCAGTGTACTGATATTACGTTTTTCTATAAATATCTAGCATATAAACTGCTGGTTACAGGAAACGCGTTCTTGCAGTGCAAAATGATATTCTTAGACTAAATATAAAAATCATGTCTCTCGAGGCACAGTGAGTACTTATTACACCCTGGGAGCGGCTAAAGGTAGGTCAAGATAAAATAGATTGCAGCCAAGGGAAGCCAAGAAAATGAATCGTGTCATGTCTCTTTAACTTTAATCATTCCCGATTGAATGTTTCCTGTTAACGTGCGTAAAATATTAAATTTCATACCGATTAGTGCATACATATTTTTATCATAACAATAATCTTGTATTTGAGATCATGTTACTATGATTGTTAACTACCGTTACTTACAGCCTCGTTTTATGATTCTCTAAATGACCCAACTGACAATTTAGGATCGGTGATATTAAATATTGATGGAAAAAGTCATTTGTAACGCACATAGTACACGATATCCACGGGACGTCCATTTTATGTCCATTTTGGGTCGATATGTCCGAAAACCAATTATGGGTACGTCGAAGTATGTACCTCTCAGTGACATTCTTAATACTACGTTCCGTCGGACGTCTGTTTTAGGTCGGTATGTTCCTGGACTAGTATGGACGTCCATGGGACCAATGGTATACCTCTCAGAGGCGTCTTTAATATTACGCAGGTAGGATGTTCATTTTAGAACCATAGAAATTAGATAAAAACAAAAATGATTTTTGTTTTTTGGGAACAGCACTTTTGACAAAGAGTTTTGTACAAAAAAACCTAAAACTGAAGTTGGCGGTAATAGTACAGTACTCTGTACTGTCTAGTATCAAAAGTTAAAAGGATCATTGACTGGTAGTTGATCGTGTTACTAATGTAACAAGAGATATAATATGTATTATAAATTTTAATTTAAACTTTATAATTATCTTGTTTGTGATGGAGTATTTTATTATTGTGAGTTTTAAAAATTAGAGGACCCTGCTAGTGTAAAGAAATATAACTCTTTCTGTAAGCTTAGTTACAAAAAATTGGTAAATGTTATAAGCAAAACGAAGTATTGGTTTACTTTTAAGCCAGTAACGGAAGGTGCGTCTGACTAAAGAATTTTGGTCAAACCTAGGAGAGACTAATTTGATCAGGCAAATGTCGAAACTCAATTTCATGAAATCGAGGGTTGACCAGTCAAACTTCAATTAGGTATTAGAATGTTTGTTAGATTAGGTATTAATAAAACGACAATTTTTAATTATAATATTTATTGTTTTAATCATATGTAATTAAAATAAAAAAGCATTTTTTATTGCAGTGGCATTTTATAAAGCCTTGGCCCCCAAATTTCGAATCTTTTGCACTGATTTAGCTTAACGTCGGGTACATCTTTCAAATTAAGAAAATTTTCTTTGCATTCTTTTATTTGATTCCTCGAAAAAAGTGTGTTTATTGTTCCGTGTTTTGTCCCTACTTTGTAGAAACCATCAATTGTTTTATCTTGTATGATACCTAAAACATTTCTAGCATCTCCTTTGGCTTGTGAGCCAGTGATGGCCATATTAGGGATGTCCAATTTTATGGAAAATAAATCTCCTAGGGATATCAGTCGTATGTCTAATGTTCCTAAACCATCCAGTGGATCTAAAGACGTCCACTGTATGTATATTTTCATGCACCTAGTACGTCCATATGATGTCTTTAAGTGGTTCAAACGTCCATTTGTGGTTCATGAATGAACATCCCAAGTATATCCAATTTTATGGAGACGTCCGTCGTACATCTAACAGCTCTAAAAAACGTTGCACACCCTAATGTCCATTAATATACGTCTTAAGGACATACTTAGGACGTATTTGTGTTATGTAGAATGTAGTTTTAAGTAATCAGACACACACAAGGTATTTACTACTAAGATATTATTAGCATCTCCTTTGGCTCTATCGAAGCTAGAAACTGGTATGGTTACAGTTTGTCCAATCTCGATTGTCGGAAATTTTTGTTCACTTAATTGTTTCATAACATTAGCCTGAGCTTCAAGACCTTCAATTGCCTTTTCTCTATTTATTTTTCTATTTTCTGTCTGTGCACAACGCATGCATGTAACTTTACTTCCGGAGCCTTCATAGTCTGCACCAATCAGATCGTGCATGTTGTGTGCGCTGACAGCACACTTTTAGAATATATTTTTTATTCATTGAAATCATGACTAATTGTTCAACATGCTCTGATATTTGTTTTCATATATTTTCAGGTATTAACAATATTGTGTGAAACTAACTACTCAGTGGACAAAAGCAGACTACAGACTTCACGTTAGTAAATATATTAAATTCTTTAGATAATTATTGAATAGAGTTTTGTCTGTGGATGTTCATTAGCATACCTAAATGTTTGGTATCAGAGAACATACATATGACTTCATTGATAGGAATTGTAGGAGATTTGATACATATTAGCTTAAAATACCTTCCTTAAACAGTAAAGAAATGCTCTGATATTAATGATGTTCGAGAGTCTTCCACAATTAAACCGCCTCTGCTAAAAACTCGCATATATAGAACACTAGTACCCTATGCAGAAAGATATCTTTTAGCTAATATAGCCAAATATGGAAATTTAGATTCATTCATTTTCCACCATAAAAGTGGGTATTGATTCAAGTCTATGGCAGGTATGTATTCAGAAAACTCCTTGTTGATAGTTTCACTTTGTGTTAATGGGATCTTCTTCTATTTGGAGCTGAGAATAAATGCCAATTCCTGCTTTGGTTTTGTGACTGCCTGGCTAACATTCAAATTTAACTTTCTAGCTTCACTTTTTAAAATCACATGAATTTTATCTACCAAAGAAATGATATTGAAAGAAAAATCTGCCAAATACATGAGTTATTTATTTATTCGCCTAAATTATTTGTAACAAATTTATTGATGTTTTAGTGTTTTGTTACAATTAAATAATTTTTCCATTTTATTCGATTCAAAAATACAAATCGAATCGGTATACAATTTGTTTCCACCCCTAACTGTTGATTTAAATAAATTTAACTCGAGAATTAAATGAACCATTTTAATTTAGTTTGAATCGAAATGATCAAGCATTCGATATTTCGATTCGATTTTTTCGACGAATTGATATAATAGAAATCAATTTGAATCGATATATAGACATAATTAATTAATTCGAATCGATTTTTTTGGTGAATCGAAAATCGATTCATTATTTCGTAAATCACACAGACCTAATCTAAATATTAATTGTTGTTGCGGAACGAGGAATCAAAAATAATACCAATAAATTAATGGAGGTAGCGATCCAATAATTGTTGAGCAAAGAAATTTTGCAAAAGAACAAAAAACATTTTGTCATCCATAGGATATAAAGTTTACATAGAAGAAAATATAATATATCTACAAAACAACAAACTTATTTCTGTAAAATATATTTTTTCAATGAGCAAATTTATTTATTTTTATGAAAAATTCTGATCTCTGAGACCACCTTCATGTATATTTTATAAACATCTGGTAGGTATATTTAGGGATGTCCAATTTTATGGAAAATAAATCTCCTAGGGATATCAGTCGTATGTCTAATGTTCCTAAACCATCCAGTGGATCTAAAGACGTCCACTGTATGTATATTTTCATGCACCTAGTACGTCCATATGATGTCTTTAAGTGGTTCAAACGTCCATTTGTGGTTCATGAATGAACATCCCAAGTATATCCAATTTTATGGAGACGTCCGTCGTACATCTAACAGCTCTAAAAAACGTTGCACACCCTAATGTCCATTAATATACGTCTTAAGGACATACTTAGGACGTATTTGTGTTATGTAGAATGTAGTTTTAAGTAATCAGACACACACAAGGTATTTACTACTAAGATATTATTAAATTTATGATGCACTAGATAGTTGATTTTATACGTAGTCAACAATCTTATCACCTCACTCAATATGGCTATGATATCAAATAAACTTGCACAAGTTTTGTAGAAGTAAAATTTATACCCATGTACCAAATTTAAAAGGAATCGCTAGTTTGGTTTGTAGGTTTTCGTGCCAGTTGAGCAATGGTTGGTTTCCAGGTCATCGGTTTCCATCAATGTGGTCCAAATACATTTATATGTTATTATTTCCAAGTCATATGATAAGTCTATTGTCAACATATCTGAATATGGAATCAATACCTTGGTTTTTAGAACTAAAAACTTCACGACTTGCTTTTCAAAGGCCTGCATGTGAATATTTGACAAAGTTGAGGACAAGGGCCAGTCCATCTCTGTTTCTTCTGTTTGTTCATAGAATTGATCTCTAAAAGACAAGGTTCATCTGGTGCAGATAAGTTTTGATTCCCATTTTTTCCTAAGTCTTTGATGATTCATAAAAATTCTTCCAAAGTTTCTTTGATTGGCGGTTTTATAAATAGTCAAACGATTTATATAATAAAAATCAGGACCGGAATTTCAAAAGCCAGTCACTATATCGAATTAAAAAATTATTTTCCTCTGTCACATGTGGCTGCTATACTTTTAATAAGGTATCACACTGTATATGTTTTCAAGTAAACCTGACTTGAAAACTTTATTTTTCTATATTCAAACACAGTTTTTCAATACGAAAGATTTTTGTTAATAAAATGAAAAAATGGTTATTTTTTATGCAGTGTAGCTACGATTGCACATGGACGACATACTAAATGTCTAAAAGAGCTACATTTTTGGATAAATCATTATATTATAAAAATATTAATCAAGGCTTTTAATTTAGTGCAGTTTATATTTCTTCTAGGAATAGTTTGGTTATAATACTGTAACAGATTTAAATATTAAGTTCATACTTTACCTAACATTAATTTTTATAAAATAATCACTTTATTATACAATATATTATACTAAATGATACTATTAAATAAGATACAAAAGAAGCAATTGTCATTTAGGAAATTAGTAAAATTTATAAAAGAGCAACTTCAGCATATAATACAATAAGTTATTCCTTCAGGTAAATGGTGTTGCGACGCTTTAGCCTTAAAGCCACATGAAAATTATTGTACTTTTATGAGATTGCTCTTTATCTATGCAGCTGCAACATTTTAAAATGTCTTAGACGACAAATATGACAAATTACATAGGTCACGCCATGAGTCTTGTCGTATAAAAGAAATATTTATTGTTTCTCAAAATAATTTCGATCACATTGAATACATTTTAAAATACGCACGTATCAATTAGCAAACCAACTTCCATTGATCTTTCTCAATGGAAGCAAGTTGCCGTGTTAGAACTTTAAGATGCTTGATCCAATACTTATTATTACATTACAAATGTTTGGAAAAGGTTTCTGAGTTAACTGGTAACGACGTACCTATGCGCTATTTCAGATACCGCAAGCGCATGGACGATCTTGGCCTCAAATTTTTTAACGTTGCAAACCACTGAGACACAATTTTATTTGTAACAGCGAGGTGTAACTGTTTTTTGTTAATTCAACACCACATTTGTCACTAGCCTCGCTTTGCTAAAAAAGACCCAATCTCTCTTCTTCCAACTGATTATAATTATTTCACTTGAATCGGCTCTTGATATATAGAAAAAAGATAAACAGTTTTCGTCACTTGTAATGATTGAATTTACAGCATTGTTGCCAACAGATTCAAATTTCTGTAGACATTTTTGACGCAAGTTATCCATTGCGTACAAAGTTTGCTTCATTCATTCACTTTGAAATATAAAAAAAATTGTCTTTTGCCTAAAAATGTTCACCATTTAAAATCCGACATAAGATAATGTTCATAGCACTAACATTTCAAGGTGGGGCAAGTTAAGAATCGCCCATATAATAATATGCCTTTATTTTTTCCATTTAAAAATAATTAATAGAGACACACAATACCATAAAATGGCAGAGAGCTCTATCAGAGCTACTCATTCTAACCGCTCCTTACAAAAAAAATCTTAAATAAGTGCGAAATATTTTAGGGCGTGGTTGCCGAAGTTATTTTGTGAAAAAAGTTCATATAAACGTTGGTCGAAATATGCTTCGTTTCTGAGATACAGTGTTTAAATTTTAATTTTTTATTAATTTTTATTATTTCAAAGAGTTTTAAAGATATTGACTTGAAATTTTAAAAATGCTTTGGAAGGATAAATGTGCATTTTTTGGGGTGATCTGAATATTTCTACTTGTACCAGTGACGTTCGTGCGAGAATGCCACAATCTTTTTTAATTAATAATTTTTACAAACACTCTGTGCAGAGTACATTATAAATAATAGCATTTAACAATTAATAGAAACAAAACAATATTATAATAGACAATTTACATTCTAAGACCAATAAAATGCTTTTTTACTGCTATTTTAAAACAGCATTGTAACTGAAGGAACGTTGAAACATTACAAATCAGTGAATTGGCAAGATATAATATAATGATTATACTACGGATTGGTTCCGAATGATGATTTTGAAACATATTGCATTAACGTAAAAGTTGAAAAACTAATAACAGATATACTTCTTAATTTTGTTTCAAAGAAATAATAAATCTGTTATTTTAATCGAAAAATAACTTGTTTTCAAGTCATTCTTTTGTTTTTTTGTTGCTGTTGACAATTCGCTTGTAGTTTAATAAACTCAAAATAATTCACCTTGATTTTTTTATTCTGCCTAAAGCTACATGTTATTCATAAAAACCTCAATTTTACTACATTCAATTTACAATATAATAACAGGTAAGAGTACTTAGCATGTTTAAACAATACAAAAAAATTAATACAAAGCTTCTCAATTTGCCCCATCAGTAATTTCTTCCATATTTCCGCCAGATAAATATTTATTTTTCCTTCCATTGTGTTTTTCACTCAGTCTTACTTGTCTCTAAATTAATTTCAGTGAGTATAAAGTTTCGCTTGTTGGTTCTCCGTAGAAGCGAGGGGAAAAGTGACTCGCACTCGCGCTCGACGCTAAATGAAGGCCCAGGAACTTTTTAACCGTCCTAGGAAAAATAACGTTGGCAGTTTTAATGAAATATCTTTGACATTAAGACGTTGCAGTGCTATTAACTTACAAAACTCATCCCAAACATCAATGCAGTTGGAGCTATCGTATTTTCAGTATACTTGTAGTAGGTAAGATTTCTGCAGTAAAATTTTAGGTATTTTACAAAAACGATCAGTTAACTTCATGTTCATTACTAGGAGTCAACTTACTTTTACTACAGAAATAAATAATTTAAATTGCAACGAAAACTAACTAAAGCATAATAAAAAGTAACAGTGACTCAGTTTTTTCAGTACCAAGTATTGCCTCTTCTAGTTCGGATGACAGTAGCCATTTTTCTAAGCATCAAAAAAATTAAGTCTATGGTTTGTTGGGAAATACTTTTCCACTCTTCTAACAAAGCTTCTTGAAGTAGTTTAATATTTCTTATGCATATTCTCTTGACACGTTTGTCTAGCCTGTCCTAATCACGTTCTATTGGATTCATATGGGATAAATCAGTGATAGATGGCCGCACTAGGAGAGATGGCCATACTAAATATGTCATTCATTTAACGATAAATGTCGGAGCCTATACCATAATATGGTCAGTTGTACATCCACACTTATGCTGTGATAAAACAAAAAATAATTGTATTGTTTTTACTGCAATACTATGCGAAAAGTAAATCAAGGTAAATGAAGTAGATTAGAGATTATCCATGATCAATCCGTATTTCGATTTTTCGCATCAGCTATTTCGATGAAATTAAATATACAAGTAAACACACTTTGAATTACGCCTAACCTTAAAATACTCTCGTTTACGCACTTTTCTACAAATGAACGGGATGGCTATCTCTCTGACAAATCGGGTGACATGGTCATCTTAATTTTGAGAAAAATTGCTAGGAATCTGATAATATTTTCAGTTGCCAAACAAATACATACAAAAATTTGAAATATCTTGAGGTTTATGGAGGTCAGAGAATCTTCTTCGTACCGTTAAAAATTTCTTTTATTAGAAATGAATCTATGATGTGATTCCAAAAAAAAAGTTTGAGAAAGACGATTCAAAACTGAAATAAAGATTGAGAAGATATTTACACACATACGTACCTAACAAAAATATTAGTTTGCAAAGCATTATTTTATTTATTTGTTGTTTCTTTAAACAAAAACCATAGTTCTACTATGGCCAACTATCCCATAAAAATGTTACTCTTAGTTATTACTCATTATATTCAGTGCATGTTATAGGCAAATTATAATTTAAAAAAAGTACCAGAACGTTTTTCTAATTATGAAATTTAAAGTCAAACTACCGTCAAAAATATTTCTTTATGACCATCTATCCCGGACTTACCTCCTACAAGTTTGCCAATTGAGTTATTGAACTAATAAATTTTACACTATGTATAAAAATGTATAAACAGCGGGTGAAGTACATAGAAACCCAGCAAATTTTCATTAATGTGTGGCTGCGTGTTTGTAAAGGTATTTCAGCTCATACGATCACTGACCTTCTAACCCTTAAACTGAACATGCATTTGGCGTATCGCTCACTTTTTCAACAGTATACTCATTCACAACCATTTGGTGACCTGAGTTCAAATCGAGTATCATCCGTGAACAATACTCGCCCCCAATCTTTGCCTTGTACCAATTTAGATGTTCATTTGCAAAGTTGAGTTGAGCTACACGATGATTCCTTAGCAGTTCCGGTTCAATTGCAGGTTTTCTGGAGTAAAGTCTTGCTTCAACCAATATTCTCCTATTAATATTACTACTTAAATTTACGCATCTCTCTTAGTTCATTTTGTAATTCAACTGAAGTTAACAGTGGTTCCTTAATAAAGTGTTACGAACAAATCGGTTATCTATAGTCTGGTTCGGCCTACCAGACCCTTTCCTTCTCCTATGTAATCCAAGAAACGATGAAAGGTGCAGTTCTTGGAAGTTTTAAAGCGTTTACAACATAATCCTGACTTCTTTCATTGTTAATGCAACGATTTCAACAGAAACTTGAAGAGTTATATTTGCATTTTGTTCAAAATACAAAACGTGGCATTGACGATACAGTAAATAACATCTGAATCATTAATATTTTGTAATAAAAAATCTAGTAGACACAGTTTTTTTAAATTTCACTATTAGGAGAAATACGACAGATATTGAAACGATTTAAAAAACTCAATACACAAGAAAAATGGGACCCAGATAGAACGAAACAATGGCTAAATTTTGTCTAAACCGTGGCTACAGTATTGGTTGCATATTGGGTGTAGCTATGTTGGTGAGATATAGATGTCAATAATTTACAATAATGGGTCTTTAGTGTTTTACATTATAAGCCTAATATTTTACACGCATATAGAGCCTACATATTTTTATTTTATTGCCCTGATATTTTATATAAATGAAGGGTGGAAAAGCTAGAGAGCCTAAGTGCCAAAAATCAAGATTTGATGTTTTTTGCGTAAAACAGACCTACTTACTGATATAAGTGTCCCATAAGAGACTTAAGTCCATACTCCTATGTAAATCGTCAATACATACGTATAAAATTGACAAGGGACCTATCTCCAGGCAGGCAGGTCTAACTTGTGGACCTAAGTGCCAACGACGCAAAACAGTATTAATACAAAAACAGTAATTAATACAAAACAGTATTAATACATAATGTATATTTTTTCGATGATAAATCGTATCGGCCTAGTGTTTATAAACGTTGGGATATGTCATCACCAAGCCCAAGCCGCCTCCTGTCAGCGGGGATTCATGATTCGACTCCGTCCGAACATGAGCGCTATCTGGATAGAAAGGCAACTGGTTATTTTGTAATTAGTGAAATAATTGTAATCACATAATTAATATTCGTGTATTACATGTGTAACGGTAGTGTTACTCAGTGAGTTGAATTTACTAGTCAATAAGTAAATATACAAGTGTTTATTTGTAATGTTTAACTTTTGAGTTTAACATTAGAAGTGGGATAGTGCTCATACCTTCACAATAGTGTGTTCCTGACGATAGAGAATGAAGCAATTGGTATCCGATTTTGGGAAGTCTTTGAGGGCGAACAAATCCACCCCTGATCAAGTTCTTCCACTTTTTCATCCAGAGACGGACGTGCAACCAAGTTGCCTGAGCAAGCAGATCATTGAGTTTGATCTGATATAGAAGTATTGGTACGGGTATGTACGTTGTTATGAAAATCTCAGGTAAGAGATTGAAATACTTTTTACCGATGTCTGTCGACCAAGTAAAAATTTGGATCGTTTATTGGCCGATGCTGCTAAAATAGTAGCTGCAGTAATTTGTATGTGATGTTATGTTCACAAAAAGACATCTCTATTGAGAAACTTCTGTCTTGACAGGAGCAGAATTTGGAAGAGAGAATTGTTCGTTGTATGAGGGGTCACATGTTTGCGACGCTGCAATGTCGAGAGATTGTAAAACTACTCAGTATTGTATTTAACAGTTTTTTTTTTAAGAAAAGAGGGAACAATGAACTGCATTGACACTGAACTTTCGAGTAGAATTATTTAAAACTAATAACATAAGTTTTATAAATTAGAACATATTAGAAATCCACGTCGCAAAAATAAAAAGAGGCGATTGAACAAAGACGTAAAGTTTGGTATAACAGACAAAATCATAACATAACCACGTATGTATATTTATACTGTTGAAATTTGAAGGCCTCATTGATACGGATTGCGATGTAACGCTGATCTATGAAAAATACTGTGCTTAGTGTGCTTTGTTGAGAAACGTTACCGGATACCTTCGGAATTACATAATTTAGAACTGAATTTTTATTTTATTAGATTCAAGTAGTCTTGTAGATTTTGATGTTATAATGTGAAGCAATTAGATATATGCATCGATGATAAATCGTATTGTCTAAAGCTATTTATTTGTGGCATAGTTTTAGTTTTTCTTTAGTTTTTTTGGGTTTTTTGCCACACTTCTGAAAAAATAATAGAGATTAATTAAATAAGCCCTTGCGCCAAACGGAACAGTCAAGGGTTATTTTTGAAACTATGTTTGCCTAACCGAAGTATCTCACACTGAAAAACAGATAAGTAAAAATAACAAAATCACATCACTATCGCGCACTTCCGTATTATTGACGTTTCGAAAACCTCTCTGTTTTCGTTCTCAAAATCGTATTAAAATATAAACGTATGTCAAGTTTGGTTAGGCAAACATAGTTTCAAAAATAACCCTTGACTGTTCCGTTTGGCGCAAGGGCTTATTTAATTAATCTCTATTATTTTTTCAGAAGTGTGGCAAAACCCAAAAAACTAAAGAAAAAGATGATAAATCGTATCGGCCTGGTGCTTATAAACATTGGGCTATGTCGTCACCAATCCCAAGCCGCCTCCTGTCAGCGGGGATTCATGATTCGACTCCGTCCGAACATGAGCGCTGCCTGGATAGAAAGGCCGCTGGTTATTTTGTAATTAGTGAAATCATTGTAATCACATAATTAATATTCGTGTATTACATGTGTAACGGTAGTGTTACTCAGTGAGTTGTATTTACTAGTCAAATAAGTAAATATAGAAGTGTTTATTTATAATGTTTAACTTCTGAGATCATTTATTAATGTAAATCTCAAGCTTGCGGACGATTTTTTACCTCTAATTCTACACTATATTTTTCTACCTCAGTCTAAAAGAAGCTGTGACATTTTAGAGGAGGCTCAGGTAAAAAAATGTTAATAAAACATCCACCTTAAAATTGAATAACGATCCCACTATTTAATTTTGGTCAGTCAATTCCATAACAGCCTGTATATCATCTAAATAGTTAGTTTACATCTAGTTACTTCTTACGATAATTGTATTAATTATTAAAGTAAATAAAATGATACTTTACTATTACGACTGTTGCAAGGGCGACAAGTAAAAATAAGTCTGAACTAGCATACAGCACAACTACAGCACACAAAAGAAAATGGCGCATGGCAAATTTGATAATTCAGTAAATGACCACCAAGTGTGGTACTGCCATATGTTACAGGCCGTATAATAGCCCCTTCTGTTTATATGATATTGGCACAATGAATTTAAATAATATTGCACCAATGACTGTAGTTCATTATAATAATATGTTGGTGTAATATTTTTATGCAATGATGGACCATTGCTGGTTTAATCGAATACACCTATATCATTTATCAAGAAAATATTACATACCTAATTGTTTACATTGTAGTACATGCTTCTTCCACTCTCGAGTTTCAAAGAATATTTTAAAAATCAACCCCTGTCCCGTTGCCTAATCTGTCATCAATATGCCATCATTTTGTTTAAAGTATGTGTTTTACGGCAGACTGGGATATGGGGGGATGTAATATTTTTGGACTGGACCCTCATATAATTACGATCGAACTTCACAGGTAAGTTCATTTGATCGGTTAAATATATTTCGGGTCCAGTCCTCCATATAACATAATTGTTTACATTGTAGATGTTCAAAGAAAGAACGCCGTAAAACAAATTGGCTGAAGACAATACTATTTAAGGTACATATTGAAATATACTTATTTATAAACATTACGACCTGTAAGTAGGTACTAAAAGAAAGTGAACAAACGAATCGAAATTCCTAATGAAAATGAAACATTTTCTAAACTAATCTTTATCAGTAAATACAATATTAAGAAAACTATCGGCATTCACTAAACGCCTGTTGTAAAAATTTCCAAATGTATTGGATTTCGAGCTCCATCCTGCTGATTCTCTTACTACATCTATCGAAAGACCTTTTCTTACGGCAGCGGACGTGGAGGCGAATAAGATTTAAAAACATCAGAATTCACACCCGCTGCTTGAAAAATTTCCTATTACTTTTTATTGTGTTGTCACTTAAAGAATTTTCCATAGTGATTATAGCGTTCTCGGGGATATTACTGCGCCGAAACGCCTCTCTGATATCCCCGCGGTAACCAGGATAAGCTCGTTGGAGAGGAGATGTCCTTTTGCTGAAAGGATAAACCAACATATTATCAGAAGGACCAAGAAAGAGTAAATTACTATCTATCATTTTTAAGAACAATGGATACCAGGGTTGTGATTCCCAAAATGACACAAATAAAATTCCTTATGCTTGATCGATTACTATCTTTTGCAGAGAGCGAAGAATCAGTGAAAATGGGAGAAAGGCATACAAATTTAGGTCACCCGTCAAGATAAATCACACAGAGTACACCTATGGCACGTAAGAACTGGACTACGGTATTCAGAAGCTTGGTAAAAGATGAGGCGCTGCTGCCAAGCCGAACGGCAAGCAAACAAATTCATAGAAATCAGTTTTATAGCGAAACTTTAAATATTTTCTGTGATCTTTTTTAACTTGAAGTAAACAAATGCGTCTATTAAGTCAATAGTCGTAGTGTAAGATTTGTATTGGACCAATCCTCTTGCCGTGCTTACATCCTCCATTTTAAAATGTGGAGCAGAAACATGTTTATTTAATTTTTCTAAATTAAGGATAAATCGTTTTTTGGTATTAGGTTTATCGACCAAGGAGATTCTGGAAACAAATGACGACAGATTGATGACAGATTAGGCAACGGGATAGGGTTGAATTTTAAAATATTCTTTGAAACTTGTGCTCGAGAGTGGAAAAGACATGTACTACAATGTAAACAATTATGTAATATGGAGCACTGGACCCGAAATATAATTACAAATATTGGACCATTGTTTAAATATTTTACCAATATTACTCCATTAAATGTATGCTATCTGTGGAAGTTCAAAAACATTTGTATATTCAATATTTTGTACTTGAATATCAGGAAAAATACACGCTTTGTACCCCAAATCTTTTTCGAACTTTTATTTTTTTTAACATTGAGGGCTTTGCTTATTAACATTAAATTTGGTTATCTTCCAAACTTCCGTCAAAATTAGTCGAATTAGAACATTCATTAGTTAATTGAATCCTGTCTGAAAGAAGTCGTGAAATCCTAAATTAAATGTAGCCCGTCAGCAAACTTGTTAGGTTTTTTGTCCGGGACATCAAAGGGGACCAGCCAATATCTTTTGACAAATCGCTTGCTGTTCCGTCTGCTGGTACTTAACGTTTATTGAGCTTTGAAGCCACATTGTAATCCCTCCATTGTAGGTGAATCGATTGTACGGAGTCCACTGAAGGTAGGAAATATTGTCGGCTCGCCTGGGATCCATGAATTCACTAAGTCTAATATCTAGCCGACAATCCTATTGAATACTTTGTGGGGTTTTAAATTAAATTGTGCCATTTTCACGATGGAATTACTTCAAAAGAGATTTCTTATTTGGATAGTTCCGTCAATAAGAGAAACAAGTGATTAACGTATTTAACATCAAATTTATTCAGATATAAGTAAAATATTATTTAAGTTAATAAATAACACCGGTATACAAAACAGTGTGTACTTTTGATTAGACCCACCTATTCTTATGTATTTTAACGCACAGCAATCGAATCTGAAATCCTCAAAATTTTGAGTAAATCGCAAAATATAGAAAAAAAAAATCGCAAAGAATCACGTTAGTAAGCGCAAAATATTTTAAGAAAAAAATGTTTTGTACTTGATCAAGTGTGTTTATTATGGATTTCAATACTGGTGTGAAAGCACCCAAAGATAGCACCCGAAATTTCAGAATATAGCCGAATGACCATGGACGTTCGTTGACTAAGGTACAACTACCAAAATGAGACTATCGGGAAAAAATAAGCAAGACAAGAAATAAAATGATACGTTTACAAATCGATATTACAAGATTGGAAACCATCATTTAACATTAAATAAATGAAACAATATAGCGCATAGGTACAGTGTTTAAAAAAAATAAACACCTTACCAAATTAATACTTGGTAGATTGTTAGTTACTCAAGGAGTGTATTTTAAGCAGTAGAAATATGAGCAACATTAAATGTATTTCAGAGATGATCGATTATTTAATTCTCACACCAAGTGGTAAGTTGGCACGGCGTATATTTTCCGAGATATTGTTAAGTATTATTTTCAAGTCATATCCCATTTCGCCCCCAGGGACCCATTTGATCGTTCGTATTTTGACAACATGAAATGCATCCATTGAAGAATTCTCGTATAAAATGACCAGTTGGCAAGGGGTATACTTTCCGAGATCCTGGAAAATATTTTTTTTGGGGGTTACCTCATTTCATCCTCAGCAACTGATTTCTAGTTCATTATATTTTTACTGTGTGAAATACCTTTCATACCAACCAACGTGTTCGTATATTTTCTGAGATAGTTATCCGAGTATATTTAGTTTCTGGTGTTATCTTATGTCATCTCCTGAAGTATGTAGATTTAAAGTTCATCATATTTTTACTGCTCAAAATACACTTTGAGAACTTACCAGAGGAAGTAAAACAAATCCAAGATTCAAATTCTCTTAAATTGAAACTAAAACTGTTTTTAATTGATAACTGTTTTTACTTGCTGGAAAATGGCGTTTTGGATGGTGTGAAAATATGAACCTGTTCAAATTTTTTTTTATTTTTTTAGATCTGTAACCCTCTAATTTTTATTTCAGTAATACAATCAACTATATGTACTGACTAATGTCAATGTCTTTTCTGATTAATAACATTGGCTAGAGCGAAGGTGGGTTTCTTTGCTAAGTATTAGAAGTATGCTAATAACACCTTTTCGTGGGTTATATTCTTCGTGTTCTTATTGGTCCACTACTCCTCATATCGAATAAACATAGTTTCATTTAGCAGCCGTGATTTTTTTTCATTAGAATCATTCATTATCTACAGTTTTAATACGTTTAATACACATTCAATTTGCACTTTGTTGCCGTATTTGACAGTAAATAATTTGTTGATGCATTGTCAAGGAATTGGCAATTTTCTTAAATAATACTTCTTAATACACCTGTCGTTTCAGTTTCTAAATTTTTAGAAAAATATAAATATATTAATGGTTAATGCCAGCAGAATAACAAAGCTCCAAGAGAGAATGGCATTTCTGCTGAAATTTTAAAAATAGGAAAACTAGAATTCGAACAAAAATCTATATGCACTTTGACGCACATCATAAATTCGTCTGTTAAATATGGTAAATTTCCAGAAAAATTAAAAATTGGTGTTGTTACTCCTATATATAAAAAAATAATCCATTACTAGTGGAAAACTATAGAGGTATCACAGTTCCGACGGTCTTAAGTAAAGTTATCGAGAGAGTAATATACAATAAAATGCACTCGTATTTAAATAAATTTAAAATAATATCTAAATATCATAATGGTTTTTGTCCTAATAAATCTACTGAAACTGCCTGCTATGATTTTACTCAATTTATTTATAAACATCTTGACAAAGGTAATTGTGTTGGTGCATTATTTTTAGATTTATCAAAGGCCTTCGATTCGTTGAACCTCAATTTTTTGCTTGAAAAATTATCTGCAGTCGGTTTTCGGGATAATTTTTTGGCCTGGTTAATGTCATATCTGAAGGACAGACAAATGTATGTAAAATTTAATAATAACTTATCAACCATACATGAAATTGAACTAGGGGTTCCATAAGGCTCGATACTTGGTCCTCTCATCTTTCTAATTTTTATGAACGATTTACCCGCATATCTTAACACAGAATGTGTTATATTATATGCTGACGATGTCACTCTTGCAACACATGAAAATAGTCCAGAAAAGTTGCAAGATTCTTTGGATTCCTTAGCTTGTCAATTTACAGAATGGTGTAATAAAAACTTATTAATTGTAAATGCAGGAAAAACCGTATGCATGCGATTTTTTTCGCGTAAAAAGTTTAACGCTGTGCTTCAAGTTAAGGTAAATGACACAATAATAGAGGGTTCTGATGAAGTTAAGTTTTTGGGAACGTTTATTAACTGTGATATGAGTCAAATTAACATTACGGCTACTATATATTAATACAGTTAAGAACAATGTTTGATACTGCCCAGCTTCTTAACATATATTATTCTGTAATCTATTGTCTTTTGTCCTATAATGTTATACTTTGGGGTAATGTAAACAGTCATAATGCTAGCAGAGTTTTAATATTACAAAAGAGAAATTATTCGATTAATTTTTCGTATTCCCCAAAGAGAATCTTGTAGACCATATTTTGTTCAAAATAACATATTGACTTTTCCTAGCATATACATATACAAATGTATATTATATATTGCCAAAAATATAAGATCTTATGAACGTAATTCTGATACACATGAATATAAAACTCGATACGGTAGTTTATTAAAACCTCCACATCATGCTACAAGTTTGTACGAAAAATCACCTTCTTATATGGGTATTAAACTTATGAATGCATTGTCAGTTGACATAAAAAACGAAATAACTTTTAATTTATTCAAAACCAAACTTAAGGCATACCTTGTGTGTATAACTGTTGCTACGAAGTGTCAGATATGTATTCCTAGTAGGGGTGATCCTTAATATTATTTTATACACATAACATAATTGTTATATTTTACAATGTTTATCTTAATTTACAATGTTTGTCTAATATCTGTCGATGTTTGTACTTTATTAATGTTCTTTGTAACTGTTGTGTAATTGACTTGTCCAATGTAATTTTTATTATTTTAATGGATTAATACCCGTATGGACCATATAAAAAAGGAGAAAGGACAAATTATGAAAATTATAGAGGAATTGCTCTTATGGATTTGGTATATAAAATTTTGGCGGTAGCAATAAAGAACAGGATAAATGCAGAAATAGAAACGAAAATAGGTCAATATCAGTGTGGGTTCAGAAAAAATAGAGCGACAGACCAAGTATTCATATTGAGACAAATAGTTGACAACACCATTGATCAGAATTTATATCTCTTTACATGATTTTTATAGATTAAGCAGGCATATTAAATGGTAAAGAGAGAGAAACTATATAAATCCATGAGAGATAAAGATAAAGGACAAACTAATAAGACTGGTAAAAATGACCCTAACTAGTACATACTGCAAGGTGCTGATTGAAGGGCAAACGTCCAATCAACGCGAGGGTTACGACAGGGAGATCCATTGTCAACAATTTTATTTAATATAGTTCTAGACTTAGCAGTAAAAGAAAGCAAGATACCAACGAGAGGGACAGTGTATAATCAGACGAGTCAGATACTATTGCTGATGCGGACGATATCGTTATACTGGCGATTACAAAGAATAATTTGAAAAATGTAGTGAAATAAATAGAGAAAGCAGCCAAGGATAAGGTATTAATAATCAATGAAAATAAAACAAAGTATATGGTAATAGAAAAGAAAGAAGAACGAACAAATACGGGGTTGTTGATATTAACTGAAGAAAAAGAATATCATTTTGAGAGAGTGGAAAGGTTTAACTATTTAGGAGTGAGAATAACTGATAAAGGGGAGGAAAAAATGAAATATAAGAAAGAATAACAACGGAAACAAAATGTCTACGTAGTAGCAGTAGCATAATGTGTTAAGGCCAAAAAACGTTTTGAGAAATCTTAAAAGAAGAATATACAAGACAATAATTAGACCAGTAGTTACATACGGAAGTGAAATTTGGGCAAAAAGTTCTGAGGAAAATATGTGGGGGAAAAAGAGGGAGATGTGTGGCGATGGACAACAAACGCTGAAGTGATGGACATGTATGGGGAACCATCGATAACAAATGTCATTAGAACACAACAAAATGAGATGGTTGGGACATGTAAGGAGATTAGAAGAAGAGAGGCCTATGAAACAAGTATTGACAGGGGGCATAACAGGAAGGAGAGGAAGAGGAGATCCACGAACCAAATGGATACAAGCAGTAGCGAAAGACTTAGAAGAAATGGGAATAAGAGACTGGAGGAGAAAAATAAGAAATCAATTACAATGGAGGAACATATGCAACCAAGCCATGGGTTTCCTAAGCTAAATAACTTAATAAAATTAATTTTTGTGTCACAAAAAAATCTAACTAGAACACAATTTACTCAATTTTGATTTTTTTGCTTGATTTTATATAAGTCCGTTAACAAAGTACTATTTTTGTATGAAATCTTACAAAAAAATATTAAAAAAGTTAATCCTAGGTCTTCGGACTTTGGTATTTAGTATAATTTCAGAGAACAAAATTTTTGTGTCTTAGGCCCTGGTTAGCTTATCTGTTACTTCTCATTATTGGATAGTTAATTACACATAAATTTGTAATTTATCCTTCTTCATTTTTAGAGAAAATTATTGCTTCGTTACTAAAACATAAGATCGGTTCTCAATCTTTAAAATATCATCCCTTTGTAGGAAATATTCTCATGAGAGTAACATGTTTTAGTAGGAATTACTTATCAATGATCTTTGTTAACCGTTGACACAAAAAGATCATGTTTCAGTTATTAATTCTTAGAAATAAGGACGTTAATCATAATCGTAAATCTCCCTCAGCGTAACATGAAACTACTTAATATATGTTGGTAAACACGAAGCTAAATAAATATACTTTAGCGGAGGAAGAAGTTAATTAGATAATTTATCTGTAAGTAATTATTCACAAGAAAATTAACCCAAGACCCGCTTTCACTTCCACTCCACAAATACAACAAACCAGCAAAGGAAAAAGTGATTAGTAGAAGTGACCCTAAAGGGAAGTTCTTTCAGTGGAGATAAAAGATAATATGTCACTGAATCGAAAATATAAGGGATAACATAATTAAAAAGATTCAAAGATGTTAAGAGAAGAATTATGCTGTGAGGTGACCCAAAATAAAAAAGTACACGTAGAGATGTTTCTAATTTTTCTCAATGTAATCGCTTCGGCCACAAAGTGAAACAGTAACGGAATTATTGACATCAATTTAATTGAAAAGCATCAAATTTATCTGAAGTTTGAGTTTTTAACTTATAGTAGGTAAACGAGGTAAGTACAAAGAACCTTGGAACATTTTTTAGGTTAAGTAAGGCTAAAATACAATACAATACACCAAATATAAAATTTTTAGTCATATGCTTAGGGATTTTAAAAGGTAATAAAAAAAATATTTCGGAATTCTAGCTCGATGTTTAAAATACGGGGAAAACCTATTTTCCTCCTATGGTAGGTAACAATCGTCCGAGATGGCTAAGATCTGTCAACTACTATGCGGATGATTTTTATAGCGGTGAGATAAGCCTATTACTTTCTGCTCGGCATAAGCCACCCGATTTACAGGAAGTGACCTATATTACAGCAGGTACTTAATCGCAGACCTATCGCCATGGGCGACTCGCCATTAAATCTATAAATTATACTGCAGGAGACACTACTCCGCAGACTAATGCTCCACCGGCATTGAATTACACCTGCAGTATCTGTGTGACCAGTCAAAAGCCCTTGTCGGCGCCACCAGACATAGACCGCTTTCGAGCTTGTTAGTCCTTACCGGTATGCCATGGTGAGATGACCGACAATTGAACTGGCTGTTCTTTCATATGTATGTTCACTTTTCAATTGAGTGCAAGTGAGATATAAGAGGGTTGGTGTGGCCGACAAGGGTTCTTGGCTGTTCACACAGATCCTGCAGGTGTAATTCAATGCCGGTCGGGGCATTAGTCCGCGGAGTAGTTATTTCCTGCAGTATTATTTATAGATGTAATGGCGTGTCGCCCAGGGCGAGAGGTCTGCGATTAAGTACCTGTTGTAATGTAGGGCGCTTCCTGCTAGTCGCGCCGCTTAGGACGAGCAGGAAGTAGCAGACCACTTATATCTCACCTGCACTCGGTTTATATGTAAACATACATATGAAAGAACAGCCAGTTGAATTGTCGGTCATCTCACCTATGGCATAGGGATGAAGGCTAACAAGCCCGCAAGCGGTCTATGTTTGGTGGCGCCGACAAGGGTTTTTGGTACTGGTCTATGCCTGATGTTCTTGGCTGTGCACACAGATACTACATGTGTAATTCAATGCCAGTCGGGGCATTAGTCCGCGGAGTAGTAAATGTATAAACGACGAGAATAAACATTTTTATTATAATATACGAAGTGCCCCTAAAGTACCAAATCTGGGTTCATAACTCCACAGCAGAACGTTCTAGTGACCTCTGTCACTTTTTACGAATTTGCCAACTGCCGCAGTAAGACGTGTTCGCGGCAGTTGGCAGTTTGCGCGCAGTCTGTATTTATTTACAGTGCTTTCTTTCTAATTCGATGTTTTACAAACGTTGCACGCGTTATTTTAATATTATTAAAATGTAAACCTGTATTATTGTACATTTAAAAAAAAGTTACCAGAAAACCTATTATTTTGTTATTTCTACCTTCAGTTGAAAACATGTGTTATCAATGAATTTTATACGTTTTATTTTTATGTTATTAAAACGTTGTGTAGAAAACGTGTTATTGACATTTGGATATAACGTTTAATATATTAAACTCATATATGTATTTGAAACGTTTAATTCGATGTTTTACAAACGTTGCACTTAACGTGCAGTTAAATATTATTAGTACAATAAACGTTATAAAAAAGCTTAAATTTCTAGTGACCACTTCGACTTAGGGATGAAATGTGAATATTATTAACGTATTTTAGACGATTTATTTGTTTACGTTCAGTTTTTAACTAAAAATGAACGTATCTAATTTTAACGCAAAATATTTATACGTAAGTATATGTATCGCATACATTTCTTTTAATATCAGTGCTTACGTTTATGAAATGTTTATTATATTTTTGTTTCTAACATTTTGATTATTGGTAACTTTAATATACCTAGCTTAATCAATAATAGTCACATTCATATTGCGGATTCGCTGAATAACTTTGCACAATTTTTTAATCTTCGACACAATTAAATTTTAAATGTAAATAATTGAGTTTTATATCTTGTTTACAGTAATTATGATGAATGTTTGGTATCTAAAGCTGATGATCTTGTAAATGAGGATACCCACCATCCTGCTAATTACTTCGAAATTTCCTATTAACGTTAACATGGATTTCATCTTCCCCATAATGAGTCTAAAAGTGATTTTGATTTTTAAAAAATGTAATTTTAATTTGTTGCACCATGAAATCACTAATGTTGACTGGGCACCGCTTTCTAACTTGGGAGGAAATATAAATTTAATTATTGATGAGTTTTATAGCATGTTAAATACATTGCTTGTGCGGCATGTACCTGAAAAGCGGAATGCTCGTGGCCATTTCCCAGTTTGGTTTAACGGCAACATCATTAAGAAACTGAGATTGAAGAACTTACCTTGGCGCAATTATAAACTATCTTCTAATGTTGATGATTATAATAAATTCAAGGAATTAAGATCTGAAGTCAAATCCTTGATTAATTTGGCCTACAAAAACTACCTGGTATCAATTAAATCTAAAATGTTTCTGGTCCTATATTAACTCCAAAGCAAATACTACGTCTATTCCCTCATACTTGAGTTACAATAATGTAACGTTAGATGAACCCTCGGATATCGTGGACGCATTTGCTATTTTTCGAAAGCTTTTTCTATTAGTTCTTTCTACTCCTGCATCCAACAATAATACCATTATAAATCTTGACTTATGGTGTATTCCTGAAATATCGGAAGATGATTATAATATATGCTATCAAAAAAATTAATGGCAATTTTACAAGGGGACCAGACTTAATACCAGCTTTCTTAGTAAAAGATTGTGCAATAGTTTTTGCTAAACTTTTTAAAATCATTTTTTACCATACTTCAATCTAGTGTCTTTCCGGAGTCTTCAAAACTTTCTATGATTTATCCTGTTTATAAAAAATGTGCCAAAATGTAACTAATTAACAAGCCTATTGCATTCATAAGCAATTTTTAAAAAAAATTTTAAATAGTTATCCACAATCACCTTTACTCTCATGTTCAGAAATATATCTCCCAACATCAACACGGATTTGTAAAATGACGTCCTACAACAACAAACCTAGTCTACAAAGTACAATATACTTCCGAGGTTAATACCTCTGAGATAGGGAGGTAGATGGGTCATTCCATTTGAAATCGTCTAATTGGCAAAGCCGATCCATTTTAGATTTTGGTGTAACTTTGAAAATCTCTTCTCTAGGCTTCCAAACAACAAAATTTACACGAGTTTGATTTTTACAAGCGCTTCTTTCCGCCTATTTAAATAAAGACTTATTAATTTTTGCTGTCAAATTTTTCTGTTTGCAGATATTTGAATGATCAAGACGGAATTCAGAGTGGGAAAGATAGTAGTTTCAGTGTAAATGAAGATAATTGGCTCGGACGATCCCTTTGAATAATAGCAGCGTGCTGAAAATGAGTGTTTCTTAGTCATTTTTCGTAAATTTCAATCGACTCAAGCATCCACCACTGTTGAGAGATAAAAATTCATGCTCCGTGGGAATTAAGTATACATATCATAGACAAAATTTAGCCACAATTTGACCTGAGTAGTCAACTCTTTATAGAAGAAAACTTTGCTTGTTTGCTGTGTTTTGAAATTTTAAAAAATCCCAATATTCAGGCTATGAAACGAGCCTGTTGACTGCGAGATAAAAATCTGATACTAACAGAATCTACTGTTCTTACCTTCAACTTTAAATGACTACATCACTTGTTTTATTATTTTCATGTTTAGTGCATGTACATAATTTTCTCGTTGAATATTTTTTTACAGTTACTATTTTCGATGATAATTACTTCCAGAAACAATTTTACACCCTAAATATCCATAACTTTATTAAAACTTGAAATATTTTTCATATTTATAATTATTTTTGATGGTAAGTAATTTTAATTCATTAGTAAAAACGTCCAGATTTTTGCTGCAAAAAAACGGCTGGTATCTATCTATCTGATTGTTAAATATTATTGGATAACTTAACCGAAGTACACCGTTGGTATGAAGGTAACTGTTTACCATTAAATATCAGTAAATGTAATGTTATGTCGTATAGCCGCCGGTAAATTATTCAACAATTTGATTATCTTTTGGATGCTACTATTTTAAATAGAGTGTCGCAGTTCAAGGACCTTGGTGGAACATTTTGTGATAATCTGTCTTTTGACGTGGATATTCATTTGATGACTGAATCTGCATTTAAAAGTCTAGGTTTCATTTTGCGTAATTATAAGGCTTTTCGCAACACGGAGACATTGAATGCACTGTTTAATTGTTTTGTTCGCTGCAAATTTGAATATGCCTCTATTGTTTGGTATCCGATTTATAACATCCATATAACTCTATTAGAAAAATACAGCGTAGATATTTAAAGACACTGCATTTTATCAACTTTGGTGTTTATCCGATTCGCGGCATTCCAGAAGATATTTTGATATCAAAATTTGATTTAATTAGCTTGCATTAGAACCGCATTATGTACTCTCTAATATTTCTATACAAAACTTAATAATTTCCGAAATACCCCTTCTCTGGTGTTTAGAAATTTTTAACGAATTCCTAGATTAAATTCTAGATCTAGTTCTGCATTGCAGTTGCCAACTGCTCTTACTGATATACTTACGACATCCCCTCTTCATCAAATGATTACTAACTACCAATTGTATGAAGATAGACCTTAATATTACGATATATTTTTTCATTAAATGAATTTTTATTAAACCTCTATTTGTTTAGCTGTCACACTTATATTTATGATTTTATTGTTTTTTTATTGTTTATGTTATACAGGACGGCCAAATGAAAACAAAACAGAGCCATTTTCAGGAACAGAGTCAAGATTGTATAAAGATTATAAAATTTAAAGTCTGTTGTAAAGAAAATTGTAAGAGCTTTCAAAATAAATATTACTCAACCCCCAATGCCATTTAAATATTTTGGGGTGATGCTTATTCTTGCTTGGGGGTGAAAGTGGCGGAGTCAAAAATACCAGCAAAGAATGTCCCTCTTTAATCTAAAATCAACGGGTCTGAGCGTTTTTCTACAATCTTGACGCAGCTGAAAATAGCTCTGTTTTATTTTCATCTGGCCACCCTGTATTTTTGCTAATTACTGTATATTTGTTATGTAAACGTGTCCATTGGGTAGTTGGGAAGTTGTTTCCATTAGAACAAACATGCGTACTTAATTATTCTAAATATTTCTATAAAGATATTCACTCTGTACAATTTACATAATAATGTCCTCTTTCATCGCATCGCATTGGTATTTCCATTGCATTGTACGAGAAAATTTCCAAATAGTTGATCTGCCTTCTATATTAATAGCATGACATGTTTCGTCTATGGCATTAAAGTGAATGAATGTTTCGAATAATGATATCTTCGAGAAAGTTTATAAGATAGAATGAAACTTCCGACAGTATTTTCACGTCTGACTAGAGGGGAAATGTCGGGCTTTACATTGAAACTGATGTTTGTTTACAGAGGAAATGTATCCATATCAAACCGTAATGGTTTCAGTGTTATTAATGTAACGTACGTTTGTTTTTATTTCCAACCCTATTTTGAGGAAGTTTTGTAGGTGTAAATAGTAACGTATAACTACCTTCAATATTTCTGAAACCCATGAGAAGCTGAATAAAACCTAGAAATGAGTTCAACTATAAGGTAATATAATAATAAATAGTGTGGTCCACAATGAATGCACCTTATATTAACTGTAGATTCCAAATATTAAAATATACCGTGTGAATCATATTGTCTTAATCTGAACGTTCATATTAAAAAAGATACGGGGTGTAGAAGCAAAATTTTTCAAATTGATCTCAATAGTGTGCTTTGCCTATATAATCGGAATAAACGTGTTGGGTTTATTAAAGTATATAAACATAAGACAAAATTGTATTCACTTCTAATAGTTGTTTAGTCTAGTTGAAATTACTGAATAAGCATTATTCCCAATAACACCAGAGAAGAGAGTCAACGTTTCATATTCACTTATATATGAGCTCTTGTGCTAATAACATATAAAAAGAAAACTTAAGTATAAAAGTTATCAGACTTACAGTGGTTTTATTTAAAATAACCATAACCACCCTTTAAAACGGAATATCAAAATAAATTGTGTAGGTATGTTCATTGCATTTATTTTTAAACCAGATGAATCCTCAATCATTTTTGAGCAAAAAAGGTATATTTGTTTCATTTCGATCAACTGACCCGTTTTCGAGATATAATATCTCTACTACTCATTCTAATCACGAGGATTAGCCCAGAAGTCGTAAATTTGTGCGGGAGAGGGGGTGGCATGCCAAGAACGGCTTACTTTGGTAGGCCCTAACCACCATTCAATGCAGGAATAAGGGAAACCAGGAAGACCTCATTAATTAGGAGGGTGAGCAAATGTCAACCGGTATAAATCTCTCACATTGACCCAAGCCAACATTCTTCCACCCCACCATACCCGTAGAGAGGGCGCCAATCTTCTCCACAAATATAGCTGATATACGGTCTACCGGTCGCCGGGATGGAACCCACAGCGATCTGGCATTCAAGTACTGGCGCCTTAAACTGCTCGACCACTGACCGAACATTCGAACTTAAATCTTTCAATGCAGGTTGAATTTATGATAACAGTCAACAATACTCATTAATACTAACTGAAGTAGGCTTTTACATAAAAAACTATTGCTATTGTAAATAAATGACATATTGTGCCTTTAGATTGTCAGATGTCAAACAACTACAGTTGCTTTTAAGTTAAAAAAAACAGTAGCAATAAATGCCAAGACATTATACATTTACGAATTCTGAAATGCGAGACATGATTTGCATCTATATGCTGAAGTAAATAAATCAAATGTACCCAAATCGCAGACAGCCAGATCGAATCATTTATCATATACTTTTTAGCCCATTGGGAGAAATGGGTGAATTTCGTCCCAAGCTTAGGCTAGGTCATCCAAAAATGGTGAATGTCAAACAGGAGGAAGAGTAATAGTTGATAATGCTGCGATAAGCACAAGGCGCTTACGTGCAGCAACAGGGGTGAATAAAACAACAACTATTCTAAAAGTTCTACATGACGAAAGGTTTTATACATATTATCATTTTACCGCTGTCCACAATTTGTTGTCTAACGACCTGCATGGATACACAACGTTTTATTGTAAAAACAAGATAATGAACCTGAATTCCTAAACAAGATATCGTTTAGGGACGTGGCCACTTTTACGCGATGTTGAATATTCAACTGGAGAAATAGCCACACTTAGGAACAAGAAAATCCTCATATAGGGAAACAAACACATTTCCAGCATACATTTTTTTCATAAATATTTCGGGTGGCATAGTTGATGACTTTATAGTTGGGCCATATGAATTGCCAGCCCATCTTGATGGTGGCGCATATTTGAGATTTCTGCAAAATAATTTACCAAGCTTGTTAGAAGACGTTCCACTTAGGCAAGCCATGTGGTATATGCACGATGGTGCACCTGTCCACTTCCCCCTATTGGTTAGGTTCTTGAATGAACATTCTCCACATATGGATAGGTTGTAGCAGCGAATTTCTTGGGCCACCTCAGCCCCAACCTTAACCCCTTAGATTTCTTCTTTTGGAGTCATTTGAAAGAGTTAGATTATAAAGAAGAACTTTTATCACGCAAAGACCATCTCAAAAGATTCATGATGGTGTTAATGTAATTCGGAATAAGGAAGGTACTTTATTTAAAAACGATGTTTAAATAGGGGCATAAGAAAATATATTCGTGTTAGTGGTGGACATTTCGGTCAGTTATTAAAGTAGTTTTCACTGTAATAATGTTATAAATTTGTTGTTCATAATTAAACTATTTATTTAAAATTTTTGTTGTAGTTATTTTTAATGACTATTGTTGACTGATATCATAAAGTCAATGTGCATTGAAAGATTGAATTCGAATATCTGGAAAGCGGGGTGGTTTACTGAAATAAAAAAGTATACCTTGTTTGCTTAAAAATTATTGGGGAATCATCTATGTTATAAAAAAATACAATAAACATACCCACAAAAAAGTTTAATCCGATTATATCGGCAAACCACACTGTAAAAAGCGCCATGTATGTGATATATTGAAAGTGAGATTACGATATGATATGCCCGTCAAAAAACCTCCCTATACCGAATTTCAAAGAAAAAATTCTTTGAAATATTGAGAAAAATCAATTTAAAAATTTACTGGCATTTGGACTAATATGTCTCACACGGTGTATTTTAAAATTTAAAATATACAAGTAGTCTATGATGCATTCATCTCCCCCTCTACAGTATAGTAGTAATGGCGTCTGAATTATACTTACGTTTTACTGTTTAGAAAATTCAATAATTTCTCAGAATCTGTCAGGATTTCAGAAAAGATTTAGCACATCAATATTATTGGCTAATGATAACATTTTAAGGATAATATACAGGGTGTTAAAAAAAGAGTGTAAATATTAGGAGGTAGTATTAACTAAAATAAACAAAAACGACTTAATAAACATGGGTCCGCAAAGTAACGGTTGCGGAGATATGGACCACTATTTGTTTTTCAAACATTTTATTTTATTAGGAATAAACCGACAAAGGAAGCTTTTAACAAACAAAAAACAAAGTTACAGAATATATTCAAAGTGCCCTCCGTCCATTTCCAAGCAGGCACGACATCTTCGTCTCAACGATATTCGAACTCTTTCGAAAACACCCTCCTTGGTTTGGATTTCTTGATACTTGATTAATCCGTAGCTGCAGTTCTTTCAGGCTATTTACAGGAGTACCATACACTAATGTATATATCCCCAAACAAAGAAATCTAGAGGGTTCAGATCAGGCGATCTTGGAGGCCATAAAACAGGTCCGGCTCTTCCTATCCATCTATGTGGAAAAGTTTGGTGTAAATGCTCTCTATCGGCCATGGAAAAATGAGCTGAAGCACCATCATGCTAGAACCACATTTGTTGCCTCTGATTCAAAGGAACGTCCTCCAAAAACTCATACAGTGTGTTCTGCAGAAAGTTAAGGTAAGCAGCGCCTATTAATCGGTTTGGTAAAACAACAGGATTTAGAAACCTGTCACCTACAATACCCATCCAAATGTTTAATAAATAACGTGCCTGATGTCCGGATTCTATTAGAGCATGAGGATTTTCGTCTGCCCAAATATGCGTATTGTGAAAATTAAACACTCCATTTCTTGTGAACCCGGCCTCATCAGTATAAAGAATGTTTGCAAGTAAACGAGGGTCTTCAGCATCATGACATAGAAATGAGCGGCAAAAAACCAAACCTGCTTGATGATCATTTATTGGATTTAAGGCCTGTACTCTTTGCACATGGTATGGATAAAGCAGTTGCTCGTGAAGGATTCTCCAAACAAGAGGACCACTAATTCCTACCTCGGGTGATATTCTCCGCACACTCGTACCTGGATTCTGCTCTACTAGTGCTAGAATTTATTTTTCTGCTCTAGGAGTGGATCTTGGTCTTCCGGATAAATGGCACTGTTTGCTCAAGGAACCGGTATCACGCAATCTTTCGTGAATTCTATCAAATACGTACTGTTTATTTCACTAAACATCAATCAACTGTTATAAGAAAATACACAATGTTTTTGCATAAAAAAAGGTTGAAAAACAGAAAACATTCCATATCTCCGCAACCGTTACTTTGCGGACCCATGTTTATTGAGACTTTTCTGCTTATTTTCGTTCATACTATTACCTCCTTAAATATTTTCCACTCTTTTTTAACACACTGTATAACACATCTTAATTATATGTTGCAATATATTTTATAAAAGATGGCTTAAAACATATTTTCGATTGGTCTCAAAGAAATACTTTATTATTTAATTCCATTAAAAGTCAAATCTTTTTAATTAAAGGTATAGAAATAGAGGAAATAAGCAACAATATTTTCATTCGCAATTAATAACTATTATTTGATACGAATGAATTAAAATGGAATTATAAATTAACTGAATATCACATCTTCTGTAAATAATTTACAAATTATTTAGATGAACGTGATTGGAACATTTCTGTGAAAGGTTTAATATCAAAACTTAAATGAAAATATTCCCAAGGTTACCTATGCAATATGCCTTACACTAAAATGTAATGGACAGTGCTTATAAAATCCACCCCGGAAACAGGAGTAATCCATTTCCTGAACAAACTTTTATATCTTGGGAATCTAAAAACATGAACTTGTGACCTACTTCTTTATTGTCTGCAGAAAACCTATCCGACATGCTTATTGTTGGTCTTCCTCATCAGTATATCTATTCTATTGTAAACAAAGACAATTATTAATGCAATATTGCAACTACTACAAAAATATATAACAAATTACTTCACCATAATGTTGTTAATATTTCTAATTACTTATTATCCAATGAGAAACAAACTACTTTACATACGAATGCATCGATCAGCATTGGATGAGACCAGTTAGAGAGGAACGTATTAAAGGATCATCGTTGTCTGAGAAGAGACTCCGAGCGTATCAGCCTTAGAACCGATTTAATCAGTAATTAGAAACTATTACTAGTGTCAAATCATAGGTATGATGTATGTTACTTGTAACATTTTTAATATAAAATGATTATTTAACCAATCTAAGTGCATATAACAATAGCAAAACAAACTCTTATTTGAAATAAATAGAAGTATTTGGTGGTATTGTCAAAAAAAGCTCGCAATCGTAGGATGAAAGCCTAACAATCTTAATATAAATTTTTGCTAGGGTGCAAAATTACCAAAGCTACTGTAATAAGAAGGCGCAATTACAGCAATAAATAAAAAAACAACTTTTAAGCCACTGTTAGGTTCCTTCAGCAAAATTGTTTTTATTTTGACATACAATTTACTTATTGCAGATATTTTGCTCGGAATAATCTGATATCTATTAATGGCTAACAAATATTTGCCTCAGTGTAATATTGGCAACTAAACTAATAAGTACCATCTCATGCATCGTGCACTTATTATTTTTATAATATTTTAAATGTTTTTTACTTCACATGATGTATACATATCACTAGATCGTGTTGGTTATTACCTGATTTTTTTTTAAATTGAAATTAAAATAATTTTCATTTTTTCATAACATCTCCACATAATAAGATGGAGAACAACATTACCTGATATATATTATTTTTAGAATTTTTGACATGGATAGAAGGGAAGGAGTTTATGGTCATAGTCATAAGATCTTCGGACAAGGCTTCGATAATGTAACACAAAGAACAGGGCTAGTATTGAGAAATATGAAAAATATAAGGGGTGGTTCAGTTACAGGTCTATTGCGAGCATTAAAAAAAATGGGGCTATAGAGTCGAAATTCCTATAGAACAATAAAATATTGCTAGAAATGTCAGATTTCGAAAAAATAGAGACGTTCTGCGCTCAAATTGTCACAAATTTACACTACTTTGAAAAACGTACGACGTAGTTACAATCAAAAACTAGTGTCAAAATCGCCAAATACTCAAGAAAGGCGCACAATTTTGGATTTTTGTCAATCTTACATTTAACGCTTGAGGTTAAAAATCAGAATTACCGGATCTGATGCAACAAATTCTAACCCCTATAAAAACAGGATTTTCAAGTAAGTGTTGTTTGCGAATATGCATAAATAAAGCCCAAGACACAAATTCTCGGAGCGATCGGTCGTCACCGACGAGAGTTGGGGTTGGATGCGGCGATCATTAGCGCACGCAATTCCTAACAATATAATAATGGTATATTTAAAGTTTGCAGTGAAAGAAATAAATTCGTTGGGTAATATTTTACAATATTTGTAATTACATAAATATTGAAAAAGGTGAGGCTTTCAACATCATATACTTACACAGAGTAAATTGTCATGTGTCATTTTTATGCATGTCAAAATATATCTCGTTGCTGACACCGACATTGTGTATCTTTGAGTATACGGAAATATACTCTGTTCTTATCCTATTGGTAATTATTGATAGTTCTTTATCTAAATGTTGGCTACAACTGAAGGTAATACATTATATTCACAAGGCTCCTTCTCTATGAGTTAAAATTCGTTGGTCTGATGTATATGGTTATTGGACTAAAATTATTATAGCGAAACTTTTTTTGTGTCGAAAGTAACTTTTTTGACAAAAATGATAAAATGTTGCACACTAAAAGACTTGTTTTTGGAAAGTGTTAAAAGAATCATCAAAGTAATCATGTAAACGATGTAAATAAACATTATATGTTAAAAACCGGAGTAATTTTAAAAGTTTTGTGACTAAACTTCAAGAATAAAATACAATAAAATTACAAATAAATTAAAATGCATCATCTGAATGTACAGGGTGTCTCAAACTCGATATTATGGGCCTATTGTGAGACAAAAAATGTTAATAAAATTTAGGACACGTTGTCTTAAATAGGATAAGGTAAGCAAATGCAGACCATTGGGGTTTGACAGAAACGACTAATAACTTCATCAATTATATTTTTTCCAGAAATATACCCAAATTGTTTTCCTGTTAAAAAGCTCTCTTTTTTCTATCTATTTTTCTAATAAACTTTTATTAGAGATTTTTTTCTGCATTACTTCCCGTGTAAAACTTATAAGAAATATCGTCCTAAAAAGTCTCAAAAGAAATACCACTTAAAAATCACACTAGCGGTGGAAGGATCAAGTAATCGATGGAAAATAATTGAATGTTCGTTATTTAAAGTGCATAAATGTCGGTAACAATAAATAAAAGGATTAAACTCGATAATTCTTTAATACACTTAAAAAAATAACTAAACTTAAAAAATGAGTCAAACGGCCTCATACTACATACATATTAGAATATATTCTCTATATGACCTCCTCTCATTTCAAGACACATATCCAATCCTCTTCTGACTTCTTTGTGGGCTGTGTTTATTAATATTTCGCCTCGTTAACTCATTTTTTTCTTTAAATTGATTAATATATCGCGAAGGCGTTTTGTAAACTTAATATTTAAAACATTGTTACGGGTTTCTTTTGTCACCCGGTAGAATGACAAATTTATTTTGTTCCGGCAATACCTACATTTTCTATTTTATAAAATACTTAACATCATTGTCCTAAAACCATTTATTTATATTTGTATTTATTTAATTCATAGGTAAAAGATCAATAAATATTATAATTCAAATTAAATAATTTTGCATGAACTAGAAATGAACGGTTTGAGGTAGAAAGAATAGATATTATTAGAAATATTTACAGTTATAATTTTATCGCCGAGTCTGGGCAAAAAAGGGATAAGTTTTTCGCACCGAAATATATTAAGGATTTACTTGCTAGTCTGTCTTGAAAGAAAGCAGTTATTATCGCAAATTGCGGATTTTTGTAAAGTGCTTTAATTACAAGTCTGTTACACTTCATCAATTAATTAATGTTGCTATTGCTAGTAAACAGCAAATTTAATTTGGATTAGTGTTGTGTCGTGCAGATTTAAGGCTTACGGTGAGCGCTCGATCCAAAGGGATATAGTTTTCGCTCAGTAACTCCTCAACGAAAATCATAAAAATATGCGGTTTTAATAGACTACAAATACTATTTTACGTCGGCGCTGTTTTTTTAAATTTTCAAAATATCAAAAATTAATTTTAAAAAAATTTATTTTACACTTTTTCAAAATTTCAAAACACAGCGCCGACGTAAAATAATATTTGATGTCTATTAAAACAAACCGCATATTTTTATCATTATCCGTTAAGGAGTTACTGAGCGAAAACTATGGGTTTGTTCCAACACAGCAAGAATCGATTCCGAACCGTCCAGAATTAGTCAGTCAGTTTAGTTGTTAATGTACTCTCGGCGAATGCGACGTAAGACGGTGTTGGTCAAACATTTCTCACGGTACTGAACAGTTCTCGTCGGTTTTTGGAACAGATGTTATATATCAGTTGATAGAGCGCTCACCGTAAGCCTTAACAAACAAGGCCGCCCAACAGCTCAGGTATTTAGAAAAATTAGTCTATTTTGTTAGTTAATTCGAGCCATTTATTTAAATTTTATGAGGTGAATGTATTCACCTGTATCACCGTTTATTTCCCTCAACAACCACGTTCATTTCTAGGCCTTTTTTTTCTACTCGTTGTTTGGCATTCTGCATTGGTGCCCCATTTGCCAGTTATATTGAGAAGCTGGAAGTACCCCAATAATAACATAGTACGAGTACGAGTACCGGAAGCTGAGGTGAACCGGCAAGCGAGAGTCCCAGCGAAGGTACCGAGTAAATCGACCCAGGAAGCGAGACTTCGCCCCACATAACCCTAAAATTTGCACGTGGCCGTACCGTGAAGGATTTTCCATCATCCTAGGACCTATAGGATCACCAACGTATCTCTCGCCATAAAATGATCAAATTTGTGGTGTTTTTTAAGTACTGAAATCTCGAAAAATAAAACACGTAGAGCAAATGTAATATCAAAAATAAAATTATTGATGTTTTGTTTATCCACTTTTACTATTTAAACTTTCCTCAAATAATATAATAACTTTTAAAATGCATTTATATGACACACATAATTTGGCTATTCTAACCCCACATTTTAACAATTATTTTCACATACTTATAAACAAAATTGAACAATCTTATATGCAGAACTATGTAAGTTTATGTTATAACAATGTTTACATCTATAGTTGAATTTAAAAAAATACGTATTTTGAAAGATTTCAGTACCTAAAAATTCATTGGATAGATTGCTTTCTGATGTTATTTGTTGATTTTACTTCGGTACCTTTGAATATTTGCAGGTGACATGAAATAACATTCTTGTTATTTGCTAAACTCTATATTATTCAGTTCTTAAATGTCTAAAATTATTTATATTTGTAGAAAACACTATTTCAAGAATACGGCGCCCTTAAGGTCATATTCACTTATATCACACGTTAATTATTTAAATTATTATTTTAATATTTTTTCTTCAATTAATTACTATACATATAGGTAGATCTACGGTTGTAAACCTTATAGTATATACTACGAGGGCCTTCACCTTTTTTTATCATTTACGTGAGTGATATAAATAACTTATATAATATTGTCTTTTGGGTCTAGGACAGCCCCTTCAAGGGATAAATAGTTTTCCCTATTACGACCATACTGTTCATAAATTTGACCAATCCTAGCATTTTTTTTTTGTTATTTAATTTCTTTATTTTATTGGTAATGCATTTTAATTATTAAATAAACTTTAAATTAGTAGTCTAGCTCTTTTTACCTTTTAGTATAGATACTTATTTCTTTACTTTATAATTTTTTGTTAGTCAATAATATAGCCTGGGTGCAATCGCAGAGATAGAGACTGCACTTCCACGCCCAATCTCCCTGAGCTGCTGGACACTCTGCTCCCTCTGCACCCGAATTGTCGAAAGGCTATAGCCGGCAGTCTCGCCCTGTATAGTTATTATTATTATTTTTTAGCTTGCTACCAAGCCTAAGCGTGGGTGGACGTGGCAAACCCCCCATAAAAAAATGGAAAAACTGGTAACTTTTCGGGCTACTGAATAGGTCCATTAATCCCAATGCATTTTTGTGGGAAAGTGTTATCTAAATATTGCTGCGCAATCCTGGAATTATGGTGTCCTGGTCATTGGTCTTTAAAATTCGTTGAACGGTTGATTTATCCCAAGTCAATTCCCGGCTAGTCTGCCGTATAGAATTTCGTGGATTTTGTTCGAAATACTATAACAGTCTAGCTGTATTGTTTCTTGCCCTTCGGTCAATTATTTGATTCTTCCAAACAGAAAATGCATCTTTATTTCGTCGCAGGGTCGCATCCAATCTTGTAATGGTTTGTCGATATAACTCTACAGATCGTCTTGAATTTTTTCGTGACTTGCCGTAAATTAACAACATATCAACTATTTGTGAATGAGAAAACATTTTGTAAACATAAAAGTTACCTATACGTTTGACGTTAGCATTGAGCAATGATACATATTTTGTGACATTTATGCATTTTAAACAATGAACATTCAATTACTTTCCAATAACTACTTGATCCTTCCACCGCTACTGTGATTTTTAGATATACTCGCGACAAGAATTCAGATGACTTACGTCATACGAACAAATGAATAATTCATTATATTTTCATCAAAATATTTAAGAAACTGCAACTGATAGTAATAAAACTATATACTACACTAAAAGTTTGCATTATATATTGCACTAAATTGCAAAAACGCGACCAAATATCGAAAATTACGTTGACAATAAAACAAATGTGTAACGTCAGCCGTGACGTAAGACGTCTGAATTCTTGACGCGAGTATAGTACTTTTTTGAGACTCTTTAGGACGATATTGCTTGTAACATTTTAATGGGAAGTAATATAGAAGAGAGATTTTTAACAGAAAAAAAATTTGGGTATATTTCTAGACAAAATATAATTGATAACATTTCTGTCAAATCACAAAAATAATACTTTCGATTAAAAAAAGCTCATCTCATTCCATTTAACACCACGTGTCCTAAATTTTATTTAACTTTTTTTGTATCCTTACCCATATTATCGAGTTTCAGATACCTTGTACTGTTTGAAAATTGATAGCAACATGCTTGTGAGTGTTTAATTTTTAAGAAAAAAATGGATTTTATTAACCAAACTAAATCATATGCTAAACATTTTGAAAACTAAAATTTCTAATTATGGGCCTGCTCCTGTCGATTATTTCATACTGAAAAAATAATTATACAGGGTGTCCTATAATTATTGCGACAAATTGATAGAGATCGTAGAGAACACGAAAATAAACAATTTTACCTTACAAACCCCTGTTCGGAAATATGTCATTTAGTCGCTGCAACGTAGGTGCCCCCTGACTCATTAGCTTGCTGTGTTTACTTTTTTGTCGGCCTAAAGTCGCCACACCGATTCAGTTCAATGGCTGGCTATAATAAAAAGAGAAAAAAAACAAAAAAAAACACACACACACACCGATTCAGTTAGTTTCAGTGACTGATGTGCAAAACGTAAATAGCATTAATTTGGTGGTACAATGGAGCATTATTCGTATGCTTAACTTACTGATATGCATATGATTTACGGAGAAGATGATGGTAATGGGAGAAGAGCCGTGTGATTGTACACTGAACGGTTTCCAGAACGTCATCCTCATCATAGCATTTTTGCTAGAATTCATGGACCTCTTCGTGTAAGTGGCAGCGTCAGACGTTCCGGAGGGGCAGGGCGGCCCTTCGCCATGCGAACAGTAGAGTTTGGGGAAGAGATTTTGCACCATGTAGAGGCCAATTCGTCTACAAGCGTGCGTGCCATTGCACATGATATGGGTGCGCCACGAAGTACTGTTTGGGGGGTTTTCCGGGATCAATAACTACACCCGTACCGCCTGCTCCAAGTCCAAGCCATGGGTCTGGAGGACCATCTGCCGCGTCGCCGTTTTTGTCGTTGGTGGTTGCAGCAGGAGTTGAGACAACCACACTTTGGTCGCTACGTTTTGTTTACTGACGAGGCCTGTTTTACAAGGAATGGTTATTTTAATAGCCATAATAGTCACATTTGGAAAGAAGATAACCCCCATGTCATAGCCCTCCGTAGAGACCAACCAGTTTGTAATTAACATCTGGGCCGGCATTGTGGGCGAGCAGATCATCAGGCCATATTTGCTCCCACCACATTTGAATGGACACGTTTATGCTCAATTCCTGCAGCATATGCTTCCAGAACTATTAGAGGATGTGCCACTGGACATAATACATGTGGTTTCAACACGATGGCGCCCCAGCCCACTTTGCTTTGCCAGTGAGGCACTATTTGAATGAAAGATTTTCTAACAGGTGGATAGTAGAGATTGCTAACCCGTGCCCTTTTAGGCACCCACCGGACCCGGCCATTCTTAACGGACCCGGTAAGTAAACCACGGGGCGCGGCGCGGGAGCGCCAACTCGTAGAATGCACCTTCAATTTACGTTAAGACTATACAATTTAGGTTGTTTACAGCTATAGTATAGTCTAGCCTATTAGATTTCGCTACTTGCTCAATTAGTAATAGTAACACTCAATAGTCTTAATAGCCAAAGTTTAAGAAAAACCATAATACTTTACTTTTAGAAAATAAGAATTTGTTTTGTTTATATCAAAGCTACCAAAGTTTATCTATCTAATCTGTTATGACACGTGTAGTACTGTAAGCTGCGTTATTAGTTTCTTATTTTAATACTGTTTTCAAACAGCCACTATAAGGAGTAATGAGAAAGACCTGCTTATTTAAACTTATAAAAATTAATAATTACTAATACTAATGTTAC
Organism: Monochamus saltuarius; assembly: GCA_025584915.1. NCBI lineage: Eukaryota > Metazoa > Arthropoda > Insecta > Coleoptera > Cerambycidae > Monochamus > Monochamus saltuarius. The sequence continues at coordinate 48,630,956 of CM046721.1, read as the reverse complement.
TTTTCTGTCCATAAGTAAAAGTAATCAATTCTGTATTAAGTGTGATTTTGAGACTTGAGTGAGACTGATTATTGTGATAATTGTTCATAAGCCAGTTGTAACTTTGTAACAATGTCTTTTTCCATTCATATATTGAAAATTTTCATAAAATACTTTAAAGGTCTCATGGCTAACACACACAGAAACATACCGGGTTCAATTTTTACTGGATAGGCCGAGATGGCCCTGTGTATTGGCCTACGCGGTCACCCAACTTAACCCCCTTGGATTATTTTCTCTGGGGTCATCTAAACGTTTTAGTGTATGAAACTCCTGTTCCCAACCAACAAAAGCTACTGGGAAGAGTGATGGCTGCGTCCGCACAGGTTCAAGACATACCGGGGATATTCCATAAAGTTCGCCAATCAATGAAGAATAGTGCCCAGCTGTGCACTGAGCAACGTGGAGGACACTTTGAGTAGTAGTTACTCTAAGCTCTTTCACTAAATTGGTACTTTTTCAAATTTTTCTTTTTTTTTTGCTGTACCGGCCTAACGGCATATTTCCAGACAGGGGTTTATGAAGCAAAGTTGCTTAATTTCATGCCCTCTACAGGCTGTATCATTTTGTCGCAATAATTATGGGACACCCTGTATAGCAATCTATATAATTATTATCTTAAAACGTATAGACATAATAATATTAACCTTAAAAATATAACTTTGATAATTCTAATAAACTTCGTTCCCCACTATAATTTTAGGCGATTTCTTTTAAGTAACTTTTGATCCAATGTTAGATAAAAGTAATAAATATTTAACCCCATTTTAGAAACAGCTACCCTGTTTCAATGGCCTAGACTGATGCACATATCGACTTACTAGGTCAAAACGAATTTTATTGTATGTAAAGTACATTTAATACATTCGTTCTCTGTACAATTTAAAAACAGTACCTTTATGCGTCTTTTACCTTGGTATTTACGTAACATGTGTATTTGCTCTATGCGGCTTTCGCTTTGCAAAATAAAGCCTTAGACTGACACAGCAATTTAGCTTTACTGGTGTTAAAACTAACCGACCATATATACACACATACGACAACTGCTGCGAGGCCGCAGAAATTGTTGCCTTGATGTTTGATTCCATTGTGCAAACGCTGAAATTAATCCCGCTTCGCTAATTTTAACGAATTTAACTAGATGTGAATACGATAATTTACTTTGCAGCAGGTAAAATGTTAACTACGTAACAAAATTATAACAATGGAAATAAAGAGAAATGCATATTCAAGTAAACGATGTAATTTTCAAGTTACAAGTGCAAATGTTATACATATGAAAAACCGTGGAAAAGATTGTTAAAAAATATGTTACGGGTTCAATTTTTATTAATTTATGTCACAATAAATATATATATTTGCTTGCTATAAACAATTGTATATTCTTCTTATACTCGGATATAGCACAGTGGGCCTCCTATCCCAGTTATCCTGAAACCAAACGCAAAATTTACATCGACTATTGTAAACAAACGAATCGTAATCCTTCGGTTACTGTGATTTCCAGGACCTGCTCAGGCATTAGCATTAAAAATGAACATTTCATTCCTTAATCATGGTTTTAGAAATCCATTTTCTTCAGATTGAACTGTATTTTCTGTGATGTAAACACACAAAGCTGTGCGGGGTTAGGTATCCTCCAAAAATATTTTAGTATAATCCATATTTATATTTGAAAAGTATCACTAAATTTCACTTATCCAATACTAAAAATTAATAAATTATTACCTTAAATGGCATTTTTTTCCCATAAAAATTACTCTGTTTTTTTTTAAAGATTAAACAAAATTTATTTAATCGGTAGAACAAGTAACAAAACCAAACGTTAACTTCATAGTTGCAAAATTAAAAAAAAAAATCGTACACAGTTAAATTAATACTACTTGATAAAAAAAATAATTATATTATTTAGTAAAATAAAAATTTTATTTCAAAAAATTGACCATGTTTTTCAACATAAAAGTAGATTCTTCTCGAAAACGTTCAACTTTAGAGCTTATGACCAAGAGTACATTTTTTGTGTAGAAAACATTGGCGGTTCAAATGGGCGTCTCAAAACCGTACTTTTTCCAGTGGCGTAAAAGTTGGGGAGAAAAACACCCACTTTCCCTTCAATATCATCACCAATTATGACTTTGAAAAAAAAAATTTCTCGCACAGAACATAGCTTATTATGAGTAGTAAATGCTTACAAAAGCTGTTTTCTGTACGATAAACGGTTCCGGAAATAATCCCAAAAAACGAAATTTTTTTTACAACTTCAACACCCTGTATCTCGAAAATTGTGCTTTTTAGAGGGTAAGTTAATACAAACTATTTTTCAAATTTTTGGCCGAGCTATCACATCCTGAAGTCCTGCGCATATATTATGAAACACCCTATATATTTCTCTGTATGATAGTAGAGCTAAAAAGAAAACAATACTTCATTATATTTAGAGTACTGTATATGATATTATTTTATATTACCATTATTCTTTACTTACCTTTAAGTATTTGGGACTATATAAACTAACCAAGAGGGCTGTTGGGTGGGAATAGTATTTACCCACTTAGTAAATATATCAGTATTATTAGTGCTTCCTCTGCCTGCTTATTTATTAAATAGTATTTTGATCTTGCTATAAACCATATCTTGCCCAGAGATATGGAGTAGGGAGAATGCACTTCGACGACTGCGCAGCCACTTGTCGCCCGAAGCTATGGGGGCAGCCATTTTCTTCTAGAAACGTCAAATTATTTTTTTTTGGTTTGTTGTGTTATTTGTGGTTATGTGTATTTGATTATTTTGTGTGCTTTCCAGTTTTATATGTATTTTATTAATAATGACTAAGTGCGAATTTTGTATTTATCATGGCGTGTTGTTTTGTAAATAGCAAAGAGTTAAGTATTTTATTAAAACTTATGTAAGATTTGAAGAGATTGTTTAGTATTGTTTTCTCTAAAGGTTTCCTAAAAATGAATTACTGAAGAAATGGTTAGAGCCGATTGGCATAAGTGATGATAAATGAGTCTAGTCAAGCAATAAAATTGTCTGCCCAGAGCATTTAAAAAAGGAGAAGAAGTAAAATATTTAAGGAGGTAGTATAAACCAAAATAAGAAGATGGGTCCGAAAAGTAACGGTTGCGAAGATATGGAATGATTTATGTTTTTTAGCCTCTTTTTTATTTTGCACTAAACATTTGGATGGGTATTGTAGGTGACAGGTTTCTAGGTCTTGTTGTTTTACCAAACCGATTAACAGGCGCTGCTTACCTCAACTTTCTGCAGAACACACTGTATGAGTTTTTGGAAGACATTCCTTTGAATCAAAGGCAACAAATGTGGTTCTAGCATGTTGATGCTCCAGCTCATTTTTCCATGGCCGTTAGATAGTATTTACCCCAAACTTTTCCACATAGATGGGTAGGAAGGGCCGGACCTGTTTTATGGCCTCCAAGATCACCTGATCTGAACCCTCTAGATTTCTTTGTTTGGGGATATTTGAAGATATTAGTGTATGGTACTCCTGTAAATAGCCTGGAAGAGCTGCAGCTACGGATTAATCAAAAGTGTCAAGAAATCCAAACCAAGGAGGGTGTTTTCGAAAGAGTTCGAATATCGTTGAGACGAAGATGTCGTACCTGCTTGGAAATGGACGGAGGGCACTTTAAACATCTTCTGTAACTTTGTTTTTTGTTTGTTAAAAACTTCCTTTGTCGGTTTATTCCTAACAAAATAAAATGTTTGAAAAATTAGTAGTGGTCCATATCTCCGCAACCGTTACTTTGCGGACCCATGTTTATTAAGACTTTTCTGCTTATGTTGGTTCATACTATTACCCCCTGAAATATTTTACACTCTTTTTTAACACCCTGTATGTCGGTTACAAGTACAGATAGCAGTTTAAAAAGGAGAAAAATAAAAGTTTTGAAATCTACACATAACTGCAGATAACAAAATATGAAAAATATTTTAAAAGAAAGGGCAGATAGCATGACGAAAAAAATTTATGATGCAAAAATGACAGATATTAATTGAAGAATATTTTGCATATGAATCTTGTAATGAATCACATAAGAAAAAATCAAATTTTATATGAAAATACTGTCGATTATTTGAAAAAGACATACAAGACACAGTGTCTCAGTTATTAATGACTAGATACTTGAAGAATATAAATATTGAGACAATATCTCATGAATCTTATCCCCCTGTACTTCAACAATTTGCAGCAACATTACAATTTTACTCTTGCAAAGCCTATGAAGAAATCCGTAGAGAATTTGCCTTGCCACATGAAGGGACTATTCATAAATGGTACCAGAATGTAAATTGTGAAGCAGAGTTTATTTCATTAACTTTTGATATGTTAAAATTGAAAGTTGAAGAAGCACATCAAGCTAATCTAAAAGTTGAATGCTCGCTTCTATTATATGAAATCTTAATTAAGAAGAAATAATTTTACCAATTTACAATAAATTAAAAATAAAAATCATTAGTTGGGCATACACGCAAGAAAAATAAGGTCTTCATTTATTTTCTTTAAAAAATATCAATATGTGTTTGTTATATTGCTCTCATTATGTTATTTATATATATATTTTGTACCTATTATATATGTGTGTGTATTTATATGTTTGTAAATTTTATAATATTATGTATGTATATAGAGATATGGTGTATATATTTTTGGAACACGTATTCTTGCGTGATATTATGTTTTTGTATATTACTAGTTCGGTTTAAATCCTTTTTTCTTTTCGAGCGTTTTCATCCGTTGTATGTGTATAGTTATAATTTATAAGTTATCAAATAGGACGGAATATGCATAGTTTAGACCTACTGTTTTATAATTCAGTTTGTTATCAGCCTTTAAATTGTTTAGAAGTGATATGTTTAAAATTGAAGTTTATGCAACAATTACTGTAACTGTAATTACAAAAAAAAAAAAGTGTATAGATAAAGTAATCTTGTACGCGTTGAAAAATCTGGTTGATCGTGATTTCATTCAAGTCAAGCAATTGACAGAACGCAGTGCATAAATCCAACGATTTATATATTTACACTCTCCATCTTATTTGACGACATAACTGTACATGTAAGACAGATGCAAATACTGAGCGTCTAAGGTGCCCTTTATGGTTGGTTACACAGAAGAGCAGCATAGCTGAATGGCGCTAACCACAATGCCTAATTATTGTGAATTTAATTTTTTGTAACTGGAAATAAAGCCATTTATCGTTATTATTTTTAAGGTGCATCTTTCAAAATTCCTCGATGAACTTTTTAAGAAAGTAGTCTAATGTAACTTTGGATGTAATTTTTAATATTTAAGTTTTGTAATTATCAAAGCAAATTAAAACAATTTTTAAATGTTTTTTAGTTTGTTGTTAATCCTATTATTTGGAAGTACTACCTGCAGCAACCACTTAGAAGTATTAGAAAAATTATCAGATTGTATTCTAAAAGAGTCACAATGATTAGTTTTGAAAACATTTTCCATATACTATTATTACATCGTATAAAAATATGCATTGGCGTCGCATGGGAAATTTTTATGTAAAACAGAAAACAGTGTCATCACTCTGAGTTTTATTATGATAGAATATGTTCCTATTCAACGAAGTTGACAGCTTTCGTTGATATACTTATTAATAGTAATCATAATTATGCTTTAAATTCCTTCTTTTCAAATTTATAGATCCTTGAAACAGCAGGTTTTTTTTTAATATTTAAAAAGCATAAGATTTGCAATATAAAATTGAAAATTGAAATAGTCCTGGTAAATATAAGGGTATATAAAATTTTGATTACTCCCTGTAGAAAGTTTGACGTTTCTAGTAGGCAATGGCGGCCTTATATTAGGAAGTTTGTGCATATTGACGCGTCTTCTCCCTACTCCATATCTCTGATCTTGCCATAATATTGTTATCATAACCAAACTATGCTTACTTGTTTGTCAAGTTATATTGTGACATAAACCATAGAACGTAGAACCTTACTTTTCTCCATAGGGAGTTAATTCTGTTCCGCGGATCTGCGGGGCCCATTCAGTTAGACGGGGCCAAGTTATCCGTTCACTTCATTTAAATACATTGTACAAAATAATTACGTGTTTTCTCTGTGAAGCCTTTTCCCTTTTTTTTATTACGAGGGGTGGCAATTAAGTTCCGGGAATTTAGTTACAACTCGGAAACTGGCAACACTGCATCGTTCGTCAACGTTTTTCTAGATGAGGGGATCTTCCTTTCAGTTTCAGTCCTAAGTAAAAGTCGATAGCACGTTTGGTTTGTGTTTTAAGTGTATTTTTTGGAAGTAACTTTTTTAGTGGCGTCGTGAAAATGAGTGACTTAAATTACAAGCAACGTGTTGTGATTAAATTTTTAGTAAAATCTGGCGAAAAAACCCTCGGAAATCCTTCGAAAATTGCAGGTGGTGTATGGAGACAAGTGCATGTCGAAAACACGCCTGTTTGAATGGGCAACACGGTTCAAGGAGGGGCGTGAATCGGTAGAAGACGATCCACGTGAACGAGCTCCCGTCACCTCTCGTACTGACGCGGACATTGACCGTTTGCGTGCACTGATCACGTCTGGCCGGCGCCTAAGCAATCGTGCTTTGTCTGACGAGTTAAACGTCAACAAAGAAACCGTTCGCAAGATGTTACACGAAAATTTGAATGTGAGAAAGATTTGCTCAGAGATGGTGCCAAAAGTTCTTACCCGTGAACAGAACGACATGCGAAAATCGATCTGCGAGAATTTGTTGCCCCACATTCGGAGCGACGATAGTGCCTGGATGAGTCTGATAATCACTGGAGATGAGACCTGGACATTTTAGTATGACCCCGAGACCTGTAAACAAAGTCAGCAGTGTGTGGAAAAAGGGTGGAGAGCGGCCAACGAAAGCATGGATGCCCAAGTCACGACTGAAGGCAATGTTGATCGTTTTTTCGATATCTACGGCATCATTCATCGTGAATATTTGCCTGCCTGCCAGACAGTGACTGGACAGTTTTATGTTGGCGTCCTGGAACGGCTGCGAGCCCGAGTTTTCCGTGTGCGACCCGAATTCGCCGAAAACGGCTGGATTTTGCACCACGACAATGCGCCAGCCCATTCCTCGTTCATTGTTCAAGAATTTTTGGTAAAAAAGGCATTCCAACCTTGCCGCACGCACCCTATAGCCCCGATAATGCCCCCTGCTATTATTTTATTCACCAAGATGAAGTCGCACCTCAAGGGAACTCATCATAGCGGCGTACAGGAGTTCGAAAAAGCTGTAACCGTGGTGCTGAACGGGTTAACTGCGGAGGATGACCAAGGGTGCTTCCAATCGTGGGACGAACGTTGGAATCGTTGTGCAGAGTTAGAGGGAGACTATTTTGAAGGTCGATAAAACGGAGAAATTTACTCGTATGTCTAAGGTTGACAGACTGAACTTCTCCTTTTGGGGCATCTTTACCATCCGGGGTTGAAAACGAATGGTGCCTTTTATAAGATTTTTTTTGTTATACCTATAACAGATAGCCGTGCATCTACACTGTTTCAAAGCTATCGGCCAACCCCATGAAAGAAATTCAGGTTGTAGCATGTTTATCACCCGATGAATGTTGCCCCTCCATATTTTGTCACGCAGTTGCACCAGAATATATATTTTTTTGTTCTCCTGATAGTTGGCAAATTAGGTAACGTGACAAATGTCATTACTATAGGTATTTTAGTCAATTTAACGAGGTTCCGTAAAGGTTGAAACATGAAAAGTTTATAGAACTTTTTGCGAAACATATCTCATCCCGCCATCGTATTTCCAAAATGTGCCGTTCTGTTTTTTTTTTAATAAAACTCCTTGTATATTTTTATGCATAGAAAAGATCGTCGATGAGCTTTTGAAAAACATTATACATGACACTTACCTTTTACAAAAAATGGCAGTATCAAGTTAATCACCGTAAAATAACATGACGTAATTAAATTTCCGATTAAAAAATGGTAATAAATATCTCTTAGTTTATAAGATACCTAACTGACTGGGAAAACCTATATATCCAAATAAATTCCTTAAGATAAGAATGCTGATATATATTTGTTTCTAAATCACCCAATGTGTAATCTATCTCATGAATTAAAAATATCTGACCTCAGGAAGTTATAATCCTACAAGCTCCAGCAAATGTGTTACCGGTAAAACTTTGTTAGGGTCTTGATATCAGCACCAGCAATCGGTAACTTAAAAGCCAGAAAGTTTTACATAAAATAGCAGAGATCGGGAAGTTTCCACCTCATTTGAAAGTTTTACACTTCTTTTACGGTTCGCCTGTAGGGCTTTATTCGCGGATATGTTCTGATTCGAACGTATTAATATAGAACGGCAGCGAAAGTTTCATGAAAATTAGATCAACATTATGTGAATTGCCTCTAGTATTCTTCATTCCATGCACAGTTTTTTCTTTACTTCAACTAATACGTAATACGTGATTTGTTATACGAATTTGAAGCTCCTTTTATATCTTTCATGGTTTAGGTTAATTTGACGTCGAGTTTCTTATATTGTCCAATATGCTACAGTGTTTTTGAAACACTCCAACATATGAGATAAACTGTTACTGTCACATAATGAAAAAACATATAATACGTAAGTAATACTAAGTTATATTTCAATATCTTTTACACTATGTACTTTTCGAATATATTTATTTTTTATCATCAAGATACAGGTCCAAGAGTTTTGTTAATTGAGAAAATTGTACATCATTATTTGTCATTGTTATTCCCTCATCTAAAAATATATTATAAAATTTTTATCTAAAAATCATAACTGTGGTTTTATCTGCGAAAAATGTATTTCTCTCTAGCTACAGTGTTAGGTTTTTAAATATTAAATCTGCAGCCACTCAAACTCAAAACGTAGCATCTTCTCCATAAGTTACCAGCAAGAACAATTTTTTATTGCTTTGTATAAATCATTGGCATATAATAAAAATAATTGTGGACCGAGGATGGATTCTTGAGGAACATCCATCGTAATTAATGTTTTCAGACTAAGCAACATAATTATTGAAATGAACAAAGACTGTCTGATATCGATGGTCAAGATATGGCTGAAATCATTTCATTATCACGTATACCATATCTAAATACCATGATTTAGACAGTCGAAGGCTTTACACAGGTCAAGGTATAAACCACAGGTCAATGACTTTTTATCAATGGTATCACTTATTTCACTGACAAAAAATAAATAAATAAAGCCTATCGATACTTTTACTCTTACGAAAACCGTGCAGGAAACCATGTAAAACATTTTTTTTATGTTGGAAATTATTCAATTTGTCATTCATAAGTGATTCATAAACTTTTGAAAACCACCTATTTTAAACACAGGTTTTATGGTGGCATATTACTATTAGGCCAAACTCCTGTGTCAAATGAAGGGTGGAAAAGCTATAGAGCCTAAGTTCCAAAAATCAAGATTTGATATTTTTTGCGTAAAACAGATCTACTTACTGATATAAGTGTCCCATAAGAGACTTAAGTCCATACTCCTATATATATAAAATTGACAAGGGACCTATCTCCAGGCAGGCAGGTATAACTTGTGGACCTAAGTGCCAACGACGCAAAACAGTATTAATACAAAAACAGTATTAATAAAAATGTATATTTTTATGTAAAATTGTCGAGAATAATTTTTTTTAACTTTAATTGGCAATTTATTGTGTGAAATGCCCAATAATTAAAATGGTACTTAGGCTCTTCAATTTTAGACCTTCTTAGCACGCAAAAGCTAGCGGACCTAAGTGCCAAAACTTAAAATTCGCTGCCCTGTAAAATTATATTTTTGGCACTTAGGCTCTCTAGCTTTTCCACCCTTCAAATGACAAATTAATGAGGTATACAGGGTGTTTCAAAACAAAGGCGAAAAATTTCAGGGGGTGATTCCTTGTTGAAAATAAAAGGTAGTTTGTTATATAAACGTTGGGTCACAAGTCAACCATTAGGGAGATATCGCGTTGCAAAGATGGCGGAAAAAGAGTGTTTTTATTGTTTTTCTCGGAAACGAAAAGCGTGGGAATGGTAAAATTTTGTGGATGTGTTACCATGATCAAAACACACTTGTGACACATTTTTTCACTTTTTGAAGGGTTGAAATAAACTACCCCTTTCAGTTGTTTTAATTATACTTTCAAAAAACTTCCTTATAGACGTAGCAGAAAAATAAATTAGGTTAAGCCGATTCATTTAAAAACTTTTTTCTCTCTTATAGTATTTTGATAAAATTAACTGTTTCGACATTAAAAAATAAAATGTAAAGTATTGCACGTCGGGAAGAGGCAGTTTTACTACACCCATTATTAGGAAAAACTAGTTGGCTGCTGTCAACTTCCGGATGTTTCCATTGTTGCTTTGACAGAGAGCAAATGGTTTGTACTATTTTAACATTTTGAGAGTGGTTTACGGGATAATTTGCCTTTCGTTGTGTGATGTGTTTGATTGCGGAGTACGTTGGGATTCAATACTAAGTTAATACAACAAAAATGGTTATTTTCACAAATGCAGAAATGACAGACATGCACGTTACGGCCGGGCAAATGGAAATTCCTTACATGCTTGTCGCCTTTATGCAGAAGCGTATCCTAATCGTAGAATGAAGTTAAGTGTACAAACCATTTGCTATCTGTCAAAGCAACAATGGAAACATCCGGAAATTGACAGCAGCCAACTAGTTTTCCTAATACTGCGTGTAGTAAAACTGCCTCTTCCCGACGTGCAATACTTTACATTTTATTTTACGTCGAAACAGTTAATTTTATCAAAAATATAAGAGAGAAAAAGTTTCTAAATGAATCGGCTTAACCTAGTTTTTTCCACGTCGTTAAGAAAGTTTTTGAAAGTATAGTTAAAAACTGAAAGGGGTAGTTTATTTCAACCCTTTCCAATTATTTTCAAAAAGTGAAAAAATATGTCACAAGTGTCTTTCGATGATGGTAACACTTCAACAAATTTTACCATTCCCACACTTTTCGTTTTCTAGAAAAACAATAAAAACCCTCTTTTTTCCGCCATCTTTGCAACGCGATATCTCCCTAATGGATGACTTGTGACCCAACGTTTATATAACAAACTACCTTTTATTTTCAACAAGTAATCACCCCCTGAAATTTTTCGCCTTTGTTTTGAAACACCTTGTATAAGAGGACAAACAACAAAATCTAAGCAGTTTTTGACCAGATGCGAGGATACCTCATCCGCTCCACAAGATCTAGATAATTTTAGTTTTCTAATGCAGTGGATCACCTCATATTGTGTAACAGGTAAAGGTACCATTGAGTTTTTAGATAATTCCACATTTGATTTTATGTTCCACATTCTTCTTTGTTTTATTAGGAGCAGTATTTATAGTATTATCATAATACCGCTTCTTAGTTATTTTTAATAACTTCTGGTAATATATATCGACTTCTTTATAAGTATCTTTAAAGTCACAACATTTTAGGGTAAGTATTGACAAGGTGTGTAAGATAGTTTTTATGTATGTAATGTAGGTGTTATCCAATCATTCCGACTAGGTCGATTTTTATTATTATCAAGTATTACTTTTTTACAGGAAAACAAACATCAAAGCAAAATAAAAATGTGTCCCAATGATTTCTTTATTTTTTCGAAAATCAAGGACGGACTGCGTGATCAAAGGCTCCAGTCGTCAGAAAGAGCAGCCGATGCCTTCAAAACCGCAATTGTATCAAAAAACAAGTGGAATAACTGCTTCTAGAGTTGGTGCTAGCAAAAATGCAGTAATGCATTAATCTTCGTGATGAATACTTCGAAAAACAATAAAATATTTAAAAGCTATCTACCGTTTTATTCTAGCTCTATACGCAAAACTTAAGACAGTTAAAGCGAGAGTCACGCCCCGGCACAAAAAAGTGGTCCGTATTTTTGATCAGATCCGCCTGTCTTTATGTATTTTGACGCACTGAATCTGAATCTAAAGCCCATTTAGCTCAAACACCCCCAACATTTGGAGTAAATCAGAAAAATAGCGAAAAACTGTATAAAATCACAGTGAGCGCAAAAAATCTCAAAAATTTGTATAACCTTGATCAAATGTATTTATTATGGACTTCCATGCGCTGAATTCGAATCTGCATTCTATTAAGCTGTATCATTCACAAATGTTGCAAAAATCGCGTGAAATAGTTGGAATAATTTCTAGTTGCTGCGATTTTTCTTTATTTTTGCAATTTACCCAAAATTTTGAAGGTGTTTGAGTTAAACGGGTTTCAGATTCGGATTCAGTGCGTCAAAATGCATAAAAATACCTGGGTCTGCTAAAAAATACAACCACCTTTTCTTTTGTGTGCTGGTGTTATTCTCGGTGAATTTTTAAATGTAAATTTTATTTAAAAAAAAATATATCCAATGTATCCATTTAGTTTTTTAAATATAAAATATATTCTTTTTATAAAGCTTAAACTTACAATGTCGTGTTAAAATGGTTACAAAAGTTGACTTAATTATCAGCTCTCATTTGAAATTTTTGTCAAATTTGAAAGTCTGATTTCTGTCCTTGAGTGAAGCAGATAAAATAACTGTTTTTAGGTAAAGTAACTATTATAATGGCATTTTCCGACAAAACAAACGAAATCATAAAAAAGAAAAATTTTAACTAATTTGAATATTCATAACATGCAAAGAATCGAATACCCGACAAGGAAATAACCAAGGATTATACACAAGACTAGTTCCTAAAAAAATGTCTAAAATTCATTAAACGTATTTTTAACAAGCATATAATTACTAAAAAACTCTGTAACTGGCAAATTTACTAGTAGTATAAAAATATTCTTCTATATAAGTATAACAAAACACATTTTCCTAAATGATGCCAAATATTTTTCAATTACGTTGTGTTGAGATCTAACGTTTCATAACGGTTAACAAATGAGACAACCCACATAATGTTTTGGAATTGAATTACCAAAAAACAGCGATTATAATAATGTTCGGACTTAACTGACAACCAACGAAATATTACACAAAAGCGTCTTTTAAAGAAATAGCCTAAGCATAAAAAGTAACAAGTTGTAATTTATGTAAAATACAGTAGGTACGATTCTATGTAGGGTTAGTTCAAGGGTCAGACTTAAATGCCACTTATAAATAAATATATTTGTATCTATATAATACTTTAAAATTATATCTGATTATTTTTATCTGCCCAACATTTTATTTAATATTTTGAGAGTTGCTTAAATTCCAATGTTAAGGATAATATTACATATTAGAATGCGACGTCAGTGTGGTAACTTAGCACTGCAAAGTCAGGAGCGTCAACAAAATATTTACAAATAAATTAAAATGCACTGACCTGCATCTCATTTTGTTTTAATGGAAATGCGGTTCTTAACATATGTCTACATAGTGTTAAAATAGCTTCTGTAATGGTATTCTCAAACGGGTATAGTTATCAGTGAAACACGCAACAGAATTTGCTTTATTATGTATTAGAATATTTACTTAAACATTAGTATTCTTCCTGCATTATTTGCGATGGTACCCAATGGATATGTACATGTAACGTGTTCAAAACATTGTAGTGGTTGATTAATCGTTTTGCGTTGAAATATTCAACGTTTATTTTTATTTAAAAATTTAAACGTATATATCGTCTAAAACACGTTAATTCGCATTTCATGTTAAAATTACCACTAGAAATTTACGTCTTTTTAAATAACTTTATTAGATTGTTGTACACCAAGACACCAAGATATTAGGTCTGTTCAAGCAAGGAATCCGTAATAGTTTGAAACTGTCGGAAATATTCGACCAGTAAAATTATTAATTTGTTTTCAGTAAACATTGTGCAGGAAGTAGTTGGACGAGAGTTCTTGACAGTTTGGAACCAGTCCGGATTCTTTACTACTGACCTATTATATACGTTTATATTTTAATAATATTTAACTGCGCGATAAGTGCAACGCTTATAAAATCTAGAATTCAATATTCTAAAAACATGTGAATTTAAAGTATTAAATGTGTTATCCAAATGTTAATAACTTATAAAATACGTTGATACTACAGATGTTTTCAAGTGAAGGTAAAAATGAACACCGAAATATGTTTTCTGGTAACGTTTTCTTCACGATGTATATGATACAGATTTATACTTTAAACAGATTTAAGTACACGTTAAGTGCACTGTTTGTAAAATGTTCTATGAAAGGTTTAATAAAACGTTTCCTAGTAACGTTTACTTCAAGTTTTATATACGTCCAAATCGGCAAAATATCTAATGACCAATGATGTAGATGTAGACACTTATACTTATCTCACGCACAATGTCCCTCTATACTTCTATTCTTTTATAGACTGGATATAAAATCAAGCAGTCACGATTATCATCGGCCTAACGAGTTAACAAGCTCGAAATTGGTATATGTCTGGTTGCCTGCACTCTGGACCTGACTGTCTGCTATAAGTTTTCTGGGTGTAAATTCACTGTTGGTTGGTCGAGAAATCAGGGATGGCCAGGGAGTAGTTGTTTCTTGAAATTCAGCTGTTTTATATATAATTAATTATCTCTGATTTATTACCATAATTTGAAAAGAAAATTGTACCAAAATATTTTTTTAATGTTGAAAATTACTTTATATAAAACGTTAATAAAACTCTAAATAAAATGTTTATTAACTGTTTATTTTCTATGTTATTTATAGGTAGTTCACAATGTTTTATAGTTTTGTTTTAGTTAAAAATAACATTTTTTAGTTAAAAATAACGTTTTTTCGTTCATTTTAACGTTATTTTAACCTTTGGTTTTCAACCATTTTAAAATGTTTTTTAAACGTATGGGTACCCACTGGGAATGAAATATTAACGACAATATACTACGTTGTGTTGTTACTAAAACTCATAATATGTGCGGTTTCTTATAGCTGTAGAAAAAATACATTTACATCTTTTTATACAATTGTGACCTCGTCCAATCCACCTCACACATCTAAACGAAAACGAAGAGGTGCTCCACCGTGCCACTTTCTTTGTCGGACAGCTACATCTTTAAGAAAACCTTGTGAAATAAATAATCCAATTAAATTATTGTCGACAATTACAGTCGATAGATTTCAATAAAAGCAGTACTGAAAGAGTGTGGGTTTTCCGTTCTGCAGATGTGTATGTTGTCAAAGTTGGACACACTGTTTTTTCTAGATACTTCTGCATACATAAGAGAAACTATGTTCATTTGTTTAGTGTTGTTGCAGAAATTATATAACTAAATTAACTAAATTATTTGAAAAAAGTATTCAAAAAGAAAAGTACAAAACGGTACGTTAAAAATACACTACACACTTCTAAACATACATAACACTCCATAACAATACATATAAAACAGAAGATAGTTTATTTAAACAAAATATCTGGCTAATTGGTAAGACCAAAGCCTTAATCCACCCACACACACAGCACTAATTAATTTCAGTTAAGTTTACTAGTAAACCATTTGACAACTAATTAATTGGTGGATTAAGTATCAGAAAACAAAAACGTATGCTTATAAAAGGAATATCACACAAAAACAGCAATGATAAAAGTAGAAGAATCAATAAATTGATGTTTATATTTAACATAAAGTGAAATTCTTTGAGATGTAGATAAATTGATTCTATCTAGGAAAGTTAAAAATAAACTTTCCTGGATGTCTTTTATTGTATCCCTCTTGGTTAGTGGGCGGGATATAAAGAGAATTGACGTAAAGTATTTCAGAGGCGGTCGCTTTTACCCATTTTAAAGTAAAAACGTTATTAAAGCAGAGCTTTTTGCGGAAATATGACACCTCTTTTAAAAATTAATTATGTAGAGTACCGCTTTAGAATATTTAAAATATAATTTTCATCATCTCTTGTTGTAGATGGTAGCGCTAAAGATTGAAAACATTTATTGTGTACCTTCACTGCTTTGTAAGTTATACAGGATTTGTTTAAAGGATCTGCACAACGTTGTAGCAGATATAGTACGGTTCATAATGAGTTGATTTAACTAAACTTGCCTTAGTACAAAAACTGATATTAATGAAGCTGCAGGATGTTAAAGTTGAAATAAAAATAACAGTTTTTTTTAAATCTTTCAACTACTTCGAGCTAATTTTGTATCCGTGGGTTTTTTGGGATAAAGTTAAATCGACTTATTTTGAGCCGAACTATATCTGGTGGAAAGTTGTACAGACTCTTTAGAGGCACCCTGTATATATGTATACATATACATGTTAGAATATTTAAAATAACTGAAGTTAGATTTGCAGGATTTAAAACAAAACGATATCAACTGTACTGTGATACACTGCATTATTCACCAAGAAGTTCTATGTGGAACGTCTTTTCAAATCTTTACTTAAAAAGCACATAATTTTTCATTATTTTCAAGCTGTAAAGAGCATTTTGAAGAAATGAAGAATTTTAGAAGGCTTTTAATTAAGTCATAAAATACATTGGCACAGCTGCAGAAGATTTCGAAAACCGATTTAGCGACAGAAAAAAGAAGAAAATCGAAGGAGAAATTTGAGTTTTTACCCAGCCACTTGCTATTTCTATTGAGAATGTAAGTAGAGTAGACATTGCAGTCAGATCATTTTTGCCAGTTAATATAAACGAATTACCTACCGGACTTATAACTTAAATTATTATTACAAACCTGTAAATTAAAAGGAACACCTACTTCCCTTTAGGTATTATATTACTCCTAACTGGTACCCTACCTAGATATTATATTCTCTTTAACAAAAAAGTATATTTGGTGGCTTTTATTATATATGTATTTTTTCTTAGTCAAAATGGATTATTTAAAAAAACAATAGTTAGATTTACCTGTGTAATCCAAATTTGGTTGTGCCATTTTCGATAACCTTGATGTCCACGGTTGACAAGGAACTGGTTCAACTCCGTCTACGTCATTTACGCGTTCTGCAATAAATAAAATTCAGTCAATATTATCTTAGAATTTAATATCTAAAAAATTATTTTTGTAATATCGAAATCGATAGAATATACACTTTTGCTGAATTTGATACAAATAAATGTATATTTAAACATCATCAAGTAAATCTAAAGCAGAAATATAAAACAAATAATCGAGTTAATAAATAAATATTTCTGTTTCTGATAAATTTATTTATTTATCTAATTAAGTCCATGCCTTACAAGTAGAAAGAAACCCAATTACAAGGCAAGATAGAAAGCAAAAATAAATATCATTAAAAAAAATAGTCATAGAACAAAGATAATAATAATTATTATTATAAAAAAGATGAGAAAAAATACTAACACAAAATTTTTAAAAAAATTTAAAAATTTAAAAATGTCATAGTTTTCAATTTGTCGATATTCTAGAGACGGTTGACAGAGACATGTAAATTTAATTGACTATTAAATTTATCATAGATTAAATATAAAGGAGAGAATTTGAAAATGTCTGTTCTTAGTATGGACATATGATATTAAAATGTCTTGACTCAATCTGGGCACATAAAAATTTAATGTTGAGGCAATATCTGAGCAGTCAATGAAATTATTAACTATCTTGTACAGTATGATTACCATTAAATATTTTCTACGTTTTCTTAGTGAAGCAAAGTTAAACCTTTTGAGAAATTTGCCTTGTGGAAAATTCTGTTCAGGATAAAAGTCCACTTTAAAAATTTTCGCTGTAGTCCTTCCAAGTTGTCAACATGGATATTATTTTATTAATCCGGGGCTCAAACTACTGCCGCATATTCAAGTTTAGATATCACATATTGAATCTTAATATGAATCTCAATTTGAATCTAAATCATTATTAGTACATCGTACTACCGAAAGATTTGTTTGCCTCAGGGAACTGTATTTTCATTTGTGTTACTTTTTTTAATAAAAGGTATATTATAGCAATTTTTAATGTTTATTTAAGTTTGTTTGTAACACACCACTAATTAGATCTAGATTTCTTTGAAGTTCTATAGTCTTGTATATTTTCAATTCTTTTATTTAAATTAATATCATCAGCATATACTCAAAATTTTGCTTCAAATTTGTAACCAATCCATTGATAAAAACACTGCATGACAAAGGACCCAATACGGAACCCTGCGGCACTCCTTATGTTGCAAAATATTGACATAACCTGGTGCCATACGCCTCCACATACTGATAAGACAATTGAGATAAGACTGAAATATAGATATTAGGAGAGATCGAAATGTGAAAGCTTAACAAACTCCTGAGGTCATTATGAGTAAAAAAAAATTAATATACATGCGGAAAATTCTCCATGGTTACATGCCAACGTGCTTGTACTGTCTTCAAATTTTTTTTTGTTTTTTGTTTTGTTGCCATTTTGCTATTGTCACTCCAATCAAATAGTTTAAAATCTGTGTGCATGTACTTCTTTCTAAACTTTAAAGGCCCATAGTTTGGTAACCAAAGAGAATTGAATTACTTTACTTAGCAGGACTTGGAGGCCATTATTGATCCAGCAACATTTTGTGTAACTGATACATGGTGATTTTCCGGGTTGTTATGCCGTGACCTCGGTAACTGGTAGCTGCCAGAAACAGAGTTAAAATGCACATCCCTAGCATTAGCTGGGATACTTTTACCTGCCCTGGTTGTTCTCGGGCTAGGCTCTGTGGGGACAGACCCGCTATCGGTGTCTCTGGGCCTGTCCATATATTGATTTCGGTTCCTACTGTTGGTATTACGACTGCTACGGTCGGAACCGCTTCTCGGATACTGGTGGTCCTCCGAGGCGTTCCGTAGCCGCCGCTGTAACTGGTCGCATCCCATGCTTCCAAACGTTTCGCCGCTCTTCACTGTCGGCATCTTCAGTGGTGACTCTGCAAAAGCTTCGCCGCGACTGAGTTTCTGGCAGCTACCAGTTACCGAGGTCACGGCATAACAACCCGGAAAATCACCATGTATCAAATTACAACACTGGCCGTGAAAGCCTAAAAACCACTATTTTGTGTAACAATCGTAAGATTTGTTGCCTTTGACCTACCTTTATAGAAACTATTCTGATAGAGTGAAATTAAATATTTTATTAAAGGAAACTGAATCATGCAGAAAAATTCGAGTATCTTGTAACAATTACTTATAATTGACACCGATCACTGATCTATAATTATTTACATCGGACCTGTCACCTTTTTAATACATATATAGACATACCATTACGGGTTTGGAAAATACTAAGTAAATACCGTAATCAGGAGCTAGTTTTTCACACCCTGTACGTTGCAAAGGAAACGTTTTGGGATACATGTTTATATACTTTTCGTCTTATTTTGGGGTCTAGAAAATGCAGTCTTTATGGTACTACTTTTAGAATCAACTTTATAATACGCAGTAGAAGTTTAGAATGCTATTTTAGAAACATCCTGTATAGTTCAATCATATAAGATAAACTTCTTTTGTCCACTTCATTTTCAAAATCTTTGATAACACCCTGGCGAATGACTGCTGAAGACCTGTATCTGGATTCTGATTTATCATTCAATACATATCGAGTCGAATAAAGGTTATTTTAAATATAAATAAGAGTAACTTGATTCGAGGGAAATTCAATAATGAGAATTCAGGGACTGATCTTTCACTCGTTTTGACAGTACGTACAGTTAAAGAGAACGATTTAGTCTGCGCTTGATCAAATTCTCCTTGTGTGTCAGCTGTTGGATATTTACGTTAGTGGTGACTGAAAGATCTGTCCCTTCATAGACCAAAGCGACGAACGTGGTATGACATATCTGGACGGAGGACCAAATCCGTCAAAAATCCCTCTCGTGTATGCCTAGGTAGTGAATATGCATACCCAGATGTCTGGTATTAGAGAACAGAATACATATGACTTCATTGGTAGGAATTGTAGGAGATTTGATTTATATTAGCTTAAAATACCTTTCTAATCCAGTAAAAATGTTACAAAAGTTAATAATAAGGAATATATGGGTAGATATTGTGGGTGTAATTCAACGCTGGTTGGGGCTTTTGTCCACAGAGTAGTTAGTTTCACACAATATTATTAATACCTAAAAATATATAAAAAAATTTACATTAAAGGTAAACATTATTCAAGTAGATATGTCATATTTAATTCATTGACAGACTGTCACTTTTGCCATTGTCGATATTTAATTTCAAATAATTTTAATTTATATAATAATTTTTATAGATAGATATTTGACTCAACTTAAAGGAGGCCACTTGAAGAAGCAATCCTAAAAATGCAGAAATAGGTCAGATCTCATCTATTGTGGTTGAATTATCGTGTTCCCACTGCCAAAAGTGAAGATAGATATTTATAGAGTGTTTTCATTAAAGCAGGTTAGTAAATTTAGATAGATTAATTTCTTTAGATAATTATTGAATAGAGCTTTGTCTGTGGAATTGTTCGTTAGCATACCTAGATGTTTGGTATCAGAGAACATACATATGACTTCATTGATAGGAATTGTAGGAGATTTGATTTATATTAGCTTAAAATACCTTTCTAATCCAGTAAAAAACGTGATAACTGATTTTGCCAGTGATAGGATTTCATTTTGAGCATATTTTCAATACGATAAAACAATGATGAATATAGAATTTACAGAAAGATGCATTTGATTTTCAATAATGCAATATGTAATGAGTGAAATAGTCAGTTAGGCAATATAGGGGAAAGGGGGCACATGTGGACCGTCTTTTTGCAGACCGCCTGTCCTTATAAGTAATGTTAAAAAGTGTCTCAGGTATTACTGGCTTAAAGGGTGATTGTATAGCCAAAATAAATTATATTTACCCAAATCTAAAAGTTCACAGTTTCCGAGATACAGGGTGTCAAAGATTTCAACATTTTTAATAGTAGTTTAAAAATAATACAGTGTCCTGAAATTAATTAAACTTACTTTAGTCAAAAGTTACAAGGTGGCAAAGTAAAAAAAAATATTTTCCATATTTGTATATAATTTAAAGAAAATCAAATATTTGTACACATTTTAAAGACCAGGGATTTTTGGGTGCGAGAAATTCAAATTTGTTTCTAATTTTGATGCTACTAATAGAGGGTCCCACTTGTGGCACATTATGCTTCTTTTACATGGCAGAACTTTTTTGCGACTTAGTATGTACATCAGACTATTAAAACAATCGATCCTTCTACTTTATTTACGTGAAAAAAGTATATCCTGTTGAAGTAGTAAAAGGTAAAGGTAAAGGTAATTAAGCTTACTGGTAATTAGGCCATATTTGGCCCTTTTTACCTACTAACTTACTACCCTCCACCCTTACAATCACAAACACCCATGGGTAGGACAGAAAAATTCCTGCCCCGTGTTGGATTCGAACCAACTTCCGACCGCTCGTGCTTGCCCTGGCAGCGACTGCTCGTCACCGCCTTGACCGCTCGGCTACCGTCAGCCCCTTGTTGAAGTAGTAACGAGTAACCGTTTTAGAAATAATCCAATTTAAAATATTCAATGCACCGAGGAAGAGTTGTTTTGGTTTCAGGTAAAATGACTTTCCCGCTGAAAATACAGCAAAATGTTACTTGAAAAAGTTAATCAAAATAGTGAATTATGGCGACGCACGAAATTTTAAGAGTAGATTTTCAAGTTTTTTCCAGTTTTTGATACAAATATGCACAAACTACGAAATGCAGATATATTTTAAATGAACAATTACTTGAAATACATTGCATTTTAAAGAAAATTGCAAAGAATATTTATTTATTAAAAAAAAAATAATCAAAACTTAAAATAGTGGCACTGGGCTTCTACGCCACTGGTGATAATGGAAATATTTAAACATACTGAATAATTAGACCCAAGGTATTCCATTACAATCTAGAATAATTGTTGTTTTATCAGGCGGATTTCCAAGAAAACCTAGATTTAGATATAGGTATATTTGGATAAATCTCATTCATTTTCACTCTACAATCACCTCTTCCAAGGATGCCAGCAATACCTAAACCACCCTACATAGTATAACCCAACAATATTCACCTACCATGAATATGTTAAAACAAGTAGAAATTATTTATGCCGGATTTAAAAAAGTACGAATGTCCACATTTACCTCAGCTATGATGTGGACAGATGTAGTTGTAGATTTGGACAAATGAGAATAACAGGTAATATCCTTTATTTCAAAATAGATAATTAATTCATTACTTTAATTTAAAAACAAACAATTCAGTTAAAGAAACCATTGAAAACAGTTTATGAAGATAATAAGAAAATATAAAAGAAATGTCAAAAGACACAAATGAGGAAGACCTTGTGGTAATATTGTTTGTCGATGGCTTCAATACAATACTATCCATTCTTATTTCTGCGAGGTCAGACTGGTCCCGAAAACTGAAGTTCCAGGATTGGCCTCTTTTCCTTAAGAATTCAACATATAGAGGGTATTAAAAAAAGAGTGTAAAATATTTCAGGAGGTAATAGTATGAATCAAAATAATGCTGCTTATTTTGGTTCATACTATTACCTCCTGAAATATTTTACAATCTTTTTTTAACACCCTGTATATACATGTATATATATCGTTTGAAACTTCCTTTATCATGTCTACTCTTGCCACATAATATATGTTTCTTTTTTGTGGTAAATTTGACTAAGGCATAATCACTGACATCGATCACTTCGTTCATATGGACCTCCCCCCTCCCCATATTGTATTTATTGTATTCCTGCATTTCCATCGAAAATATTTTACAACGTAACTTCTCGACAAGCATGGCTCCCACGTCAAGGAATTCATCTTTAACCTTTGTTTTTTATTTGCAGGTTCAGCTCACATATTCTTTATATTTAATTCTTCCACCTCCGGCATAGTAATAATTTAAATGTCACGCAGAGGGCAGATCCTGCTACTTCCAGTAATAATTCATTTCGTATGAAAAAGCTAACAACGGTGAAATGTATTTATATTTCTCAGGTTCGTCTCAAAACATTTCTGATGTATACCGGGTGTCTTCACGCTTTTATGGAACATTGTATTCCAAAAGATATTTAAACGAAATTTTGACATTATGTTTAGTAACATAAGTAGTACGCGCCATTTAAAGAACATATTGTTACGGAAGATCACCTACCTTTGCAGTTTGTTAATTATGTTATTGTTTGCTTTAAAATTTTTAATTTGTGTAATACCTCTGTTTTGACGTTTTCTAGTATATTCTAGTCTATATTAGATTCAATTCTAGACGCGTTCTCGAGAACCTTTGAGAACTCTAAAAATATGTAGGTATAAGCGGATAGGCCACGTCTCTAAAATTCAGTTTATAACGAGCAGTGAAATGTGAGTAACAAACGTCAAAGTAAAGATTTGAGAATTGTGAGTTTGTTTGAGGGATATTTGTTGTGTAATCAAGTAGTGACAATAAAGTTTGCTTTTCTACCTGACGTATTTCAAGGCTAATTCAACGTAGAAGTTACATTACTGTCAGAAGTGCGACATACCACAGAGATGGAATTTGAGTGAAAAATGAATTTCCAGTCTATGGAAATGGAGGAAAAATTCATACAGTTAATGGAGATGATGAAAGATATGAATAACAGCCAGGACGAAGGAAGACATAAAGAAAGAAATTAAGAACAGTCAAGAGGAAGTAAAGAACAGTTTACAAGAAATTAAAAATAGTTAAGAATTAAGAAATAAGAAATTAGAAAAGGCAATTAAGGTTAAACACAATGAATTCGAGGAAACTGTTGAAGAATAAATTAATCAATAGAGAAGTGAGGTACAAAATAAAGTCCAAGTTGTAGAAAAATATATGATCAAGTTACAGACTGAAGTCTTAAATCTGAAATTCTAGTTGTCTATGAAGGAGTTCATTAAGACTGAAAGTAGTGTATTTCGACCTCAAGTATTAAGCCGCCAACATTTGATAGAAAAGTATCATGGACTAATACCTTAAATAGTTCGGGGCCGCCTTGGAAGGAAAAAAGATCGCCTCATTAATAGTAGCTCTACGAGGTGAACTAATGGAAATTTTAAGAACGTTCAAAAACTTGAATAGTCCTAACTGGAATTACGTTTCTAACAAATCTTCGTGTTTGAAGATTTACTGGACGCTATGGGATTCCTTAATAATACAGGATGTCGTGTTAAATAGAGTAGTAGTAGTAGAGTCCTAATAGCAAAGAGTGCCAGACGTTCCTGAAGCTCCTGGAGTATAGGTGGTGTGTATTTAAGAAGAAATAAAACTTTGAACAAAGGCAGAGAGCGATTTTATTGGCTTGAAATTTGTTCCGATATGGAAGAATGGTGTGACACTGTAGTATTTTTAAATAAAGAAGGTTATGCAGTGGAATATTATCGGGACAATCAGTTCTAAGAGGAGACAATGTTACGGGTGCTCACCTAGTTTGTAAATTATGTTCCTGTTTGACGTTTCCTAGCACATTCCAATCTATATTCGATTTGGTTTTAGACGCGTTCTCGAGGATCTAGAAAACTTTGAGAGCTCTAAAAGTATACAGTGTGTCCACGGATGGAGTTGACAGGAAGAGACAGGTTTTTTGTTTTTGACTTTATCGAAAAATGTCGCTCTTTATAAAAAATTATACTTTTCGAAATTGAGACTATCATAGGAACATCTTTAAGCAGATATACAGGGTGCTCATAAATTAAAAAACCACGATCATACTCAAGAAAGAAATACCATTATTTATTATTTTACACATTTTTATCAAACAAATCTGTTTATACCCTCAAATAGAGTCCTAATACAAATTTTAAAATTAAAATTTCAATTTTGACTTTTACTCTACACACTTTACGAATAAACCTTTTGTTTTAGGAAAAAAGTCAAGGGGCGTAAGGTTATCCTATCCACCTTTCACCAAAATGATCTGCTAACCATTGTCTGAGCAAGGATGCAAAATCAGCAATACAGCAGTTCTGCTGCCAAAACAGGTTATTGCGTACTTCTGGCTCTCAAGTATTTAAAAATGGTAAACCAATTGTTTCCAAAATGTTTTGGCAACAAGACGGCTGTCCTACTCAGAGGAAGATTTGGCCCAATCCTAACCTTACATCCCTTGCCTTCTTTATTCGGGGTATCCTAAAACAAAACATTTATTCAAATGGTTTGCCACATGATGGGGAAGTATTAAACGAGCACATACGCCAAGAAATACATGAATTGAATGAGCCGCAAACTATTCGAAAAATTTATTAAGTTAGCGGAAAAATGTCTTGTGGTGGGAGATCGAGGTAGAGTAAATGTTAAAATTTAAATTTTAATTTTAAAATTTGTATTAGGACTCTATATGATGTTATAAACAGATTTGTTTTTATGAAAATGTTGTATACAATAATAAATAATGATACTTTTCTCTTCAGTATTTTCGTGTTTCATCAATTTATGAGCATCCTGTATATCTGATCTAAGAAGTTTCTATGGCAGTCTCATTTCTTCGAGAACCAGAACTTTTTATAAAGAACGGCATTCTTCGATAAAGTCAAAAACAAAAGAGTTTCTCCTTCTGTCAACTCCATCTGTGGACACACTGTATATAAACGAATAAGCCTCGCCTCCAAAGTTCAGTTTATATTGAGCAGTCGAATGCGAGTGACAAACGTCACAGTAAAAATTTGACAGTTGTCAATTTATTGCAAGGATATTTGTTGTGTAATCAAGTAGTGGCAATAAAGTTTGTTTTTCTACGTGACGTATTTCAAGGTTAAGTCGACGTAGAGGTTATGATATTTTAGAGACTTGGCAGCTGTTACACTGAATACATCCATCAACTATCTAGCAAGATTAATTAAATTAAAATTCCAACAAATAGTTTTTTTCTTCATAATTATATTACAGTGGAAGAAAATTTAAATTTATTTTTCTAGGACAATTCAGTTTACCGACATACAACCAACATGTCTGTTATACAATTTGACATTACATAAATAAAAATATTTAAGAAAGCACAATAATCATTGTACTAAGATACACCCTGTAGGCATTCTTAAATCACCCTGTATATATTGTGCTGTCTAACCTAATTACTTCAATAGTTCTTTCTCGTAACCCTCTCAATTGAACTTAATTATCTTATATTTAGAAACTGGCATTTCACTTATTTAAATTACTTTGACTAAAATATACAGTGTCCGGAATATTAGTGTCATTACTAAATGTTTTATATATCTGACGAAAAACGACAAGAAATTCTTAAGAAGAAAATGTCTATTCAAAGCCTGTTTACTGTCATAGCTCTAATACCGACCAAGGAAAAATATTGTTAATTCAATTATATTTTGTACAATTTATAATAGAGCAAAATAAAGGCATCATATTTCTGACACTTTCTATTATACAGAATAGATGCGCCATAAAAAATGGTCAATTGCGTAAAAGAATTTTTGTAAAATCTTTATAGTTTCCGAGTAAAAAATTATTGAAGTTGTAGTATTTTTAACTTTTACATCGCTGGTCTACTGTAATCTCTAGCCAGGCGATTCCAAATATTGAAATTTGATTACTTTTGCAAGTATTCAGTATTTAAAGTTTTTGCCAGTATTTATATCAGTTTTTCATGTGTCAAAAATGGCTTACGAGTATAGCAACTTGGAGTTCATGGATATCGTTTTAATTTATGATGTGAAAGAAAATGCTTTAGCAGAATGATCTTCCAGTAAACATGTGCCAAATACAGCTACTCTTACCGCGGGCTGCAGTGAGTGCAAGTGTAGTCTAACGCGAGGGAAATTTGAAACCGAATCGTTGAAGAGAGAATGTCCAGGGAGTCCATGGCGTATTGCAGCAATGTGGTGTATCATACACGAGGCTCAATTATATCCGTACCATGTACAGCATATCGAAGCATTCGTACCAAGGGATTGGACTAGGTGGACCGTTACCATGTCCGCCACGATCTCCTGACTTTAAATCATTTGGATTTCTTTTCGTGGGGATATAAATAATCGTTTGTTAGATTTGATAATATCTAATCATAGATGTGATGTCTCTAGGTCCGATGATCCTATTTTGAGAGAAGATGTACATCATCCAGCCCTGGATATTCTATTCCAAATTAAATGTACCCCAATTAAAAATATAAATATTAGTAGTGAAGTTCTGTCGTATAATTTTCGTAAAGCGAATTTTCATACGTTATACGAGGCTCTGAGAAGTTGTAATTGGAATTTCTTAAACACATTAAACGATGTTAATATAGCATGTGATTGTTTTTATAAATGTATATATGATATTTTTGACCAACACGTTCCTAAGCATGTAGCCGTTAGAAATAAATATCCTCCATGGATCAACTCCATTTTAGTTAGAAATTTAAAGGAGAAATGTAGACTCTTTAAATTATTTAAACAAACAAACGATCAAGCTGAATTTGCAGAATATAAAAGATATAGGACTTTGGTTAAATCAAATATTAAAAATGCAAAAAGAGAGCATATGGATAATATTCAATATAATATAAATTCCTTTTGGTCTTACGTGAATTCAAAAAAGGGTGGGTCTACTATTCCTCAAAAGTTAATCTACAACAACGAAGAGCTGAGTACTACTCAAGATATTGTAAATGGATTTGCAAATTATTTTAGCACATCATTTGGTGTCCCTACTGACATGAATAATCAAGATGTTTTGAAAGATAAGATGACTAATACTTATTTGCATTTTGACAAGTTCTCTACCGATAACATTTTAGAATCGTTAAAAAAGTTAAAACCAAAATTTACGAAGGGTCCCGATGACATTCCGGCATTTATAGTGAGAGATTGCGCATTTATTTTTGCAGAACCATTACGCATAATTTTTAACATGTCACTTAATTCTGGTGTGTTTCCATCCATGTGGAAAGAGTTGAGAATTTGCCCTGTGTATAAGAAGGATGAGAAACATAACGTTGAAAATTATCGACCAATCACAATAATTTCAAGTTTCGCTAAGGTTTTTGAAATTGCATTGCATAATGTGCTTTATCCTTTTATACATGGTCAGATTGATGTTAACCAACATGGGTTCATGAGTAACAGATCTACAGTCTCTAACTTATTCGGTATTACCCAATATCTATCTGAGCATATGGATCGTGGTGTTCAGGTGGATGTGATATACACAGATTTCACCAAAGCTTTTGATAAAATGAACCATAAGATGCTTTTATATAAACTTGAATGTGCTGGTGTGTCTAGATTGTTATTAAGACTGTTTTATTCTTATTTTGAGAAAAGATTTCAATATGTCGAGTATCGTGGGTTCAAATCTTTTAAGTTTGAAATAATCTCTGGAGTGCCTCAGGGATCTATTCTGGGTCCCCTTCTCTTTATACTTTTATTAACGATATTGATAATTTAGAAGTATCTTATTTGCTTTATGCTGACGATATATTTTTATTCCATTACCACAGAATCGGATTGTATTAAACTGCAAAATGACTTAAATAAAGTGCGGGACTGGTGTAAAGCATCTTCATTTGAATATCAATAAATGTAATGTGATGACATACTCTAAAAGGCATAACTTGACATTATTTGAATACAAACTAAACGATACTATTTTAACTCGTCCTCAGTACATAAAAGACCTTGGTGTGACTTATGATTCCGAACTCTCATTTAATAAACATATACATAATGTGATACAAAATGCATATAAAAGTTTAGGATTTGTATTAAGAAATTCCATAGATTTCAATGATAAAAAACTGTTAATTATGCTTTTTAATGCTTTCGTGAGACCTAAGCTTGAGTATGCTTCCTTAATTTGGAATCCTGGCTATGTGACACACTCTGGGGGCTTGGAAGCAATTCAAAGACGATTTCTTAAGTATTTGGCGTTTAGGGAGGATGGTTTGTATCCACCTATTGGTATACCGGAAGAACTATTGCTTAATAGGTTTGCGTTATCAAGCTTACAGAAACGTAGAGTTTCGCAGTCTCTAATATTTTTGTATAAATTAATAAATAATAAAATAGATTCGCCTTATGCATTGGGTCAGCTGTCGTTTTGTGTGCCTAGGATTGAATCTCGCAATGGTGCGACGTTTTATCTGAATACACCAAGAACCAACATACTTAAATTTTCTCCACTTTATTTTATGTGTGAAAATTGTAATAGTTTAAGATCGGTTGGATATTTTTAATTGTACCATTAAAAATATAAAGAAAATGTTTGCGTGAGTATTTGTTGATCTGTTTCTTTTTTGACTTTCTCTTAGTGCCCTTTTTATTTGTATTTGATTATATTGTTTTAATGTTTGATTTTTTGTTTTATTTTTGATCACTTGTTTGTAGTTATTTGTCTTTTTTGTAATTGTTTTTAATTTTGCACTTTCCACCCAGTAAAAGGTCTCTGACTATTGGGTGGTGTACTACAATAAATAAATAAATAAATATTTAAAAAGTGAAGTGCATCGCACCGAAGTAGACAAATACTATTGATGCTTTATGCAAACGTATCATAGTTGCTGCCAATGACTTCAACGAACAAGAAGCACAAACATTTGTGTTAGTTTGGCCCAATATTTTGTTCAAACGTCAGGTATATCAAACTATTTTATTAATTAAAAAATATATTCTATTAATAATTAATAACAATACCATTTATTTACTTCCTTGGGAATTTCTTTCCACTTCTTGTCCGGTCGCCGACTGCATGTTTTGCCGCCTTTTTCCAGTGCCGTCCAGAGGTGTATTTTTACATCATTTTTTAACTGCTCCTTTTGATTTTTTTTTATAAAATTGTATTTGTAATGGACTCCTGTACATTCCAAATTTTTTTTAGATAAGTTCTAAATCACCCTGTATATCATATACATGTTCCGAATATATAACTTGACTTCATTTTTATGGCAATCGGAATTAAGTGAACTCGGAAACTGTCAATTTTACCAAATAAATGGAAAGCTTACAAGAAATATTAAAGCAGTTTCTAAGTGTAATATTGCTGGAACTCATATCGATCGAACACATTAATTCGTTATGGATGATGGGAAATATTTCCTTTTGTCCAACGAGATTAAAGGTGTAGGCAAGTTATTTGGATAACGTATAGGTCGATCGATCATAACTGTAATCGTTTGTCGATTAATGGTCACAAATCTTAAAGACTGAAATAGAGTTTTATGAGTTAAAACAGGACTGTGGAAGTTATTGCTCCAAAATAAAAAATGGTTTGTTAAATAGGTGCATTTGATATGTATTGTATTTGTAAAGACAATAGTTTAGCATCAGATTACCTAAAAACTTGAATTCAGTTAATATATTATATATTATAAGCAAATAAAGCGTTATATCAATTTAATTTTTTTTAGAAAAATTATTTGTAACAAAAGAAATTAATGAGTTATCTATATACATTGGAAAGTAAGTTTTTAACTGTAGTTTTAAGGAAACATAATATAATAAATATGAGTACAGTTAGCTTGATTAAAATAAAACTATATTAAGGCTGGGATTTTGTATACATATTTTTACCGTCTAACAGAGCTTCAAACGAGGACGAAAGGAGAACTCCAAGAAAATTGAAATAATTAGTTATTATTATATATCAACGTATTCACAAAGATTCCCGCTAGTGCGTGAGATAATTTTCATTGCTCATAAAATCAGAAGAATAATTAAAATAAATGTTAAAATACCTCATGTTTAGCCACACAGTGACTACGCCAATATGTCACAATTACGGCAAAATTATCACAGCCACAGCCACCAAATTACTTCACTCACTAGCCAGGACATATAGGACAACTTATATTTCACCTTCAGATTAATATTTATTCTAATTTTACATTTTGTGTCCTCGAGTAAAATCATAACATATATCACGGCTTCCATTTTTATGTACGTCAAAATGCACGATAAACTTCAGGGAACCGTGTGGTTCGGGCCTATACGGTTTGTATACTGTCTCATAGGTCTGATTGATTCGTCGTTTCGCTCACTCAGGCTGTGCAATTCCTTTTCTACAAAATCCCCGCTTTAAACAGACTTATTAGAACCACTTTTCTTATTATATATCAATTTCCCCAAACTTTTGAATAATTTTTAATATAGTAAATTCATTGACATTTTCTCAGTCATAAACAAAATCTTTTATGAGATATAGCTTACATAACTTGTATCACTGTTTGATTTAACTTTTTATTGAGAAAACTGTGTGACGCTCCTTACTGAACGGGAAACAAGAATTAGAAATGGTTGTTTGTTGTAGCTGGTTCAGGAAACTTGTCTAACAAGCTTACAGTCAATCTGAAACTTTTATTTCACTTGTTTGAATAGAACACAGAAAGATAATATATTCTTTACAACCATTTTTAATTACATACTTCGAGATCTTATTGGCATTGTAAGATTTGATAGTTCTAGAAACAGAAAAAGAAGCTGTAGAAAGGCTGATGATGGTATTGCAAACCTCAAAGGAATAACTTGGAGAGCAATAAGAAGAAACTGTTTCCTTAACCATACTCGCTCCATCTTCCAGAGCGTTATAAGTTTCACATTCACGATTCACATTCCTTTCAATTCTTTACTCGAGTCTCAAATAGTTTATGGAAGTTGAATTCGACAATCATTCTACTAATCAATTTTCTTGCTTGAAGAACTGTCTGTCTTGTAGAATTAAGTATTTTTTTCTATTCTTCACGTTGACATAAAATAATAGATATCTGCTTTACCATAAACAAACTAAATGTAACTTTTTTGTTTAATAGAGGAATATAATCATTATCTTTCTCAAAAATTGTAAAAAAACTAAATTTTAATTTGATGACCTAACAAATCTTCGATATAATTAACTGAAAGCAATTTACTCTTTTAAGATATTGTTGACAGTATATTTCCTATCTTTTGTATTTCAAGAATAAAATCAAGTTCAGTCCTCGGAAAAAACTGTTAGGTAATTATTTACTTTATCAAAGTTCTGACGATTCGGCAGGCGTTCTTCGGTACAATTTCACAAACTTTTAATTGGAATCTCATAACCTTTAATCAAAGTTTTATGAACAACTAATTATCTCTTTTATATCAACCTATAGAGAAATTACACATTTAAACAGAAGCAATTTGAGAAGTGAATTAATTCTTGTTAAAATTATATGATACTTCCATCTTTCATAATTTTTCAACAACCAAATGCAATGAGCATAGTAACAACGTATAAAATATCAACTCCTTGACTGATAATGTATCACAGATACATTAGGCACTTGGAACTATTTGTTAATATTGTATATAAAGGGAGGCATTTTATTTTTAGGTAGTTTCTTTCTTACGGTGACGACCCATTAGAATATTTCAGAGACTACTTCAATTTCCATTTTGATAAGGCCTTGGTTTTGGTATTTTTGCGATTGCTTTCTTTAAATAAAATAATACCATTCTTATAACACTTCAAGTTATATGTGAAATTCTTATCTACTTGCTTATTTTAAAAGGAACACCCTGTTTATTTTTCCGTTATTAGTGCTTTTTGTGATAATAAAAATTAATCGATTTCTTGCGAGGATAGCTATGAAGTTGCTAGCAAACTTAAAAACAAAAGAACTAAGCAAATAACAATCTCTTGAAGATGAATCACTGTGCTTTTATTCAATACATTTTATTTTAGGAATATATTAACTATTTTATTCTCGGTAAGATAGTTAGACATTCATTCAATAATTTGATTTGGAAATAGATCTGAACTAAACGAGTAGAAGCAAAATTTCCATTGCTGTGTCGTTGAGATATTGTCAAGGCTTCTATAACAGCTACCATTATTTATGAGGACTTGCATGTAAAATTTCAGATTCGAGGATTGTTTTTAGTTTATTATCTACTTATAGAGCTAGTTACCTAGAAGGGAACTTTCATTTTATTTTCTTGCTGTGTGGTTAAGATATTGTTGAGGTGTACATAACAGCTAACGTTATTGGTTATAACCTAAGCATGGTATTTTAATTAAAAATAATCGTTAAAAAAGTTTTAAACAAGTATCCTGTCAATCGCGTGAAAAATGCGTAATGGGACGATTGTAACAATGCCTAGGGGGGACGATTGTAACATGTTACAACCGTCCCTTATTTTTAATACCTATGATCGTATTTGTCATATTTAAAATGATAATTCTTTAGATATCCAGATAATTACTTCAGTATTTGTTATACTGTGTGGGAATATACAAATTCATTCTCTTTATTTAGGATGTCTAACAAAAGACAACGAACAACAAATCGTGGGAAAGATTGTTATGGATTGGGAAAAACTTGGTCCATCCCAAATATGGAATATGGACGAGTCTGGCGACAGACAACCGTACAAAAGCCAGATAGGGATAGGATTCTTCGTTATTACCAAACAAAAATTATTATTATTTTATATTTTTGTTTCATTATTCTATTTATTTATTTATTTTTCAAATAAAAAAATATATTATGTACTTGTACTACAACTTACTTTTATATAGGTATAATCAATAAAGAAATGCCTTGTAAATACTAACTTTCTATACCTAGTTATTACCTATTATTCATATGTTACAAACGTCCCGATGTTCTGTTACTTGTGACCCATACCATTGGGTAGGTTGTAACGACATACACTCTCTACTTTTTTATTAATTGTACATCAATATGAAATTTAATTTCTTCAATATTATTTTTCTTCCATATATAAAATGCCGAGGAAACGACTTATAGTAAGTAAATTTATATAACTTTGTTAATTCTTTATTTATCCGGCTTTACAAAAATATGTTACTCTCGTACCTGGTCCCCTATTTAGCGTTATTTATGACGACTTGAGTGTAAAATTTCAGTTTTCAGGATTATTTTTACTTTATTTTGTACTTACGCAGCTAGTTACCTGCAGTGAAGTTTCTTTTTATTTTTTGCTGTGTGATACTGCAGTTATTTACGAGATTTTCGAGTATTTTAAAATTGTTTTCTTCTTTACTGAGATTATCAGAGTTCTTTTTAATTGATTATCTTTATTTTGTTTAAAATTTCCACGGGAAAATTTGATTTGATATTTGTGTTTACAGGTTTTCAAACAATATTTATAGGATTTGTTATAGTTTACGTAAGCCCTAAGATACTGGGAGAACTAAATATAAAGCATATTTTAAATATAAATGTATTGGCTGCGTATCTCAATCAGAATCATTCTGAAGTTAATTTTACTACTTTGCAACTGTTACTCGTCAATGATAAAAATCGAGAATGCAGCTTTATATATATTTAAGAAATAAATATTATTCCTTAATAGCAAAAGTATTGAAAAGAAATACTGGTAACACTAAACATTTAATTAACAACAAATCAGACACGACGTATGTCGCTGCAAAATTTAATGGCAACATGTAAAAATTAAATTTCTACTTAATTCAAAAATCCATATTAGCCTTGAATGTAAAGAGAAGTGATTTGCTGCAAAGTTATTACTTTGAAAACTGTATATATATCCTTACATACATTAAATAATAGCAAAAGCATTCATCACTTTTGCAAAAACAAACCTGAGGCGCTCTCTTTTAAACTCAATCCAATAGGAAGAACTTCAACACCTTTGGTGGAGAGCAGATGCAAAGAAATTAATTTTTCATAAGTCTAGAAAACCAAACTGCACCTTACATACAGAAGTTGAAGAAGAAAATGTTATTTCTATTAATGCATAGTCAACTTCAGTCTTCATAGAGTAGTAGCATACTTGAGCAAAACAACTTAAATATACAGAAAATGCCAACAAAATTTGTTAAAATTTCGAGAGAAATATCACCAGACTTGGAAGATGTACCGAAAGTGTATCTAAATATGGATCAAACATCCGAACCAGAATCTCTTGTACCTAAGGGAACTTAAAAATATGTTGTCAGTAGCGGACACCTTCTCAACATATAAACAATGTACATTTAAAGAAGCCGAATTTTATTTCACATCAGACGAATGCGATGAAATATGTTGGAACAGGAGGATAGTAAAGTTTTCATGACCAGTTCTGAACTGGTTGCCACTTTGTCGGTTTAGATTTCTTAGAAAAAAGAAAAAATTCCACGGAAGCCTACAAACCAAATTTTTATGGGCAGAGAAGTGACTTACTGCAAAGTTACTACTTTGAAAACTTTCTATATGCCCTTATATGTACGCAAACGAACTTGAAAAATATATTAAATAAACGCAAAAGGGTTAATCGGTTTTGCAAAAACAAAACTGACGCACTTTCTTTTAATCTCAACCTAATAGGAAGAACTTCAACTCCTTTGGTGGAGATCAGGTGTAAGTAAATTAACTTTTCTTTAAGTCTAGAAAACCAAACTGGATATACCTTACATACAGAAGTTGAAGAAGAAAACATTATTTCTTTAATGCATCGTCAACGTCAGAATTTTCAGAGTAGTAGCATACTTGACCAAAACAACTTAAATATACAGAAAATAGCAAAAACATTTAATAAAAGTTCGAGAGAAATATTACCAGACTTGGAAGATGTATCGAATGTGTATCTAAATATGGATCAAACACCCGAGCCAGAATCTCTTGTACATAATGTAAATTCAAATTATTTTCTCAGAAACAGACAACTTATAAACAATGTACTTTTAAAGAAGGCAAATTCGATGAAATATGTTGGAACAGGAGGACTGTAAGTAAAGTTTTTATAACCATAGTTGAACAATTTCTGAACTGGTTACCACTTTGTCAGTTTATATTTTTTAGAAAGAAGAAAAAATTTCGCGGACGCCTACAAACTAAATTTTTATGGACAGTTTTTCTTTTTTTTTAATACTTAAAAAATATGTTTCTTTATAATAGAAAGGTATTTTCGTTAGACCTCTATAGAACATACCGATTTCACTTAAAATCAGTATTAAAAAATGATGTCACTAGATGCTTCGTCACAGGTCCGAAAATTCCTCTTGTGTGTTACAAGCCCCTGATCCTTCAGAATATCATAAACAGGGTGTCCTGGGACTGTCTAGACGAAGTCAAAATAATGTCAGTACTTCATATAATTTTTTCACTCACGAGTCTTCGTTACTATCGAGTTGGAGTTAAAGTTGAAAATTATTGACAGACAAGCCAGACCCAATGGTTATTGCTTAATAATTGTCACAGGGATTATTATCACGAACTAAATATATTAAAAATACAATAGGTTTCTTAAACAATTTGCTCACAAAATTGTACTCTCGTCTGAATTCGATAAAGTTAACGGTTCGGAAGTAATTTAATTTACATGGCAGTGTATATCGTCTGCGTCTCCACTTTCTTTTGTCAAAACTGTTATAAACGGGAAGCTGGGTAATTATTGATATAAAATTACTTAAACGCACAACCAATGTAGATGTTAAAATAATAATAAGTAAATTTAACTATATTACTATACTGGGTGCTTAAATCTTTTATCATTTAAGGTTTAGTAAATGTTGTTGTCAGATGACTACAGGAGATCAAACGACCGAAACGTATTCAAGTAAAACAAAACTTAAACTTAGCAGACTTAGCAGACTTTGTGATGCTATTTATGTGTTCGGTGAACAATAACTTTTCGTCAAATAGCACTCCCAGAACTTTGACAAACTCAGGTCTACATAATGTAATGCTATTAAGATCATAAGCAAATAATATCTTGTTTAATTTCTTGGTGTAGGACATAACATCACATTTGTTAGCATTTAATCGCATTTTATTTAACAAGCATTTTATTAATTCATTAATATTATTTAAACATTGCTTGAGCATATAGCAGTCTTGCAGAGAGTTAACTTCTGTAAAAAATGTTTAATAATGTCGTTAACAACCAAGATGAAAAATATGGGGCCCAGAACAGAACCTTAAGGTACATCTTCAAAACTTCATTAGATTTGAACCCCCAAAGTTATATCTATAATTGACGATTTATGAAATACGAGACGAACATATGTATAATGAATCTGAGAAACCATATGACTGTAGTTTTAATAATAAAATATGATCAATTTTATCAAATGCTTTTGAGAAGTCAGTATAGATTATATCTACTTGACTTCTTCTATCAATATCTTTCGAAACAAATTGCATTTTACATACAAGGTTCGATACTGTTGAGCTACCAGCTATAAAACCGTGCTGAGTTTCAGAAATTTGATTTTGCAATTTTTAACTTATACAGGGTGTCCGGAAATGATGAGCAAAACCATTTTTCAACGAAGCACAAAGATTTTATCAAAGCAGGCCGATTTTTATTAAATTTTGCACATCTCCATAATTTACCGTTCTAAACAACTTTTTCAAGTAACATTTTGCTGTATTTTCAATGGAAAAGGCACTTTAACTGAAACGATAACAGTTATCAATGGGTGCACTGAATATTTCAAATAAGATTACTTCGAAAACTGTTACTTCTAACGACTTCAATAAGGTATACCTTTTTCAGATATAACAGGTAGGAGAATCGATTGTTTCAATAGTCAGATGGATACACTAAGCAGCAAAAAAGTTCTGTCATTTAAAAGAAACATGATGTGCCATAAGTGGCGCCCTCTACCAGTGCCATCAAAATTAGAAACATATTTGAATTTATCGTCAGCAAAAACTCCCGATTTACAAATTTAATGTAAGTATTTGGATTGCTTAAAGTTATTTACAAATATCGAAAATAAATTTTAACTTTAACACCCTGTAACTCCGTTTTGGAAAAAATGTTATAGAAAGAGGTAGTATTTATTTTCGGTCTAGAATTATCCCTTGAATTTTTTGCTTATCATTTCCGGACACCCTGTATAGATAATTTTAGATTAACAGTTATCTTGGATATTGTTGAATTTTAGCTATTATCTAATCTAGATAAAATTATATGCAAATGATGTTATCTTGATACAGAGAGAATTCACTTTGATAATAATGGAACAGAAGTGTATTATTATTTTGTAAGCTGTAGCAGCCTTATACTTTAACTACAATTCGGTGCAAGAATGAGAGAAATCTGGAAAACCTCATTAGTTGGATGAAGTTATAAACAAGTATTCCAGCACGGAACGGAAAGTTTTTTTAAAGTTTCGAAACAATCACTTCGATTTTGATTAATTACCTGTGAATTCAAGACCGGCAAGTTTCCACGTTCCTTTCTTGGTAACCAGGATGCTGGCGGGACACACGTTTCGGTGTAGCACGTGGCCGGAGTAATGAAGGAACGATAGCGCTTCTGTTATCTGAAACAAATACTTCGTTAGTTTCTAGTGTTAATCAATTGATTTGAAATTCAATTCTGCATTTGATAAATTTTAAAGCAATGATGTAAAGGGTTAGACTGTAATTTATTTAACAAGTAATAGATTGGACCTAAATAAACGAGTATTATACTGAGTGATTCAGAAACGGTGGCAAAAAATAAAGCCTCGTATTCTTTGGAAAATTTTAAAGACGTTATTTAATTTTTTGCTAGAACGCTTCGTTAAAAAGATACAGTGTTAAATTTCCATAATTATTTTAATTTTTTTCAATATTTTAACTAGTGACTGGAATAATTTGAAATTGGGCACATGAACTTATATGAATATTACAAAGAAAGCCTTGCGTACTTTCCGGTTTCGGTAGTCAATGTTATTAAACTGTTTTAGTACATTTATTAGTGAAAATTGTATATCTTTTGAAATGGATTGCTGGCTAAATTTAAAACGCAAAAGTACTCATCAGGATGATTGAGGTGCATCTTGTTTAAAGAAAAATTAAGCTTCTTTCAGTCCTCAAGAAATTTCCTCGTTATAGTAAAGAATACCTCTCAATTGGATTTACATATATAGATCCAGAAGACAAACAGTGTGTGTTATGTTACAAAGTTTTGTCAAATGAAGCAATGAAGCATTCCAAACTTCGACGATTTAGATATCAAACACAACGGATATGCTACAAAGAGCGTAGATTTTGTCAAAAGCAAGGAACAAGGGCTAAAGAAAAGTAAAAAAAAATGTAAAAGGGATATCACCTGGTTGAAATAATGAAAATGTTGTAAGAGTCTCATTCGAACTAACTAAATGTCGAAAACCGCACACGATAGCTGAAGAATTTAAATTACCTGCTACAAATGATCTCTCATTAAAACCGTAGTCAATGACACTGTAAAAAACGAATTAACAACTTGTCAAGTGTGTCTCCTTATTTTGCTCTACAACTGGACTAAAACACTGTCGTAACAAATAAAGCAACACTGTGTTACATTAGGTATGAGAATGGATATTACTTTTTATCTCTACATTAATACATACATACTACAGCTGAAGAAATATTTAGCAGCATAGACGGGTTGCTACTAACGATATTGCCTGGTCAAGGTGCATTAAGGTTAGCATCGACAGTGAACGCGCAATATCTGGAAAGGTTACTGGATAATTTTAGCACCCATAAGGTGAATTGCGCCATAGGCAATTTGGTACTATTATTGCGTACATAGGAAAGCTTTAGCTGCTACGAAAATTTCAGCAGACCTTAAATGAATCAGTCAAAACAGTAAATTTTGTGAAAAGTAATGCACTCCATTTTAGATTATTTAGAAATATACTCGGAAATATATAAATATATGGACAGTGAACGTCTTCAATTTTTGTTGCATTCTAAAGTTCGTCGATTATCGTCGAGGTAAAATGTTATCTCGTTTATGGGTATTGAAGGATGATGTGAGATAATTTCTCACAGATAAGCAATTTTATCATGCAGACTGTTTTAGAAAAAAAGTTCTGTGGTTAACAAAATTAGCATATTTGTCAGATACATTCAACCATTTAAATATACTCAACATAAAGCTCCAAGGGCATCAAAATGCTCTTTTTCAAGTTAATGATAAGATAGAAAAAATGCTTTAAAAGTTAGCATTGTGGCTTGTGGCATCATCGGATACCAAATAAAAGCTATGAGGCATTCTCAAATCTGAAAAGCTTTTTGAATCTTGTAACGAAGGACTGTCTGAAGATTGTGATTATTGTTACGGAAGCTCACCTACCTTTTTAGTTTGTTAATTATATTCCTGTTAGTGTTAGAAATTATAATTGTTGTAATACCTTTTTTTGACGATCTATAACAGTCCAGGCTATATTCTATTTTATTCTCAAAATGTTCTCAATGCCGCGGAAACTTCGAGAATCCTAAAAACCTATATAAGCGGATCTGTTTCGCTGACACAGTTAGTTTATATTGAGAAACCGATAAATATGTCAAAGTAAAACGTTGTCAGTTGTGAAATGTTTTTGAAGGATATTTCTTGTATAATCAAGAGTGACAATAAAGTTTTTTTGTTTACGTGACGTGTTTCCACGCTAACCCAACTTAGAGGTTACATTATGTTACTTACTGCACAACATTTACAGGATTTGCATTACAGTTTTCGTGGATATTTTCCTAAACAATGACTGGATAAGATATACATTTTCAGTAAAGAAGAAATGCTCATAAAATATCTACGGATACTGCTTTAAAATTGCAGTATCAGAAAACCACACTTCTAAATTTCTGGGATTGTTTAAAAGGTGTAATGTGATAGATTTATCAATTATTTACGTAGTCCAGTTTCCAAAATATATTAGGTAAATTAAAATTAACGCATAAAAGAATATTTTTATTGGTCCTTAGAGGAATATTAATAAATTTCTGTATTACAGTACTCAGTCTGATATTAGATATTTAAACTTTCCAATATACATTTTGTATGTATATAAATTGCTCGTTTAATAACTTTATCAGTTACGACGAATACAACTTCGCTATTAGGTAGACTAACTACTTAGTTACGAATTCTCAAGCTTGTACCATAAACTACTTTGGTTTAGGGGACCGTAATAATTATATCAAACGCTATTACGGGCTCTAATTTTATGTCAATATGCGCATATAATTGCAATACCAATTTCTGGGTAATCCACTGTTTAAGTGTATTTAGCTCTTTTGTGCATGAAATTATTAGTTATTAATGGTGGGATGATTTTCAAGGTAATACAACTAATAAAAACGTTTCTACAAGATGAATGAGAAATTACAATCTTTTGCATATAATTTAATTAAGCAGCAATTTTTTCCGTAATCAAAATCTTTAATCAGAATGTAAATATTTACACATAAATATGAATAAAAGTATTATCTATAACTGTAGGTTATAAAAGTAGGTACCTAAATAAGAACTCAACTAATCGATCAATAGTAGTAACTGCGTGCCATTACAGAATATCAAATGTTGAAAATATATATTCAGTAAAAAATGGGTTTAAAAAACGTGATTTAAATCAATCTACTTTTGTACAATGTTGCTTCTTTAAGAAGTAAGAGGTCTGAGAAGGTATATGCTTTTAGTAATGCAATAATAATAGCACTCGCTCAAAACAATTTTTGAATATCTGGAAGTTCTGAGTAGAAATTTCAATAAATCTCTATTGGTGAGTGAAGAACTAGAACAATCGTTAAAAATTGAAAATAGATTTCATTTGATATACGTCAGCAGTTCAAATGGAATCGCAAAATTGATTTTAATTAGTGCCATTATTATTGCAAGCGAATGTACCTACTTTTTTATTTAGTTTATTTAGTTTATTTAGTTCCTTATTCATTTGTACAAGGCGTTCTTAGAAATAACAGCGTTATAGAACAGCATGAAATACAACACAGAAATATGACAATATGAAAGAAAGACATTTGAGTTTGATTTTAGAAAATACAATTTAGTGTCATTATATTATTAGAGAAAGACATAAAATTTGGTACAAAGAGATAAGAATACACAAGAGAAATTTTTTGCTGCCCCTAGTTTCGGTTATATAACATTTAATTGTTTTCTTTTTCTTATGGACGTCATATTGGATCTTGACGGTAATAGATGGAGTATAAAATTACAAACGCGTCAATATGTAACACTTCTATTGTATTTGAAGAATAACTCACAAAATTATAGAAATTCAATAATTTAAATATGAAAATATCTAGTTGTTCTTGACATAAAACAAAAATCAACAATGATTTTGATAAATTCATCATTTGCTAGCTTTGTTCTTATTTTTGAAAGTTTTACTTCTCATAAGTACTTATTTAAATACTTTAAGGATATAAATGGAGGGCGCACTGATAATCTTCTATTGCATTGTAAGTATTAGAAGGAAGAGAAAATATTAGAAAATAGCAAACATGAAATGGAAAGATGGAAAGATTACTTTCAAAGTATGTGAAAAAGAGTCAGGGTAGTTTTTAGGTTATTTTTCAGGGTAGTGATATTAGTAAGAAGCTATAATAAAATTGTATATTTATAAGGTGCGTTATTTTTATGAAAGTTTTCTCATCACATTATACGAAAAATTTTCCTGGGTTGTACAATTTGTTGAATGGAAACCCAAAAATACAGACTTTATATAGTAGATTACTTACTCCTACTCTATTTTTACTGTATTAGAAAGGTATTTTAAGCTAATATAAATCAAATCTCCTACAATTCCTAACAATGAAGTCATATGTATGTTCTCTGATACCAAACATCTAGGTATGCTAATGAACAATTCCACAGACAAAGCTCTATTCAATAATTATCTAAAGAAATTAATCTATATAAATTTACTAACTTGCTTTAATGAAACACTCTATAAATATTTAACTTCACTTTTTGGCAGTGGGAACACGACGATTCAACCACAATAGATGATATCTGACCTATTTCTGCATTTTTAGGATTGCTTCTTCAGGTGGCCTCCTTTAAGTTGAATCAAATATCTAACTATAAAAATTATTATGAAAATTAAAATTATTTGAAGGTAAATATCGACAATATTACAAAAGCTAATAATAAGGAATATATGGGTAGATATTGTGGGTGTAATTCAACGCAGGTTGGGACTTTTGTCCACTGAGTAGTTAGTTTCACACAATATTATTAATACCTAAAAATATATAAAAATTACTCCTACTCTACTTGCAGCTTTGTAACCTAGCTTACAGTCTATTCTGTCTTTCTATCCCTGTTTGCTATTATAATGTATTTAATCAATTATATAATGTTGTCTCTCTCGACCACAAGTAAGTCATATAAAGGGCATATTTTCGGTATATTCTCGTAATAATGTATTTTATATTTTGATATTTTAACATAAAATTGGTCTGTATTTCTTTTAGATCCAATCATCTTATTGGAATAAAATACTTGCCGACCAATTATTAACTTCCATATTACTTTAGTTTTTGACCAATTCAGAGGCCAAATTGTTGGGTAAGAGCCTATGTAATTTATTAAAACCTTAAATTTATTATCCATCTAATAGAATTACTCACCTGCAGTATGCCATATTTATATTCGATATCTAGAAAGTTATATTCTCGGGAATGTGCCGGTCTCGGCGTGGCAGGTTGTTGCACTCCTGTGGTGGTAATTCCCCCATGATTTCCGCTTCCTTCCTGATATGCCAATATATTAGCTAGACTAGCATACACCGGCTCCGAGGCGAAAGCTAGGGTGTCAGCGCATTCTTCGATTGGATGCAACACGTGGAGAATTTTCGGATGTCTGAACCTCTCCAGTTGTCTCACCGAACTCCTTAATATCTCCGTTACAGTCTCTTTCCGTTTGGGCTTGTGCAGCTTCTCAGCGCATCGCTTCTCGAATAGAAAAACGGAGCACTCCTGAAACAATAGAAGTATTAGTGTAACCCTCCTTGTGCACAAAATCTGTATCAACGTCGTTTCGAAAGTTCTGCGAAGGTAAAATACGGGAATATTACTTTATGTTACAAGTCCGGTAGGTGACTTATTACAGTACGAGTTATTTTACGGACAAAACGGCGTAGAAGCCGAGCTGGGAATATAGACGAGTTAGTTGGAAATTTTATGCTTGTCACTGTCAAATAAAATAATATCATTTTTGGATTGTTTTGTGATATGGAAATTTTGAAGGAGATTTTAAATAAATTTGCCGATGCAAAGTAATGATTAATCCAGAAAAAGTCATATTTCAAATAAAGGTACAATCGTTTGCAATAATAATGAGACTCCTTAAAATTAATTTAGCGATTTCTTTTGAAGTACTGACGTATTTGTAATGAAATCTACTTAGATTTAATGAAATTTCTACTCAGAACATCAGGAAGTTCAAAAACTGTTTTGAGGGAGTGCCATTATTATTGTAAAAACATATACATACATTCCTAATGTATTAATATAATAGTAAATGCTTTTGCCAGTCATTTTAAAAGGATTGTTCTTCCTGTAGGTAATTTTGATTGTGCGAAATATCGACAATCAAATGTGTTAAATAATTGATTTTTTACAATTAAAGAAATGTCTAAAGATCAAATCTTGAATGTCAGTAAGAAATTAAAAAGTATATTGTCAAGTAGGCCTGATAATTTACCTCCCTTTGTCGCCTAGCATTTCCTGTTTTCTAACACCACTAAAATTCATATGTAATTTAACTTTCACGAATCTATCCGATTATCTTCCAAATTATATGAAATCATTTTGTTCGATGTAATTTATGCACATATACTTTCATCCTTATCTCAATATCAACATGGCGTTGGGAAGTCACAGAATACGGCGTCTAATTTTTTAACTTTTACACAAATGCTATCAGGCTCTCTTCACATCGGAAACAGCTCTTTGAGACATACTTAAATAACCGATTACTATATGTAGAATATGAATTTGTTGCTGGCTCCGGAGTTCCATAAGGATCTACTCTTGGACCATTTTTATTTTTAATGTTTGTTAATGATATTTGTTCTTGTATGGATTCACCCAAA
The DNA here is from genome assembly GCA_025584915.1 of Monochamus saltuarius. Lineage (NCBI taxonomy): Eukaryota > Metazoa > Arthropoda > Insecta > Coleoptera > Cerambycidae > Monochamus > Monochamus saltuarius. The sequence goes on along the minus strand of CM046721.1, from coordinate 48,586,239 downwards.
TTGTTATTTGCGGATAACTTGAAAATGTTTCGTGGATAACATCTCAGATTGTAAAACTGTTATAGCGTGACTTACCTTCTTTAAGTGATTGATGTGTTAGCAACAAGCTCTCACTAAATTTGATTAAATGTCATATTACGTCATTTGGTCCAAATAATGCAATGTTACAGTATAATTATAACAGTAGCGATGTCATACTTGCTAGGTGATTAAGGACCTGGGAATCATGTTTGATTCTAAATTAATATTTTACCAAAATGTTGGGCTTCTTAATTAGAAACTGTAGAGAATTTGCATCTATTCAAGCTATCAGTACTTTATATTTTGCTCTTGTAAGAAGTAAACTTGAATCTAGCACTGTTTGGAATTCCTATCAGAATATTACTTCTGGAGAGTATACAAAGAATTTGAATGTTTCTATTTTACAAGAATCATCAGAAATAAGGATTATAACGTGCACTAACTGATATCATATTTCTACATAAAATTATTCACAATTTTGTTGATTCGCCAATGCTATTAAGCTGTTTGCTTTTTAACTTCCCTCGTATTTGCTCCAGATGTACTTTTCATATTGCCGTTCCAAATACCGCTCATTATTTTCACTCACCGATTACATACCTATGTAGAAGTTATAACGGACTAGACAGCATTGATATATTTCATTGCATTTTAACTCAACTTAAAAATAATAAAATATTATTACTGACTGTAATAACATTTGAAATTAATAATTTGTTAGAATTTATGTATTGATTTCCAAGCTCAATAAGTACGTTAAATGCAGTTTCCTCTAAAATGGTGAATTTTAATAACTTGCATCAAGAATAAGTACCGTTTTTACAACAACTAATCATTTTCCAAAAACTTTGATCCATAATAAAACCTGAAAGGAATAATGTGATGCAATGTAATGTAACAGAGTTAACGCGCTGTACATTTAACGCAAAAATCAATAAGAAAAGTACTTTCTAAAACCTATAACTTCTTAAGGAAGTAAAATTGTACTAAGGTAAGTTGACTTAAATCACATTATTTTTGTCTAAAGAAGCTAGCCATAGTATCGCCCATTATTTACTGAACATCCTATATAAAACTCTCTGGTTTTATAACCTTCCAAAGAAAATCGTAGATGGCACTGATGTTAAAAGAACATTTTTGACAGATAAATAAATAGCTTTAAACAAATTATATATTACATTATTTTTTTTTAATTCAATAGTTTTTGAGATTGTACGATCAAGGTAAAAATTCTCAAAACCCGTATCTAATTATTCGAACGCTCAAACATATTAGTGTGCATAAAAAAAACGAATTCTATGAATTGAGTCCAACATTACTAATAAAATCTAATCGATTTTTGATGAAGTCATTTAAAGTATAGATACACATGCTATTAAAAAAGCATGCCTATCGGCATGCTTAAATGGAACATGCCTTTTCACTGATACACTTGCTTGATATTAGCATGCTTCATTTAAGCATGGTCCTGAATAATCATACTCAATGTAAATACTCCAAGACATGTTCTTTACTAGCAGATTTCTGGAAGTGTAGTGGAAAACATGGAAACCCTAGTGGCTATCCGCACAGAACTGGACAAAATTGTTTTATTTCATGCAATGCAATGCACCTGAACTCTTATGTCAACACTGAAGAAAGAAAGAAGGAATAGAACAATTTGGGTCCGTGATTGGACAACTAGAAGAGAAAACCTTGGAGCCAGTCCTCGATTGTTGGTAGAAATGCGAGAAGATGTTGAGAGTTATAAAAATTATTTACGCATGCTATCGCATCAATTTGATGAGCTGTTCTCTAAAGTTGAAAGCGTTGAAAGCTATATAGAAAGAAGATACGCATATGCGGAATTTTATTATATCTTAAGTAAAATTGGAAGTGACATTGAGACATCTAGCTACTTGAGATTATGTGTACACATTGGAAGCACTTCATACGGTTGTGAAATCTATTATAGCTCAATTTATACCTGAATTTTGTGTTGAAATACACAAATGAAGCATTTGTTTATGTTAAAATATATGGTAGGCACTTAATCTAGTTTAAGGCAATTTCCACGCTCTGCGCAACATATTTTGTTGGGGTTGAACTTTGCTCTCAATATAATTTTGTTGTTAGGAAGACGTGAGAAAGCATGGATGAATCCATTGTTTGTATGTGTGTATCAGGAGGTGTAAAAGTTACGGGTTGTGTGTTTGATGTGGGTTATGTTGTATCATTCATGTTTGAAGCAGGGCGCGTGGAAGTCATAGTTTGTGTGTTTGAAGTGAAATCTGTCAACGGAAATAAGTTTGGGCAGAGGGGTCGACGTCTAGCCGCAGTCAGAATTGTTTGGATCTCAGTTTATACATCCAGTGCCTGGTAAAATGGCAGGGCTCCTAATTGGGCAGTAACATTTTGACCACAAGAATGAAATTCGTCATGCTTATTTTTCGCAGAATTTATATTTTCCAAATAATTTATTAATAAGAAAAAAAAGTAGTACTTGTTTTCACAGAGTTAGGCTTCCAAGTAGATGTTGATCATCAGCTATGCAGGTAAATATGTTTTAAGTGGATGTAATAGCATCAAAATCAAATAAATCAAGTAAATATTAGTAATAGTAGTAGTAGTAGCGAGCGGCAATATCCTGGCAGTTAGGTCACTGCGTGCCTTTTTTTACTCTACCATCCCATCACCTCTCCACTATCTACCATCGGCCTTCCCCGAACCTACATGACGCCCTGATGAACGCTGGGATCTTGGTCCATCGTAGGCCCCTCATCTTAGTTTTCCAAGGACCGCGCAATATCCTAGAAAATGGATAGATCTATCTTCCCCCTCCACATTCCGAACATAAGGGACTCCCCTCTATGCCTATCAAGTTCAAATGCCTTCTGAGTTTGCAGTGGCCTGTCAGGACCCCCATCATTTAGTTCAGGGACCTTCGACTAAGGCTCAGTAGCCACATCGTCCTAAATTTACTAGGTTCATTGTCAAGTCGTGGGCCTGTCTACATCATCCATTTCTTCTCCAATTCCGTCCTAGTGTTTGATAGGCCCATTTATTAAGGGCACTATTCATTCTACCTCGCGTAATTCCAAGAATGGGTTCGGGTCCCTGGCAAGGCGCCCCAGATCCGAGACAAGCTAACAAGTCAGCCGTCTCATTAACGGGGATTCCTTTATGACCAGGAATCCAGACCAACTCCACCTACCTTTGTCTGACCAAAGACTCCAGGGCATCTCCACACTCCTGAACAAGACTAGATCTCGTCCTCGGAGAGCTAAGGACCCTGAGTGCAGCCTGACTATCAGAGCAGATGAAGATTTTCTCCTCCACACAATTCCCGCACCGTATAAAACGATTTTGTCAAAAGTAACTTTCTAAATGACTTTTTGAACGACGGGATGCCCTGAATATTTCTTATATTAACTGGAAGATGGTTATATATTTTAGGTGCCATAACAAATGGACCATTAGCTGAGCCAATCGGTGTCTAGGCACCACGACAGCATGTCTATTTCTGAGTTCTAACGTCAATTGTCTATCTGCAAACTGCGTAAATTCAGACTTGTGAACCTGGACCTTTGTCGCGCACTCTAAAATATACATTGAAAAACATTTTGCGGCACAAGGAAATGCAGTGTACTGAAGCTTCATTTCAGCATAAGTGAGTCTCCTGCTGCAATCGGATGAAATTAGCTGTACTTTTCTGATATCCTATTGTCTCTCTGTAGAGTTTTGACCCGAATCTCTCCCACAAGAATCTTGATTTTGACTGAGCCTATCAAATGTTCTGTATTCGTCCGTAACTGCTAACTGACTGACTAACTCCTGACTTCGCACTGCTGATATTCCTTAGGTGGCATTAATGTTTCAACCTCGTTTATCCATATCTCATTTGTTCAATGTATATATTAATTTATGGACATGGTATACTTACACCAGGACCTTGTAGCTTTGCTTTATAGTAAAGCTGTTGTCCGAATATATTCCATTGATATGAAATCAATATGTTTATTATAGCCAAATGATGAACGTATCATCGATATATTTCAACTAATATTTTGACTTCAAAATTGTCAACTAAAATATGTCTATGTAGATGTTTGACAATGTTGGAGACATGGACAGGAAGCAACAAAGAATATACGAGTACTTATTAATAATTTGAACGTATGTTGCGATTTAACTGCAAAAAAGCTTTTTGCTCGCTATTAAAAAGGGTTTAAAAGTATGTTGCACATTAAAAAAGATATTGCCCTACAGAAAAATACATTTCATGAAAATAAAAATCCATTAAGCAAAAAGAAAACATTTTGTACTAAAGTTACGAATAAATGGTGTACCCATTAACCGACTAAATTGTATATGAAGTAAAAAAAATATAAACAGAGTAAATCAGCATATAAAAAGTACTTAAAACGTTTTATTGCCAACTTCTGTACGACAAAATAAATTTATGAAAACCTGTAAATTGGGAACTGAAAAATGAAATTTTGTTGACAAATACACTTACCTAGTTATTAGAAATTCAAGGTAATTAGGATTACACAATAGAAAATTGACTCATTTAATTTTCCATGAAAATAATAGGACAGATTTTGTACAAAATGGGATGATGAAAATTTATTCAATATTTGAATAAGTAGACAACAATTTCAAAATAACGCCATACACAATTAGATACTAATAGACCATTTTAGTGATGCATGTATTGGTATCTTGGAAACTATAAGAAATTGGAAAAAGGTTAAATGAGGAATATTGCTAACTTACAAACCAGTCCTAGTTCTATAGATTTTTTAATTTCAAAATATCTGAAAATACTTTTTCACTGTATATTTAGATTTTGCATTGCAATGTTTTAATTTCAGCGCCCATAAGAAAAAAGTTGATGGGAGTTTGTGACAACCGAAACGTTGCAACGAAAATCTACATTTACAGTGAAATTCCTCGAAAGAACTTACTGTGTAAAATAAATGGAGAATGTAGACAGGCCCACAACTTCTTCAATGAACCTAGTAAATGTAGGACGATGTGGCTGCTGAGCCTAAGTTGAAGATCCCTGAACCAAATGGTGAGGGCCCTGACAGGCCACTGCAGACTCAGAAGGCATTTGGGCTTGTTAGGCATAGAGGAATGTACGGAATGTGGAGAGGGGGAGGAGACCTCTATCTACTTTCTAGGATATTGTGCGGCCCTTGGAATACTAAGATATAGGATCTTTGACGCCGAGAAGCTGCAAAGGGAAGAGATGAGGGACCTACCATGGACCAAAATCCTGGCCTGGAGGCGTCGGGTAGGTTCGAAGAAGGCTGAGGGCATATAGTAGAGAGGTGATGGGATGGTAGGATAGGCAAAAAGGGTCCACGTGTGGCCTAATAGCCAGGCTGTTGCCGCTCGCTACACTACTAAAGTCGTGGAACTTATAAGTAATATATTAGTCCAAACAACGTGACCCCTACCTGTAGAAGTATTAAGCATTCTCACGCACAGTAACTACAAAGTGCGTCACCTTTTATATTTATCATAAAGTAAATTTTGCCATGTAGTTTCTTAAAGTAGAAAACTTTACACTACCACTTTAATGGTTTACTTTTTTTCTTTGAATCCTTCTCGAGTGGTACGCCTATGGATTCTTCTTCCCTGCAACACTCACCTCTTTTACTTATCTAAGTACTGTAAATTAGCCACTTCCTACTATTTTAAAACGATAATGGAGCACTCATTCCTCGGAATTTTGTAAATTTACTAGAAAACTACAACTTTATAATAATAACAACATACAGTATTTAACATCTTTTGGTAAACAATTAAAACATTTTGGACCCAAGCAACAAGGAGCATTCAGGGCTAGTTTTAGTTTGGCAAACGGCACTCTAAGATCACCAGCATGTCCCGTGTTATAGTTGTACATATCTTTGTTAATATCAATGCTTTTCTTATTTCTATATACAATTCGTAAATAAACAAACAGGGAAGGCGTAAAATGTTCAATTTCTTAAAATATTGTCTACATGACTCTCTGTTTGAGATTTTTAACATGCAAGGGATCATTCTTTTTTGAGCAATAAAAACACTAACAGAATTGGTCGAATGGCCCCATAAACAAATTCCTTATCTAAGTCTTGAATCTACCTGGGCATAGTAAACGCGTACAAGCTACATTTCGCAAATTTAAGAAAAGAAACTTCAGATAATTCAATTTCGAAATAAGTTTATCACAGTGTAATTTAAAGTTCAGGAATTCATCCAAATAAACACCTAGAAAACGTACACCGTCATGTGCATTAGTCACAATTTTATTATTTACTTCAATATGTAGATCTTCTACAGTTTTTTGATAATTATGTATTCTTAAAATATCAGTTTTGTCCAAATTATAAAACGAATCGATACTGTTAAACTGTGAGACTCTGTCCACTGCCTCTGCGGTTCTACTACTCAATGCCTCTGAATCCCTCGACGATAAAACCATTGAAAAGTCATCAGCATAGGCTGTATAGGCGATATGTTTTGTGACACTTGATAGATTGTTACATATAAAAAGAATAAAATAGGTCCTAGTATTGCGCCTTGAGGCACACCTACATCCGACTCCAAACAACCGGATTGCACAAAAGTGCAAGTGCAAGAGTGCACTTCATGTACAAGTCTTAGAGGAGTCTGAACAAAAAACTGATTAAAATCATTAGCTATTTCATATGGATTATCATCCATTGTGCCATTTTTATCAAAGCAAATATTAGAGTGCTCTTTTTTTTGTTAATTCCGATACCATGCATTATTTTGGTTTGATAAAATTGCCCTTTTTGTTACTTAATAAAGCAGTGTGATTTTTGTTAGCAATTTTGTAATCGTTTTTAAAATCTGGATTAACATCCTTAAACAAGAACAAATTTTTTAGTGACTGACTTGAAGAAACAACGTCTTGGTCAACCCAATTTTTTTAATTATTTTTTAAACGTATCTCTCGTTTAGGAAAACATGCGCTAAATGCAGAACTAAAAATACCTAAAAACACAAAGGCAAAAGAATTTGAAAATTCAATAGTAATTCCAAAAATCTTATGATATTTACTGTATCTCATCAATGCCTTTCCGCTCCATCGATTTTATTATTATTCACAATATTTGTAAGTTGTTATTTTATTAATTTTTAGTCTGGTGGATGTAAATAACTCGGTCCATTGTCTTTGTAAATTAAATAACTAAATGTGGAATAGAAATATTGTAATTAAAGTATCAACAATATTTTTTTTCCAGATTCCGCTCTCACGATTTTTTTTATTATCTACAATATTTATTGGCCTCTTGAAGCTGACTAGTCTCTGAAATTTTCATTGTTCTTCTTTTTCCAACAAAGATGGTCACAAAAACTACTTCTGAGGTTGCACATTTTGAGGTCTATAACTTCAAAACGGTGCGGTTAAGAGTTTTAGTCATATTTTTGTACTATCAGCAACCAAAATTTGTAACATACTTGCGGGACACCCTGTATTAATGTACAAATCTAAATTAAATTTGTGGTTATACGTTTTTTATAAACTATAATTAATTAGAGAAGTATAAGTGCAATATTATTTCTAATGCTGTTTTGATGTATTTTGAGGGTCTTTCAATATATCATAATGTATTTGGATTGTTATAAGTTGTGATCCTATTGATTTTTAATTTGATAGATGTAAATAACTCCGTCGTTTGCTTTTGTAAATTAAATAACTAAATATGGATTAGAAATATTGTAACTAAAGTATCAACAATATTACTTTTCAAATTATGTCAAAGAGTAACCTACTCTGGTAATCTATATTCAGTTGTATTATGATTTAAAATTTTAGAATCAATTTTGATTAAAAATTTAACAATAAATTAGATTTAAAACAATCAAATACGTATGTATTGTAATGTGATATATGTGTTGTACAAAATTTATTAAGTTGATTAATAACAATTAAATTCAAGAAACAAAATTCTGTATAGTTACAAACAGGCCAAAAGTACAATTATTGCAGTTCCACTTTGATCGCCCATCAAATATCCGTAGCTAACGCCCCACAATTGTAGCTATGCAAATTAAGCCACTAACAGAGTCAAATTATTACAAGCTATTATTCAACAACCTAAAACTAACTCAAATTAATTCAGGAGATGCCTTAGTTTTCAATTAGAAAACTAATAGTAAAGTAAAATACTTAATTTAATGCCTACATTGGATTAGATGAAGTTTCAAACATATATTTTTAAGCATTACCTTTCATATTGGGTGTTTCTAAAATATGACATAAAACAAAAACAGGGTTAAAAAATGCCATTTAAGCAGAAGATTTCCTATAAGTATACATTTTCTCCCACCGCTTGCACGCATACACGTCCTGTAACAATTTTTATTTATTTTACAATTAATTTCAATTTTTTACATATATAGAAAGATTAATAAATATTAGGGGAAAAAATGGGTACATAATTTACGTAAAAAATTATTTGACCCGAAATATATTTTTTGGGAGCTTTGTGAATTCATGAAATTGAATCTAAACTTTAGGTTTTTGTTTACAATCTGAAAATCTTCTAAGTACCTTCTGAACCTCTAAGTCAATATTAACGGAATTTGGTATGGATTTGTATATTTGTATATATGTATATTTCTATATACAAGGTGTAACAGTAGTAAGTATTCAAAACTTGTGAGCTTGTAAAACAAGTCGGAAAAATACAAAAACCTTAGAACAACTTTTGTCAGTGGCGCCTCCTAAAGGAGATACGCTCACTTAAAGGGGAAACCTCAGAAACAGTTTTTAATGCGTGACATCAAAACAGTTCAACATTAAGTCACAAAATTTAGGTGAGATATTATCCTTGACGTGCTTGATGAATCTCATAAACTACATTTCAAAATTTTCTACAGGGACGTGAGAAAATGCAAGGCTCTGTTACAAATTTAGTCATATCTTTTTTGTAGTTAATTTTTTTTAGTTTTTGACTCCAAAATATTAAAATAATAAGTATTTAATATAAAAAATGTACTCTTGTCAAATTTCAGTAGGATGTACAGTTTTTCAGTAAAATCGATTTCAATCATTCCTAACGTTACCCACATTTAACATCCAATATATAGCCAAAAACATTAATTGCTGTGTGCCATGGAGAAAACAACTAATCTGACAGTTAACAGAAATGTCACGTAGTTTCAGTTTGAAAATTGTATTATTTGAGTTTACGCAGTGCTATTTTATAATAAACAAAAATAGATCAAAATTATTTAAAAATGCATCAGTATACATAGTCTGAGTATGAAGATATGCTTTTGGCGTTAGGTGGAGTGTCATGGGAGCGCAAGAGCAGCCGCACACCGATATGGTATAAAGTTTCCCAATAGAAATGTACCCAATTATAAAATATCTCTTTGCACCTAAAGGCGTTGTTTTTCTGTTATTTATATCACGGTATTTTTATTAGTACTATTGTTTTTAATTATTACTGTTAAGAGTGTTAAACATACTTGACATTTTTGTTAACTGTCAGATTAGTTGTTTTCTTCATGGCACACTGCAATTAATTTATTTGGCTATAGATGTTGAATGTGAGGCACGTTAAGAATGATTGAAATCGATTTTACTGAAAAACGACATGTCCTATTGAAGTTTAACAAGAGTACCTTTTTTATGTTAAATACTTCAAATTTCAATATTTTCGGGTAAGAAACTAGAAAAAATTAACTACTGAAAATATATGATTAAATTTGTCCTTGAGTCTTGCATTTTCTCACGCCCCTGTACAAAATTTTGAAATGTATTTTATGAGACTTATTAAACACGTCAAAGTTAATATCTCACCAAAACTTCGAGAGTTAATGTTGAATCGTTTTGATATTACGCATTAAAAACTGATTCTAAGGTTACCCCTTTAAATAAGCGTATATCCCTTAGGAGCCGCCACTGACAAAAGTTGTACTAAGGTTTTCGTAATTTTCGACTTGTTTTACAAGCTCACAAGTTTTGAATACTTACTACTGGTACACCTTGTATAAGCCCCGCTAGTTCAGTCGGTAGAGCATGAGACTCTTAATCTCAGGTAGGTTCGAGCCCCACGTTGGGCGCCATATACTTATTACCTTTGTTTTGAAGAGTTAGGTTACAAGCGAACGACAGCTACATAATATATCTTACAAGAGAAACGAGAAAAGGGCATCAGTCAATTTAGCAAAAAATCGAGAAACGTCATTTAGCTCAAAAACGATTTGCACCATTGTTATTTCCTCGAAAAAAGAACTCTGTACTCGTGTATCAGATTTGCTCTATGACAGATTTGCAGTAATCCTTGAAAACTGACCAATTTGAACCACCCTGTTCATTAGTTGGTGCGTAAGAAAGCGTTCTATAAAAATAAGTAAAAATGTGTAGGGTTTTCCATTTCAGAATATAATATCTAGATAAAAAAAAGTAGCAGTTAATTTATTCATAGCTGCATGGTTAAGCCTGTATGACAAGGTTCTTATGTTAAATTTAGAATATGGAAAGCTGAAATCTTTACTAAAATTGTAAATTTAGGTTCAGTCGCCACATCAATGATTTATATTGGCCGGCATAAATTTTGTAAGAAGAGGAATAAACGTTTTTCTGTCTGTCGAAAACTACCTTTGCCTCAATAATTTATTCCATATATTCAGGAACGGCAGTTAACGTCAAAGTGAATAAGTGGGTACATTCTGCTTTCCGTTTTCGTTTACATTCAGGCTACGTCAGGAGTGTAATAGCCTCCTTCTGATGCAATTCAATATGTCATATATTTTTATAAAGGTGAGCGATCCACCAAGCGCTTGCTGATCCAGAGATGGCGATATTTCATGAATAAATTATAATTTCAAGGAGAACTGATTCTTCTGGGGACGATTTTTATTAAATAAAAAATAACTATAAAATGTTTAACTCAAACGGGAATGACATTTTGTATATTTGAAAAGTATTAGTATTATTAATATTGCGAAAAGGCGAAGGGAGAGATGAAACATTCCTAACAAAACAGAGAATGTAACATATACTGATAATTAATTAAATACAAATTTATATAAATATCTCATAAATTAGATACAAATATAAGGAAAAAACTAATTAAATTTTTATTATAATCATTTTCAGCGGGCTCTCTCAATTACAGGAAACATTCATTAATTAGAACAATATATGTACATATTATCAAAGCGAAAACCAAAATAGAAACATAATATAAAAAGAATATAACTAAATCTTAATATTCATTTAAACTTTGTAACTTTTTCATACAATTTCTTATATACAGGGTGGTTCAAATGACCGCTGACTGAGTTCTAGAGCAGAAAGTATGTATATCAAAAGTAAAGTAAGCATTCCTAATAAACATGGAGTCGCTGATGGGACCTTAACGAGATACAGGGCGTTAAAGTTCCTTTAAATTTATACGTGGTCTTCGATAACTTCAAAAATTTCAACCTCAAATTTGCCACATGCAATTAGCACCTAAAGATTAATGATTTGATATACTACTCAATATTTTACGAACAACACTGGCGTAGAGGCGGACGCAAATGAAATAGAATCAACAGAATTATTTTAAACATGTTTTATTTGAAAATGATTGATTTTATCAAAATTTTCCGAGACTTAAGTTTTATCGATAATTGAACACTCTATACAGAAACTGTATCCATTTCACGTTAAATAACTTTTTCGTCAATCAATAAAATTCGACAAAGTCGATATCGCAGAATGTGGCAGCAGCGCGAGAATGTACTCAACGACCGGCCGGGAGTACAAGTCAGTTGGTATCTGAACTGCGAAGTGTTAATGTATTTGTCGGTGGTCAGTCAGTGTCTTTGTGTACCACTATTTCTTTAATTTTTCTTTGTATGTCAAAATGTTTACATATGTGAGTATCACAATATCTTATTAATCTATGTAGGAGCTTGCCGCTATTTTGCAAGAGCAAGACGTATTTATTTAGATCGTTTACCGCAACACCGAAAATCTAACAGAAGGATATTCGTTGAAATACCTCAGCGTCTTCTTGATACTGGTACTGCTGTTCCTCATCCTGAAAATCATGGCCTCGATCGACAAATTGATATGAATATGGAGGACCATATTTTGGACATTGCAGAAAGGGATCCGAACGTAGCACAAGAGAAGTCGAAATGACTCGTTGGACCTTCAACAGGACTCTATAATAACAATTATTATGTGTATATCACCTGCAACGGGTTCAGACACTGTCAGTCCGAGATTTTGTCCCTTGGTTAAAATTTTGTAGATGGTTTTTAACTAAACTAAATTAAAATCACCCCTATTTTATTTTAAAAATTTTGGCAACTGATGAGGCATGCTTTACTAGAAATTACATTTTCAATTTTTCCTTTATATAATAACTCGACTTATTTTAATAACGGCTTAAATTATGCCCTCGTACTAGCTAACTTTTTTGTTCATTTATACTTTATCCATCGTAAACTGAAGTTATTGCAGTGAAACCTCTAGAACGCTGTATATTTATAGAATCAGAAGAACCAAAATAATAACCTCAAAGAGTTGTGAGCTGAAATATAACTTTTTTGTTATGTGAAAACCCTAATTAATGGCTACTTAGGGGTATTTATGGATATAACAACATACAAAGATTTCAGAGTTTTACTAAGACGTTGGAAGAAAATGGTTTCCTTCCTAGCTTTGTGAAATGAAAACTAGGTGGACTTTAGGACTCTGTTCTAATGTGCTATGTAACTATATCATCTACAATTCATTCACAGAAGGAATACCAAGAGAAACATTGAACAAGCTAACAGATAAGAAAAAGAATAAAGGAATATTTGGAAATAACCTATCTATTCAGCCGATAAACCGCTTTGATATCAATATCATCTATAACGTCTCGAGGAAGATCAGTCCAGCCTTTCCCAAACTGAAAGTAGATTTCTGGAAACTTTGCTCCATCATTCTATGCGGCAAGATGTACATTGGGCAAATAGAGCAACCAGTTAGCACGAGACTGCTGGAGCATAAGTGTCACTTATGGAAGGAGTGTCACTAAGGAATAATAATAAGAAGTCAGTAGTTACGAAAAATATGGCCGATGTAGGGTATGGTACAGGATTGGACAAAGCAAGATTCTAGTGTGAAACAGATGATTCTGACCAAGACTGGATGGATAACTAAAATAAATTTAGAAGATCGAAATAATATCAACTATTTCCAGTATCAGAATTACTTCTGAAGAAGAGAGCAATGTCTCTCAGATTATCAAGAAACCTAAACTGACCCAGTAAATCGTATATCATTAACAACTCCCACAGAAAGATGCAACCTGAATTTATTACTCTAAATGAATTTATACGCAAATAGGTACATTACTCAAAAACAAATATGCAAATTTTAAATCAGAGGGCTACTTGGGATTTTTGAAAATCTACATTTTGAAAATTAACATAAGATATGTTGGTTACTTCTAAACATGCCAATAAAGGATTAAATTTAAAAAAATCAACTTAAAGGATCCCGCATTCATAAAAGTGTTTTATATAAAAACAAATCATTTTAAACATTTAATCTGTGACAACAAATAATGGGAATGTAATCTCATGTCACATTTCCATTCTTTATCGACTAAGTTAAAAGATAATAATAAATTTGGTAACAAAGTTTTATTGAATAATTTTCGCAAAAATTGTCTTCCTGCAATTTATGTGTAGAAGAGTTCTATTACATTTGGATTCGTCTTCAAAACAAATAATCAAAGTATGTAACAAATAACCATTGATCTTCCTGTGCAAAGAAATACAGGGTGGCCAGATGAAAACGAAATAGAGCCATTTTCAGGAACTGCGTTAAGATTGTAGAAAAAACGCTCAGACCCGTCGATTTTAGATTAAAGGGGGTTATTGTTTCCTGGTATTTTTGACTCCGCCATTTTCACCCCCAAGCAAGGGTAAAGCTTCACCCCAAAATATTTTAATGGTATTGGGGGTTGAGTAACATTATTTTGAAAGCTCTTATAATTCTCTTTACAACAGACATTAAATTTAATAACTCTGCCCAATACTTTGAAAAAAATTTACCTTTTAAAATTTAAATTATGTTTTGTTGCTTACTTATTACTTACTTGATTAAATGTTAAAACTGATGACCGCCCGCTTCCATACAAGAATAAAGATTTTGCTCGTAACATTCGCGCACATTCTGAAGCATTTCCGGAGTGACTCGACGGCATTCGTCGACGATTCTTTGGCGCAAATTTTGCAGCGAGGCTGGCTGTGTGTTATAGATTTTACTTTTTAGGTATCCCCACAAAAAAATCAAGGGGCAATAAATATGGTGATCGTGGAGGCCACTCAATGCTGCTCTTCTCCCAATTCAATTCTATAGAAAGCGTTGGTCCAAATACTGACGGACTATTGATACATAATGCAGAGGAGCACCGCTCTGTTGAAAAATCAAATGGCCAGTCAAATGACAAGGTAGAAAAAAAGGACCCACCAGCCGATCGCCGAAAATTCCAACCCATGCATTTAATTTTTCCGGTTGCTATGTACGCACCTCGTGAAAAACTCTTGGGTTTGCATCTGACCAATAGCGGTAATTGTGACGATTTACCGTCCCGTTCAAGAAAAAACTGCATTCATCAGAAAAACAGATGTTAAAGAGGAAATGTGGATCGTTCTCTGCTCGCTCACTCATTATTTCACAAAATTGCAAACAGCGGTCATAATCATCCTCTTAAAGTTCCTGGACTAAATGTATTTTGTATAGATGGAATTTATTCTTCTTCAGAATGGTTTGTATGCTAGTTCGATTGATCCCAGACACAGATGCCAGCTGCTTCGTACTTAATGTAGGAACAAGATGAACTTGTCCAAAAACTGCAACTTCACTAGCTTCATTAACTATAAGTTTTTCAATTTATCGTTTTTTATTGGCCACGTTCCCTGTCTCTTGAAATTTGTTTACTAACACTAGAACATACTTCCCCCTGACATGTCGATCTTGATTTTGTTCATTAAATAGCTGATCTATTCTATTCGCACATTTATTGTTCATAAAGTAAACCGAAATGATATCTACCCTTTCGGCAATGGAATAAACCATTTAAATAAACTACCAACCAACGCTTCCAAATAATACTATAAAAAAAATTTGGAATCCATTAAGTTTACGTTCGTTGTGTGTGTATAGTAAATATTCATTTCTGTTTTTTACGATTGTGTTTTTTTTGCGAAAGTGATAACAAATCGCCAAAAAAAAATGTAACGCATGAAATACTAAATTTATATCATTGATGTACTTAACTCGAATGAGTGATATTTTTACCATTACATAAGTTCCACCTTTAAAATCAAAATTCTTATTAAGTATTGGGAGGAGTTATAAAATTTAAAGTCTGTTGTAAATAGAATTGTAAGAGCTTTCAAAATAAATATTACTCAACCCCCAATGCCATTAAAATATTTTAGGATGATGCTTACCCTTGCTTGGGGGTAAAAGTGGCGGAGTCAAAAGTACCAGCAAAGAATGCCCCCCTTTAATCTAAAATCGACGGGTCTGAGCGTTTTTCTACAATCTTGACACAGTTCCTGAAAATGGGTCTGTTTCGTTTTCATTTGGTCGCCCTGTAAATTAAGCGTTCCAGCATTATTATGTTTTACTGTAGAATATACAGATATTGCCTTAAAATTACCGGACGAGAATAATACCAGTGAGATTTTCATAAAACAGCAGAGAATTCTAATTAAGTAAGAATTAGGAAGACCGACAAAAATACCACTGAGATTTAGTTTGTAATTATGATAATAAAAAAGTACAGCTATTATTAGCTTTCTGAATTTCAATTTCAAATATGTCGGGAGATCTTTTTACCTTCAGAAATTTATATCAATCAAATTTGTGATTTAATTGTGATTAAACTGATATGCTGTATTGTAATACGGCGGCGGCATCAATAATAAAATCATATAATTAATTTCAAAGTTCAAAGATTTTGAAAATAATATGATTGAAAAAGACTAATGCTGGTAGATATTGTAAATTACATGGTGATTAAAATTCAGTCATTTTCAATGAATAGAACGTCGCAATATTGAAATTTATGAATTGATAATATCTTGTTCATCATTTCAAAGATAAAGATCTCTATTGAAACGCTTGTAACAGTTTTCTATATCATTTTACTTAAATTGGAAATAAGTTAATGGTTTCTACAATTTGCTAGGCTTTTAACAGCATCTTCAGGCTTAGCTAGTGATCTGCTCAGAGTGTCGACTTGAATGCAGAGTATAATTTGTCGAAGTAATGTTGATTAAACCCTTTTTCTAAGGTCATTATTTCTGTTCAAGTTTATTGACTAAATTTTCTTATCGAATCGCTTTATATTTCACAATTTACTTATAGAACTGCTTTATAGTTTACATTTTTCTTGTATTTAGTGCTATGTGGCCAACGCCTGAAAGCGAAAATACTATAGGAGTTTTAGATGGGCTTTTGTTTCGCAAAATGTATGTATAAAAATTATTGTGATAATCCGTCTATATTCACCTTCCACTCGGCTTTCCATAAAAAATAAACAATAGAATACGGAACATATCAACAACAATTCTCCTTAGAAATTGTTTTGGTTGGCATTACCAACTTCACCAGGCTTGTTGAAGGAAATTGTTGAACTTTTTGGTTCAAATCGAAAAATTTCTTGAACTTGAAATCAATCAGATTATATACATTTTTTTAAATGCATATTTAACCTGGAAACATATTTTCAAATCATTATTTAACCCCCTTTTCAGGCTGTCACTGACCGATTCATACAGCTTCGAAACCGACTTGTTGCCCGCGTGGGTGCAATGTTGCCATATTTAAATTTTTTTGTTATTGTTAGACATCATAAATAAGCTTGATTACATACCATCTATTGTCATAATACTGGCACTCATTAAAATTAATTTGGTAACTTGTGTTAAACCGCTGACGTATTTGTAATGACATCCATCAATAGGAATTTATCGAAAAGGGAGTGTCATTATTATTGAAATAAATTGTACATCTGTATTTCGATGAAGTGGAGGGAATATGCAACCAACAGTACAATCACAATCCCAAAGTTAGAATAAATCTATAAACTTTGCCTACCCCGCGGACGGCGTACGTTTTTTCGTAATAGTTACAGTCTTCGCGTCCAGATGTGCACCAGACTTTGCTTTGAGATATCTGCAATCGCCTTGAAATTATTCTTGTTGTTGGGGAACGTAGCTTTCTACCCAAACAGAGTGATGTGACTGATGTGTGTTGAATGGCTTGTTGTAGGATTGACGTTGTTTCCAAAATGAAAGTCCTATATTCTAACTTTACTTTTAATACTGACACTAAACTATAACATTTCTCGAAGGACCATTTCAAAATATATTTAAAAACTGAAGTTGACACAGTGCAACAGGCACCACAAACTTATGCTACAGTGGTGTACATATAATGGTGTTACAAACGAGTGATGCATATGGAATGAATGAATTTATTTTCGTAAACTGTGAGGAAACCTCTTGTACCTAATTAGGAGGCTTTCTGCCTCGTCCTCGATCTCCCACCCACTTTCTGGGTATTGTAGGAAAGGCAATTTAGGAATTCCAAATCGGTGCAGGACGTAGCAAAGCCCTCTTCTACAATTACAATGCTATAAAGTATAAGTAGTAAGATAATAAATAAACAACCCTTAATATAAATGTTAACAACAGATAATACTAAATAAAAATATAAATCTACATAAACAACTAAAATAAGGTACAGTTGATGTACAGGGTGAATAAACCTTTCTAATATATCTTTGTTGAGGGGAATTCTCAACACTTGTTGAAAAAGGGGCTTCTTAACTTTGTGTGTGAGGGTGTGTGTATTTGAGGCTATATTTTATATATTCGGACGTTATTTAATGTTCTTTCCTGTTTATTAGATAAAATTCGATATGCCGTTTTGATTATAAATTTTGGAATGGAAACTGAAACAGGTAAATACCTCTGCTTTACTTATTTCATTTTAATGAAAGTTGACATCGGGTAGTCTAAAATATATACTTAACCATTGTTAAAATCAGTTATAAAAAAATTCGGCATGCTTCTCTATTTTCTTGGATTTTATTGGTTTCATACATATACGTATTAACGGATACAGTCTATGAAATAACTAATAACATTAAGTCTAACCGAATGCGTGGATTAAATTAATGACATTATGACTGAATCACACTGTATAGAGAGACGAAGATTTACAAACATCATTGAATTATTACAATGTTTTCCTTTTATTACGAGAAAATCGACTCTCATTTGTATATGAGTCACGAGATATCTGATATTAAATTGTACTCAGAGGGAAACGTATTATTACAATATGTTCAATAATAAAGTGCAGTATCTGATGCAATGCGTTCGATACTTTTATATTGTAGTATGTCCGAAGAAGGTTTATCAGTTATGACAGTAATATCATCTATTATCTAATTTTGTAGTTTAGATAAAAGATAAATGAATGTTTAATATAAGATAATATGAAAAATAATTTATTGAAGAACCATTTTGATAAAATAAACGATGATCATGTTTTATCTAGATGATTCATCTAGATAAAATACAATAAATTTTATTTGGATCGGTTAGTGGTCGCGCGGTTTAAGGCGTTAGTACTTGAATCGAGGTGACTAGACGGAGTTGGTTCGAGCCCAGCTGCCGGTAGACCGTATATAAGCTATATTCGTGGAGAGGATTGGCACCCTCTCTGTGGGTATGGTAGGGTGGAATAATGTTGGCTTGGGTCAATGTGAGAGATTGATGCCGGTTGATATTTGACCACCCCCCTAATTAATGAGGTTTTCCAGGTTTCCCTCATTCCTGCACTGAATAGTGGTTAGGGCCTACCAACGTAAGTCGTTCCTGGGCGCAAATGCGGCCTGCTTAATAATAATATGCCGCCCCATCTCCCGCACAAGTCTCCGACTTCTGGGCTAATCCTTGTGATTAGAATGAGGGGTAGAGATATTATTATTATTATTATAATTAGAAAAAGTACTTTTTCTAATTTTGACATATTATAAAGTAACATCTTTTGTTATCGTAACAAGTGTTAAAACGTTCTACTTATGTAATTAGTTACATAATGAAAACCATTATGCAACTGGTTACGAAAAGTTCATAATGACACTAATTGCAAAAAAGAATTAAACAAAATACAACAGAAAAATAATAAAGTAACTTTTATTTAGTCAGTAATTTTATAAATAACACTTTATTAATTTTTTATTAATTATTATTATATAATTATATATATTCACAACGCAGTTGGTACAGTTAGTGAAACTAATTCCAGAAAAAATCTTATTTGTTGAACTTGCTGTAACATTCCGTGATATGGTGTGATATTTTCTATAGAATTTTCAACATATCCTTCTGCAACAGAATTTGACTTCCAGCCGCCGTGTTGTTTTATTTTCAAAATATTGGCCCCAGAATCTGCAAGTAAAGTGGACAAAGATCTTCTGAAACAGTGCCCCGTGAATAATGCACAATTCGGCAAACAAATCATTTGAGCAATCATCTTTGGTAAATGACCAATAGTATTAATTCCTTACTAGTCTAAGAGCCAGTGGCCGGCAACCTATAAGTAAATGATTATACCTGAAATTTTGCACAGTGACTCTCTTATACCTATCACTCATGAGGTGATGACTCGCTAAGCCCGGCGAGGCCGACCCAACTGTTACTCAGGTACAAAAGGTATGAAAATTTAACCAACTTCGTTATTAAATTAACAAAGCTTCCGTTTGAAAATTTTAAAATTTCAGATCTTACAAATTAGGCATTTATTTTTATTATTTATTATATTTAGCACCTTTTTATATTAAAATAATATAAGTAACAAATAACCTTTATTTTTGGCACAAGTTCTGAGATTTGGTGATGTCGATTACAATGCTTGACATTTCTGACAGTTTTTTAACGTCAAAAATCAGATTTAATCAAATACTTTTGAAATTTATAATTTTTGCCAATTTCACATGTGCTGGCATGACTTTAGAAGCACGGTAATCGTCTGTCTTTGTTATTTTTATATAATAAGAATTGTATATTTTAAAATTTTCAAACGGCAGCTTTGTTAATTTAATAACGAAGTTGGTTACATTTTCATACTTCTCGCACCTGAGTAACTCTTGAGTCGGTCTCGCCGGGCTTAGCGAGTCCCCACATCATGAGTGATAGGTATAAGAGACTCACTGTGCAAAATTTCAGGTATAATCATTTACTTATAGGTTGCCGGCCACTGGCTCTTATAGTAAAAGAATCTATTGTCTAATATTTTCCGGCCGTAGGTTTCTATACTTCCTGATAATGTCAACGAGGTATAGTCCTTCTATATCTCCGGGGTGATTACAAATTCACGAATTACTCTAGTTTTTGTATTTGAAATATTTACTCGAAAATACGTTTCCTCATCTGTAACATCTTCAACATGTAAAAATGTTAATTCTGACTTCCGACATGCACCGGCTATTCCTAAAACCAACACAGCCCAAAGCAAAAAATGCGAATTAGTAAACTGACAACTAAATGAAGCAATTATTAGTTACCTTAGCCATTAAAAAATTATTGTCAGCCACCCCCGTCAGAAACTTTGCAATATTTACTTTTGAAAAAACGTTGATTTCTTAGCGTGGTATCCGTCGGACTGCCTTTTCAATTGCTATAAAACTATTTTATGTTTTAATGTTTATACCTTTTTTAAAGCTCAGTTCTCAACATGGAGTGCTGTGTCCATAGCGTAGAAGCCTTCAAATTCTTGTTACCTTCAAAATATGCCAATAGTACTTTCTAATTGACGTGTTTTACTTTCTTCTGTTCACGCAATTTCTCAAATTTTTCATAAACCAAGTCATATACCGCTTTGGATGTTTCAGGAATCATACGGCAGTTCTTGCCGCTTCTTCGATATTGCTCAGTATATCGTCAGAATCTGAATGTAAATCAGATATTTATCCTAAGAAATGGTAATAGTAACGATCAGCGTCACAGAATAGATGGCCTACTTGATAATTGTTATTAAAATTATACTTGTAAATGATCAAAATTAAAAACTTGTATTTCTCATTTTTTGTCAAAATTAGAAAAAATCTTGTATGTTATACGTTATGAAACATGATTTTATGTCATACATTTCATAACTGATTACATAAGTAGATATTAAAGTTTTCCTAAAAAATCTATTTTTTTTTTTCAATTTTGAGGTCGTCTAGTGGCTACGCAAAGTAAGTAGAAATGGGTAAATCTAGTTACTTGACATATCTTTCTTGAAAAATTGGGGCCCCAATACTTACGATTTGCAGTTTTGAATTCCTTTTAGGGGCAGGGTATCCGATCTGCTTCGGGTGAAATGAGAAGCATACTGGGCCCTTCATCCTAACGAGATATTATTGGCACAAAGTTCAAACATTATTACAAATCTGTAATTAATTATTGGCGCGTGCCAAGCTCGGGGTAGGAGCCGGGTAGAAAATTATGTTTCAATATGTAATTTGCGTAATGTAAGGTAAATTGGAGAGAAATTATTAAAGCAGACACACCGTGGGCGTGCGAATTTATACCTGTAAATGGGTATGATAGTCTATGCAATATGAGTTAGACGTACAAAATTTCTCTCAACCAGTGTGCCTAGTGGTATAGAGGGCGAATCTTAAGTAATGAGGGCAGTGGTGTATTCTATATGTAAAAATAATGCTATTGCGCTATATTCATGTTATTCCAATAATGCAAACTAAGTTTTTCCTTTAAAAACTTTTGCAAAAATAAATGTAATTCATCGAAAATTGGTAAACTGGATCTTTTACGAAATTTTGAAGAAATTCAAAGAAATTGCTAGTTTCAGTCTTGCCCTTCGAGGGCGCCACCTGCCGTACTTCCAATATACAGAGTTCATAAAGTTCTAGGTAAGTAACAAAGTCACTTTGGTTTGTATTGGTTAAATAATTTAAGTAATCCATTAATTCCTAATAAAAAAGTATTGAAATATTTGTTATAAAAAGGTTTGTTTTTCTTCTATACTTCAATAATAATTGTAGAAAATCACGGTTAAATCTAAAATGTTTAATTTAACACCTTTTGTTTTGAATTGGTACTTTATATAGATATAATATGGAGCTATCGTAATTCCAAATGCCGATACTTAGAGAATCGTGACTCTTAGGAACACTTACGAGATATACTGTTTTTACTTAAAAAGCCTAGAACTACATGAATTATAAATGAAAAAAAGAACATACTGATGGGCAAAACATTTAAATATATTGGAAATAGCGCAGGGCGCTCTAAGAGTAAAAGTCAAATTAGTAGATAATTTATTTGAACTTCTCACGTAAAGATCTTGTTTGCCAATGTTCCATGAATGAAATTTATTTTTGCAAAATTTAAGTAAGTGAAACAAAAAAAAAACTTTCCGCTTTGGTTAATTTTTAAACTAGTATAAATATAACCCAGTTGCATAAATTTTTATATAGAGAATACGCTGCTACACTGTGAACCATTATAAGAAAGCATACATAAAAAGTGTTTGTCCAATAGTTGCTAATACTAGGTACTTTGTTTAATCATAGCATTAATGTTTCTTTAATAATTAGTGTTAAATAAAATAAGTTATTTTATTAAACAGTATCTATTCTGTTGAACATTTGAAATATTAGAATTATCTCATGTATATTTTTTATTATTTCGATATTGAGATAAGATAACAGTCAACATGACCTTAACATTCGATCGTGACTGTCATGATTTATGGGATTTCGAAGGTTTGTTTTTACTGTCATAATTGGGTTTTAGTTTCCACGTCATAATCGTAACACGTCATAGTGCCCTAAGGAATATGTCGTCCTTATGTGTCCTCTCAATAGTCTTGTTATCATTAGTCTTAGAGTAATAAATGGTCGGAGATACTTTTTATTGTAAAAGTTACTGCATTGCACTTCGCAGCATTTAAATGAAGTTTTTTTTACCACACACCAGGAGTTCATGGTATCCAAGGATTTCTGTAATTCAACGCAATCGAACAATATTAATTGAACAACAAATCATCAGTGTACAGCAAATAAGGCACATTTAAATCTTCTGAAATGTCATTGATAAAAATTACATATAACAATAGTCTTAGAATGGAATCTTGAGGTACTCCAGACAATACATTTTTCTCTTTTAAAACAACACTATGTTCTACATATTGTGTTATATTTGAGAATGACTAAAGTTTATATATACCATGAACTTTGGTATTACTATCCATACTTTTATAAATAATAATATATCTACCCCTCATTTTTATCACAAGGATTAGCCCAGAAGTTGGGAGACTTGTGCAGGAAGAGCGGCGTATTATTATTTTTAAGCAAGCCATATTTGTGCCCAGAAACGACTTACGTTGGTAGGCCCTAACTACCATTCAGTGCAGGAATGAGGGAAACCTAAAAAATCTCACTAATTAGGGAGACGATCAAACGCCAACCGGTATCAATTGCTCACATTGATCCAATCCAATCCTCTCTACAAATATAGCTGGTTTACGGTCTACCCGCCGCACGATTCAAACCTGCTGTGGGTGGCAAAAACGATTCAAGTACTGCCGCAGAAAATCTCTCAACCATCGACTGATCCGAAATAAACCGGGTAATGCGGAATAAATTATAGGTTGTAGACTTGTTTGCCATAAAATCGTGTTGATGAATAGAAATTTGTCTTGGACATACGAAAACAAGCAACTGGGCACTGTAACCTCCATAACTTATAACGAAAAATTATTTATTATTGTTATGGGTCTATAATTTTCAATACTATTCCTGTCACACATTTTAAAAACAGGGCAAATTTTTGAACGCTTTCAAATATGTACGTGGAGCCTAATTAAATAAATATTTATAGAGCATAACAAAAGCATGCGCCCAAATTCGAATTATAAAGGCAGATATATCCTCTGGATCTCTGGTATATTTATAGGTTATTGTTAATATCTAATTATTTGCCATTATTGATTTTACTTATAAAATAATGCATACGCCGTAGAAAATTGAACTTAATTGCCATACAGGTATCTCTCTGTATCTATGTATGTGCATGTATCTGTGAATCTGTATTTATTATCAACATGAAGTGTAACAATGCACTTCTGAAATTTTATTTCAAAATATTGTTTTCCAAATGTATGTCCAAAAGTTTTCTGACTAATGTTTCTCTTAGTTTCCGCGTATCTAACAGATGTTTACCAAGGAGACTAAATATCAGGCATACTAAGCTCTCACATTCTTCCAATACATTTAACGCGACCTCTCCTTTTGCTCTTTTTGCACAGCTCGTTGTAGTCTACCTACTGCTAGTGGTATTTAAAAGAGCGGTACGTCGGTCCTCATAAAGTAATTGCACCATGTACTTTTCTTTGCTTCATGGTAATATATTATGATAAGTAAAAACTCACCATGAAACATGTCGAATTGACACTTATTCCAGAAAGTTATTTGTTCAAAGTTCTCTTTAGTTGTTATAAATATTCTAACCCATGAATTATACAGCCCCACGCGAAGAAAGTGGCATGTGCGAAAGAGTACTCCTGTACGTTCGAAGGTCAACTTTTGTATTTTGATGGTAGTGCAATTTCTGTAGGAGTGAAAAATTTCACGTTCAGATACGTGGTTGAATCATTTTTGGAGGTCACGTTCAAGGTCATTTGAAGGTCAACAATTTTTATTACAATACTTATTCCTGCGTATTCTGAAAAACCGAGGAATTTCACGTTTGAATACAAGATTGAATTTGGGGGTCGCCTAGCCCGCGTTGACCGGCTGGGAGATCGATCTTTCAAGTTAAGCGACGTGGACGCAGGCCGGAATTTGGATGGGTGACCAAACTTGGGCTGAGACTCTGTAGTCCGCCCGAGGTCTGGGGTCTGGCCGCTCACCATGTTCCGCCGGTGCGGTTGCTTGGTTGGGAGATCGATCTTTCAGGTTAGGCAGCGTGGACGCAGGCTGAGTTTGGATGGGAGACCAAACTTGGGCCGAGACTGTGGCAGTCCGCCCGAGGTCTGGACACTCACCATGCTCCGCAGGCGCACGTGTGGCAAGGCAGAAAATAAATGGAAATGAGGACAGAGCAACAACTCGGACCCATACTATCACACATAAATCTGTAAGAGACTTTGCCACCGAGCCATCCATATTAATTGGATGGTTTGAAAGAAGAACTCTCTTAGTAAGGAGGATGTACAAAGGGACTAATAAGGCCTAAGTGCTGCAGTGGGAAGCAATTTCCGCTGCACCTCCGCACAATTACATACATACATACATACAAGATTGAATTATATTTAAAGGTCATTTAAAGGTATAATTCTCCTTTTGAGTGATATAAGCCATTTACTTTATATTATCTCTTTAAAGTTAAAAAAAAGCCAGTTTTGTCTTAAAAATCAATTATACAGGGTTAACTATAACTAAGTAGAAATATGTTAAGATGGGATAGAGAGAAATAAGAATTAACGAAATTTTCCATCAAAAAATTTCGCCAACTCTGGTCTCAAAGGTCTCGAAGGTCTCAAAAGTAGTGACAGAGCACCGGGTTGTCACGTGTATCAATTTACGCCGCTCTGAAAGAAAAATAAATATTTACAAAATGTAGATATAATATTTAATGATTTAATGACATACACTATTTGGTAGCACATAGAGGTAGCACCTGCCTTAGAAATATTTATTTCCAGAATTGATATTTGAAAGATTTCAATATTGTTTCCTTACTTTTTTTCATTAAAACTTGTCGTTGCAAAGATTTTATTACGTCCTACCTCTCATTTCTTGAGGACTTCTCCTTTTCTCCATATGTACACAAATACATAAAATCACTGGCACACGTTTACCGACAAAGCATTACAGCAGTTGTTCATTGTGGTTCAAAGAGTAACATAATGTCTGACATTCTTTTACTTAGACGATAACAATGGTAAATAATGTAGAATGTATATTTTCTTTATGTGAGTCAGTCCCCTTCAGCGTATACATGTATCCAACGCATAACAAAAGAGAAGTATTTATTTGAAAATAAAAATGCTATTTCAGAAGCTGTCGAGTTTTCCTTTAGATCTGCTAATTCACTTTCCAAGTTCCTGAGATTAACTTGTTCCTTAACAATAGCAGCCGCCATCTGTAACATAATTCGTTTTCTTTTTCCTTTAAATATATATCTTCCTTCTCTGCATGGATGCACGTTAAAGAAACTTCTAAAGTTAACTCACTAAACGCTACTAAGCTTCACTTACAAGACCAAGAATAGAAAACCACATTGTTTCTGTAAAGTCGAGATTACATCTTTGTCGTCAGAATGTAATTCGTGGGAGGCATTTACATTTCCTTAGGCCAATTACGCTGTATGTAAAGGAAAATAAATTCTTATAAAATAACTTTTTTACCTTTGTTTCATTTTCACATTACGTCAAAGGTATCGAGTTAATTCATAACTTTACTGTTATCTAAATAACTTATTAAAAATATATGTTCAACATTGTTTATTTTTATAAATAGTGGCCTTGTAGCTGCCCTCGTTGAATTAATTGAATCAGAAAGACTAATCTACGTTCATGCAAAAAACAAAATTTTATTGAACTATATTTACTGGAAAAAGTGGATCTTTATTGTAGTAGTGCAATAAAATGTTTATTGCATTCATCTGTCAATCTACTACAGCATTTTGCCATTATGACAAACATAAACGTTCAAATCGACGTCACATTTTCCTAGACTCGGTGTCATCTAAATATTATTTTTCGGTTTTTGCATGAACGTAGAAAAAATATTGTATGCAACTCGTACAAAATGTGCTTATTGCACTCGACAATTTCACGTCGCGTGCAATAAACACTTACTTTTTGAACTTGTTGCATAAATAACTATTATTTTTCGCGGGAATTTATTTATTCCAATTACTAATTCATGGGTTTGTTCCAACACAGCAAGAATCGATTCCGAACCGTCCAGAACTAGTTAGTCAGTTCAGTTGTTAATATACTCTCGGCGAATGCGACGTAAGACGGTGTTGGTCAAACATTTTTCACGGTTCTGAACCAGTTCTCGACGGCTGTTGGAACACACCTCATATCTACAAAGGAAGAGAAAACTTCTATAAAAATTGCTATAAGTACCAAATTAAAATGAATAATCATATTAATTATTTAATCTACTACAGTTTTTTCGATTGTTATGCCGTAACATAAGTAAATAACTGCCAGTCAAATAATTAATGTGCACTTTATTTATTTCCGTATAGATTCCAAATACACAAAAGGAGTTTGCACACGTCCAATGTTTAAATAAGAAGTAAGTATAGTATAGTAACTCAATCACACAACTAAATAAATAAATAAAAAAAATAGAATACATGCGTACAAACAAATAACAAAAAACACATAAAATCATTAATATCGCAGGTTGAAAACTGATCAAGAGTAAAATGCTCTCTTTAATAGAACATTTTATGCTTTATTTCTAAATATTTTGATGTTAAGTTCCCACACATATGGAAGCAATGCATTGAAAAACCGTAAACCCAGAAAATCCGTCTTTTTCTCGTTATTTGGAGTCTAAAAAAATATATCATCCTTCTAGTTTGATATTTACCTATACCATGAAAGAGGTGCTGATTATTTTTATTCTAGAAAAGATACGAGAAAATATAAATAGATGAGACTGTAAGAATGTATAAATCAATAAAAGAATTTCTGTAATCGACTTGCTGCAGGGAAAAACTTGAGCATTGGAGGGTGCATGCCTTCATGTCAGGATGGTATAAGATATAACAGAATGAATGAGGCTGTGATACGATTTAATGTAGGCAGTGAGACTTTGTGAACCAAACTTCGGAGTAGATACAGGTATTTGGATAAATATTCAACATGATTATCCCAAGGTAATTTAGGATCTAAATAAATTCCCAGGAACTTAACACTTTCCGGATTATATTATATATTATACCATTAAGGCTGCGAATACTATAGTCTGTTTTTGTTACATTCATGGTCAATTGATTGCTGAGAAACCAGTCATTTGCGAGTGCATGTGTGTCAGATGTGTATCGTTAAGCAACACAGATACATCCAAATTTGCTGTGGTTGCACTGGTATTATCAGTGAATAGTATACCTACATAGACTACTATTAAATATAGGTAAGTCGTTTATATAAATTAACATAGCTTCTTTCTTCAAATCTTTCATAGCTACAGGTGAGAATTTTGACCGGCCCTTGTTAACCTCGGGATAGGCTCTGTCGGTTATACAGAGTGTTTTAAAAACATTGGAATAGAAACTCCTGTCCGAAAATGAGCCGTTTGTTTACATTATGACAATAGCTTAAAATACAATCTGGCTATTGTGGGAGACCTCGAAAGCCTTGCCAGACTCGTGTAATGCTCGCCAGGCGTCCTGATTTTTTTCCCTAATATACCCCCAACACCGTAAAACTTGAAAAAATGTAATATAATAAACAATATGGCACAGTGGTAAAATAAAATAAATAATTATCCTGCATCGCATTCTCGTACCAAATCGAGAGTGTAATTTAAAACATTGGAGGAGTCTGACGAGGCTTTCGCGTTTGTAAATAACAGCCAGACTTGTTTCTTCCATGGCATTATAGTTTAAACTATCATGTTGAGAACTGGGATGATAAGAGCGACAATTTTCTATTTTTGCAATTTTGAAGATGCCGCCACTCATTTGTCAATTACGTAAATCAGCCAGACTTGTTTTTTTATTATTATGATAGTATCAATTTATATATTGAGTTTGAAGTATGTAAATATAAGGGTTAAGAATAATTCGAAAAATCGGTCAAATTATCCGATGCACTAATTTTCAACCAGACTTAATTTGCCCAACTTGATATAATCCAGATTGCATTTTTCTTAAGTTTCATAATCTACTTTAGTAAATGTAAAAGATTTATAACGGGAAAAATAAGTCGACTCATTTGTTTTTTTTTGTGGAACCCATTTGTCATACCGTAACCTTGTAAATGTGTTTTAATATTATTTGTTATATTTAACCCTGGCGGAAAACGGGAGCGCTATTGTCAATTGTCAATTTATTTGTAAGCTGTCACTGGGTAAAAATTGTTGCGCAGTTAAAACTGTACTTTATTTATTATTTAGTATTTTATTTACATTTAAAAACATAAAATCCGAAAATATTTTGTATCATGCTATTCCAATACCAACGAAAATACTGATAACAAATACACACGAAATACACGAAACCACTTGAAATGCTACCGTTATCGTCAAATAAATAACCACAACCTACGGTTTTAAACTGAAACTGCAAAAGCATTGAATATTAGAGATCAGAACTAATCGAAGCTGGCAATATCTAAGTTAAAAATATACCAATATATTATTTTACATTATTTATGGGCAAAATCTTATGAAATAACTAAATACCTTATAAAAATGAATAATTATAGTATATTCTATACGTTTTACTTATTATATTGACATTTTTAATGATAGAAAAGAGGAGAAAATTTCTAAAAGTAACTGAATACAATGTTGCCGAAATTAATTGTCTGTGACGTAAGAGAATTCGTAAAACGTTTTAAAGAATATATGGCAATAATTAAAAAACTGCTGTTGTAATTTTGAAAAATCGTACAAGGGTTCGTTATACTATATCTACCTAGAGTTTATAAAGTACAATTCACGTATATCTTGGCATTTTATTACAATAATAATAGATGGTATGGAGAACGAGTAAATTTACTATAATTTTTATCAGTGTATGTATCAATCAGAAAACTATTTAACAGCAGTGGTTAAGCGTGCCATCCTTAAAGATATGTAGAATCGCAAGCAATTCTTTTAGGAGGGAATACAAGGTATTTCAGGAGGAGATGTATATACTTCAGAGGTTTCTGGGACGGCAAATTCAAATTTTATGGACGATTGGCTGTATTTCCCAGAGAGCGCCACAAGCGACCTTTCAAACCGCTTCAACTTTTTTGTGCCACGGTGTATGTCATTTCGGAATAGAAAAACATTTTCCCCTGCCTTTTCTACTTAAAAAATGTACATCTTATTGAAATCTCTAGGAGCAGCCATTTCCGTTAAAAACTCATCTAAATATGATGATGCATGCAAATTATGTATTAGAGTGTTAATGGTGTATATCCTAAACGAAGCGTTTCCAGACCTAAGTTCATAAGATTTGTTTGCTTAAAATTGAATGAAGAACATCTCCTCCTGAAACATCCTGTATAATTTATTAAATTATTTTGATGAGAGAATTTACTTCAAGTCACACGCAAATCAATCACACAATTTGTTGCAACACCACTGTTACATCCTCCATAGACTTAAATTTACGGAAGTTAAAGAACAAGCAGATTAGATTATAGATATTAGAAAATGTTTGAAATTAATCATTAATGTAAATGTAATTTGTGTTTCAGATGATGCAAGTTTTATTTCTGATTTCAGTAAACAGCAGACAAATTTACGCCCATTTTGAGTCACCATTCCGAAAACCATTAATGTAAAGCGGCTTTGCCCCTGGGCTAGAAGGCATTTTTATCGGTTTCGAAACAAGCTGTTAGTACTTGTTCGACAGAGGCATAAATTTCTACATCCTACACTCCTATACTATCTGTTGATTGAACAGGTAATGTCCTACGATTGAAATTTACAAAGAGATTCATTATTCTTTTTTCACTGGGATTTACTTCTTTGTTAATGAATTATTTGAATGAAACAAAACGTATAACACACATAAAATGCACGCGCAATCAAAATAAATTGAAGTGAAATCTGAAGGTGTATTTTTCAGAATAATATGGTATTCCATCATATTCAAGTATTTCATTTGTTCAAATTCTTAAAGGCTTATTACTCCATGCAATAATGCTATATAGACATGTCGACATATTTATGAAGAATTTTGGGGTGTGCATGTCTTAACAAGTTTACTGAGTGTATGTGATGTTGATAATCACTTCTTAATATGTCTTGATAGTTAATAGTCTAAATCTCTTTGAAGAACAATTAAAGTTAAACTCTGTAGTTTACAGAGATAAACTTGTCTGGCGATAATAAGCTGTTAGCTCTAAACTACACCGCTTCTCTGGAGATCCTCTTAAATCATCTCCCCATACATTATTGGGACAGAAGTCAGGTGGGCATAATATAAACGACTATAAACTTGCTGAGGGCTAACGCTGCAGGTAATTTACTAAAATTACGCTATAAATACGTACATAGGTAGAGAATATAAAAAGTCACAGCACTATGCTGATGACAGATATTAATTTCCAAACATCAATTATAAACTACCCATTACAATTCTTCTTCCTAGTGGATATCAACGGGAACGAATTAGAACTGACCTTGTAAAAGAAGATGGTTATGGGTACACGGTACACGGTTCTAAGACCAGACTGTACAAATTTTGGTACCTATATGCTATCTTCCAGGAAGAAATCTTTGTCATTGTGTTATATATATATGGAGACTAAAAGATATGCACCATGAAAACCTCGCCAATGAAATTCAAAAACGGTAGAGGATTGTCAGAAAATTCTAGGGGTTAGGGACTAGCATCAGAGCGATTCTGGTTTGGATACCTCCTCATTCAATATTATTGATCATCGTGAATAATATATAATATTTAAATGCTGACGCTACCATAATTGGCTTAATGTCCTTGTATCTATCGCTATTAAAGTATTAAGTATTGCTAATTTTTGACACCTAGTCATTCATTAGATTGATACCAATCGGCCTTCAACCGGCATCCCAACTTATGAGGTTTGGGAGATCAGGCAGTCATTTACAAATTCTGATTTATAGCTTACAAATACTTACACATGTACGATTACTTCTCGAGGATAAAATAATTTGCAATTTTTTCTGGCCTCTGGAAGTTAGCCTCTAAAATGGTTATATCAATATCTACTTAACAAGCAATTTACAAATATTTATGTTTGGCTTATACATACTTACAAATAACTTGCTGACAAAGTGATTACAAAATGGACGATAAAAGAGGGGATAACTTCATGGAGCCCTCGCTTAGATTAGTGATAAAACAGTTCGTTTGATTTGAATAGCGGAAAAATTATGAATGATAAGAATTACTAATATTAGCTTACTTGAAGGCGTTTATGACAGATCCAGTAGAAAAGAGAAGTTACACTTGAGATTGGCATATTATTATTCTATTATTATATTTGGCAAAATGCACCTCTTACCGAAGGATCTGGACATAATCTATGCCGAATAAAGTAACCACAATGATGCCTTGAGATCGTTAAAATAAGCTTCAGATGAAATATGCATTGTTTTACCAAGGCAAATTAATAAATAATAATAATGTGTATTATGCAGTAAAGCTTATACACATGTCTGATAAATGCACAATAAAATGATTCAAATAATTGAACAGATATTATTTTCTAAATAATTGATTGAATTTGAAAATGTATGTACATAGGATATTACTAAAAATGTGTTTTATATGATTTTAAACAAATTAATTTTACAGAGGTTAGCCTTAGTAATACATTGGCCTTGAAATTATTCTCAACTGGGAGAATACTGTGAAAAATACACCTGTCGTTTTAATTCACTTTGAATAAAAATTGCCAAGGGAAAATGTCCTTTCAATAAACACTGTGAATTCAATTTAATGATTAAGGTCGCAAATTGACATTTTTTGTAAAAGTGTATATCTCCGATGTAAATTCGATTTGCATAACGGTGAAAAGAACATAGCAACGATACTGGAACTGGTAAGAATATTACGTTTTACCTAAATAATATAATAGTAATTTTTAAGACAATTACAAGGTTTGCATAAAAGAGCGATTCTAAAAAAGTATATGCTGTCCAGAGTATTAAACTAGATATATGTATATATAGGGTGTAAAGAAATGTCAGAAGAAAATTATTTTTAATATACAAGGTGATTCTAAAAGTAGTACCATAAATTTAATTGTGTTTTCTAGATTCCAAAATAAGACGAAAAGTTTATATAAACATGTATCCTAAAACGCTTCGGACATACAGGGTGGCAAAGGTTACTTTCTGATGACGGGTTTTTTATTAGTTTCCCAAACGTGTAGACATAAATTAACGATATTTGGCATAATCCCATAACATTTTATGGTCTTTTCAAAATCTAAAAAGATATATACACAGTTTATCCAGGGACGGGTAAACAAGAAGGGGTAGTGTTTCAAAGTACTCTGACTTTTGCTAATTTTATAGTAAAAAGTCTAAAAATATTAATTTCATGGGACTTGAAAGATAGTTGGCTTTAAAGTGAAAGAAAATGAACAATTTTTACATTTCCATACATATAAGCACTGTTTGATGATATGACGGTTCAGGATCAGTTGAGTTAAACTATTACATCTTCTGCCCTCAATTTTATTTAGTCAAATGTGAGTTTACAACAATTGTTCTTTTTACCAATTTTTATAAATCTGTTTACGCTACTGTAGTTCATTTATTTGTCTCTGGAATTTTTTGATATTTTATCTGCTCTTAGATATGTCACTTCATATAAACCTTTTTCGAAAATGGATAACAAGTAAGGTCTGTTTAAAAAGGGATGGAAATTATCACATTCTTTGTGGGTCAAGTGAAGATAAATTTACTTTAAAATTGTCATTCCTACTTTATTTCGCGAAAAATTGAAATGTTTTTTGCTATAAAACAACTAAAGTGCTTATTTTATAACAATTGTTTGAAATAAATATCATATTATATGAACTAAAAATTTAATACACTATTATTAAAATTGAATGCCATGTTTAACTTGAACTTTTGACCAGATCCACTTATCTTTATGTATTTTGACGTACTGAGTCCGAATCTGAAGTCCGTTTAGCACAGACACCATCAAAATGTTTAGTAAATCGTAAAAAATAAATGTTTTACTTAGGTTCCAGCTATTTATCGTGATTTTTGCAAAATTTGTGGGTGATGCAACTCAAAAGACATCAGATTCGAATTCAGCGCATCGAAGTACATAAAAAAAACACTTGATTAAGGTAAAAAATCAAATTCTTTTTGCTCTCACTAACGTGATTCTTTGAATATATTTCTCTATATTTTACAATTTCAAAATAACATAAAGACAGGCTGGTCTGATTAAAGACCTTTTGATAATTATTTAACAATTTTTCGCCTTCAACAGACATTTCTCGCGATTTTTGCAAAATCTCTGCAGTTCAGTAGACTTCAGATTCGAAATATATAAGAAATACATTCGACTGAATGTAAAAAAAATATTTTTGCGCTTAATAACGTGGTTTATTAGGAATTTTTGTTATTTTTTAAATTTTCTCAAAATTTTGAGGATGTTTCAGCTAGATGGACTTCAGATTCCGATTCAGTGCGACAAAATACAGAAAGATGGGTAAATCTTGTCAAAAGCACAGGCCACTCTGTTTTTATGTGACGGTGTTATCATTACACAGTAAAAAATAACAGTGATTAAGTTTAAACTCATTTATGAGTGAATTAATTTGGTGTTGAATTTTGAGTAAATTTAAAATTTTAACGAATAAATGAGCTTATCTGCACAATATTTGGTTAGAGAAACCAAAATATGTGTGAATGAGAACATATTATGTAAAAATAACACCAACCTTTGTAAATGGAAGGAGGAAAACAAAGTTGGGTGCGAGCAAGTCCCGACGCGCGGTTGTAGTTTTGCTATGTATGATACAGGCCACTGATATTTGTGGACGATAATCATAAATGTATTGTTCTAATCTGATCATGAACGATGGACCGCAATTGTAAATACATTTTCAAATTACAATTTGGATAAAGTATCGCCTCTGGCAGTGAGTAAAGTAGTCGTGTAAATTAAGTGCTCCATTATTTCACCCAAACGTTGGGCAATACTGAGTATTAATTGCACATGTGAACTTTAAGTTGTGTTTAAGAACTATCACAAGAGATCCAAATAAGAAATTAGCTGAATTGGTAAGCAATTAAATAATTTCAGTACTTAGTAACAAGAACTGAGTCGCGATCGATAAAGTCGCGCGGCCGCAGCAATCACTGAATTATCAGCGAATATATGTACTAGGTTTTGACCATAGGCGGGTTGCTGGGAGTTGTTTAAAGTTGAAATAAAAGCAGAAGAGGCGGTATAAACGGCTGTTTAGGCTAACGGCTGCACTGATAGGAGTCGGGTCTCTGACGGGTTGACCGGGATTAGGCTCCTTGCGCGGTGGGCTCGTTTTGTAAAAAAAGAGAAAGAAGAAATACAGAGAAGAAAATTAAATACTGAGAAAAATGGAGGATGACATGGATTATACCTCAGACGAAAGCAAACGTAAAAGTCCGATAGGAGATGAAGAGCCATTTAAAAAATCAAGAAGAACACATAGATCACCACTCAAAAGTAATGATGATATGATGTCAAGAATGTCAGAAATGATGACTTTAATGAAAGACTTAGCTGTAGACGTTAAAGAGATAAAGTTAGAGCAGCAGATACAAGGAGAAGATACTAAGTTATTAAAACAAGAAATAAAAGACTTGAGAAAGGAGCAAAGGGAATATAGAGAAGAGATACTGAAGTTAAAAGCAGTAAATGAAAAGGCGGTGAAGGAAATAGACGACCTCAAAAGAGAAATTAATATAAATAATGAAAGAATAAGGAAATTGGAAAATGAGAAGAGGAAGAAAAATATAGTTGTTCAGGGTATGATAATAGATACAAACGATAACAAGTGTACAAAAGAGGCAGTGGGAAGACTACTGAAAGAAGAAGTAGGAGTCGACGTAACTGTGGAAGCGGTAAGAAAATTAGGGGGAAAAACTTGTTTGGTGGAACTTAATAGCTATGAAAACAAAACTGATGTGATGAAAAACAAAAGTAAATTAAAGAATAGGAGAGGAGACATAATATTTATAAATGATGACCTAACAAAGGAGGAGAGGATCATACAGAAACATATCAGACAGAAGGCTGAAGAAGAAGAAAAGAAAGGAAAAAGGACAAAAATAGGATTCATGAAACTGATAATAGATAATGAAGTGTGGAAATGGAATACATGTGAAGGTAAACTGGAAAAAATAGAAAAAATTAACAATACGACAAAAAACTAACCAAAAATAGGGCAGAAATAAATAAGGAGGATGCAACTGGGCAAGGAAATGGACGACGAATAAATAAATTCAATATGGTGAAGGTGAGAGGTGGAAGAAGGGATCAAAATAGAATAAGACTGGGTACATGGAATGTTAGAGGGACATATGAGGAAGGAGCGCTAAAACACCTAATTGCTGAAATGAGGAAGTACAAATTGGATGTATTAGCACTGCAAGAAACGAAACAAAGGGACAAAATGATAACAAATGTTGAAGATTATATATTTTTTAATAGTGGAATAGACAATAGAATGTTAGGAGTAGGTTTTATAGTTAGTAATAAATTTAGAAATGAAATTGTTGAGTTTGAGGGAATTTCAGAGAGAGTATGTAGGTTGAGAATTAAGGAAAATATAGGAAGTTAAGTTTAATAAATGCACATGCACCATCTGAAGGTAAAGATTTAGATATTAAATCAAAATTTTATGAGGACCTAGATGAAATTATAGGAAGGATTCCAAAATTTGACATAAAATGTATATTAGGTGATATGAATGCAAAAATCGGGCGAGAAGAAGAATTCAAAAATGTAACTGGGGGTAAAAGCAGACATAGTACGAGCAATGACAATGGGAAAAGATTGATAGAATTTGCACTTGAAAATAACATGAAAATTGTAAGTACGTCATTTGACCATAAGAATATTTATAAAGAAACATGGATATCCCCCGATGGAAAAACAAAAAATCAAATAGACCACGTACTTGTTGAGGGAAAACATAGAAGATTAGTGACTGATGTGAGAAGCTTCAGAGGAGCTGATGCAGACAGTGATCACATATTGGTGGTAGCAACAATGAAACAAGAAAGACCGTCTAAAAATAACATTAGTGAAAGGAATAAGCGGAAAAAGTACGACGTAAGGAAATTAGAAGACGTGAATATGGCAGTGCAGTTTGAACATGAAATGAGAAAACTGCTTGAAGAGACACCTCAGCGGGAACTTGTAGATGAAGAATGGAGACAGATTTCAACAGTAATGGAAGAGGTAACAGGAAGAATGTTAGGGAAACCAGGGAAACAACAAAATAATGAATGGTTTGATGAGGAATGCAGGCATAGTCTGGAACACAGAAATAAAGCAAGAGTAAGATTAATGGAGGTACAGAGTGAAGATAATAGGAGAAACTACGAACAAGCAAGAAAGGAAGCAAAGAAGAAATGTAAACAAAAGAAACTAAACCATTTAGAGAGAGTTGAAAAAAATAGAAGAATCATACAAGAACAAGGAACTGAGAAATTTCTATCAGGAAGCAAAGAAAAGTAAAGGACAGAATTCAAGACGCCCTCATTATCTCAAAGATAAAGAAGGACTGCTTATAGGTGAAAAGAAGGGAAAGTTAAACAGATTTGCACAGTATTTTGAAGAATTATTAAACGAAAGGGAAGAAGAGAACGAAAACACCATGGGAAGAGAGGAAAAGGAAGATAATGACATGGTAGAGACACCAACTAGAGATGAGGTGAAAGAAAACATAAAACAACTGGGAAATAATAAGAGTGCGGGAGAAAATAATATACCAGCAGAAATTCTGAAGTATGGAGGAGAAGAACTGATTACTAGAATATGGCAACTGATACATAAGATTTGGAGTGAAGAAAGACTGCCAGCAGACTGGAACAAAGCGCTCATCATACCCATACACAAGACAGGACCGAAGGAAGATTGCAATAATTACCGAGACATAGAAATCTTAGATGTAACATACAAAGTGTTAGCAATAGTAAAATATCGACTGAACAATTACCACAACGAACAAGTGGGAGAGTGCCAGGGGAGGTTTAAAGCTGGCAGATCGACTGTAGATCAAATCTTTATTATGAAACAGCTGCAGCAGGATACCTATGAGCATAATCTAAGTTTGCATATGTTATTCATAGATTATAAACAGGCATATGACACAATTAGAAGGAAAAGCTTGTATGAGACAATGATAAAATTGGGGATTCCAAGCAAGTTGAGAAAATTAGTGGAAATGACTATTAGCGTAACCAAGAATAAAGTAACAATGGAAGGTGAGATATCTGAGGAATTTATAGTAAAGAGGGGCCTGCGACAAGGTGATCCGTTGTCCACAGTTCTTTTCAACCTAGTCCAGGAAATGATACTGAGGGAAAGTGGCATAAGGACAAGAGGCTTGATTTTTGGTAATAGACACCAGTGTTTGGCTTATGCCGATGATGTAGTCCTAATGGCGAGGTCCAAATGAAATAGTAAATATATTTAGATTACTAGAAAATAAAGCAAAACAATATGGATTAAGTATTAACGAAAAGAAAACTAAATATATGGTAATGAACGATAGTAACGGGAATGGAACTACCAACTTGGCCATAAATTGTATAGGAAATAAAAAGTACACAATAGAAAAAGTACAACAAATTGAATATTTAGGAGTAACACTATCATGGAAAGGAGAAGAAGAAAAAGAGATAGAAAAACGATTAGCAAAAGGAAGTAAGGCTGCAGGAGGGTTATCACGGATTTTAAAGGCAAAACATATACAAAGAGCTACAAAGATAAGAATGTATCAAACAGTAATAAGACCTACAGTTACCTACGCTTGTGAAACGTGGACAATGAACAAAAAGGAAGAAATCAAACTTGAAATATGGGAGCGCAAAATTCTAAGGAAGATCTATGGAGGAGTAAAAGAGAATGGTGAATTTAGAAGACGGACAAATAAAGAATTAGAAGAGTTATTCAAAGAACCGAATATTGTACAGATTGTGAAAATGCAAAGAGCTAGATGGCTGGGTCATATAGCCAGAATGTCTGAGGACAGATGGGTAAAAAAAATATTAATGAGAGGAGAAGGAGGCAGGAGAAGAAAATGACGACCTAGAAAGAAATGGTTAGAAGAAGTCAAAAAGATTTAGGAGAGATAGGAGTTACCGACTGGGAAAAGGAGGCGAAAGATAGAGTAAAATGGAAAAGGAGAGTGAAAGAACTCGTAGCCAAGGGCCACTAGGCCTGTAGTGCTGATATATATATATATATATATATATAAAAGTATGGATGGTGTATGGTGTAAACAGGAAAGTGTGAAATTGTGTAGAAATAGGTAAGTAACAATGGCCGTCTTCATCCGATACAAAAAAATTGTTGATTTGCTTCTTGTTTCAGAAAACCTATTTTGTGTGTATTGCTGTGGAAAAAGATACAGGGTAGCTGAAATTATTTTTTCGCTTTTTTTACAATAACTCGAATACCGCTCAACCGATTGTCACCAAATTTGGTAGGAAAACATATTTTAGAAAAGGAATCATAATTTATATATTAAATCAGGTTCGGTCATAGAGAGCGCCACATTAGCAGTGCCTGATGAAAAATATTATCTTTTGACTTGACTTTGTTGAAGTTTTCATTTGGTTGACTGAAAGATATTATCCGGCCGTCATTTCTAAGTAAAAGAGTTACACTTGGTAGAACTTGATAATTCCTAGCGTTTTCAAGAAAACTGACTTCTGCTACATGCAATTTCGAAGACGACGCTTTAAATGAAAGATCTATTGTAATACATACCTATTTGTTTTTTGAATATTTATTAGGGGATGACCAAATGTATTTTTCCATGTGAAGAAATCTCATATCAAGAAATAAGAGAATTAGAAAATGCATAGAAATGAGTAAATTTAGTTTTTTTTCGAAAGTTACTCTGAACATTTATAAACTAAGACAATTGATTCATATATTGTATCACAATAATAATTTTCTGAAAATAAATGTTAGTAGCGTCTTTGAAGTTTCTAAGCAGAAATATTTTAGGACAGTTTTATCGAAAACGATAGGAATTATCAAGTTCTACCAAGTGAACCTTTTTATGTAGAAATGACGACCGGGTAAGATTTTGTACTCAACCAAATCAGAACGTTTCGTCATAAAAAAGAGAAAAAATCATCATCAGGCATTGTTAATGTGGCGCCTGCTATAGCCTAATTTAATACATAAAATATGATTACTCTTGACAATCGGTTGAGACGTACTCGAGTAATTACAAGAAAAAAATAATAAATTATTTCAACTTTGACACCTTTTTTTACAGTAACATTTTACTAAGACCTATTTAATTAAATCTTCATATTTTGTATCTAATCTATGCGGCCGATTATTTGGTCCACCCTGTCTACAACTCTATACATTAACATTTTTTTAATAAAAATTTGTTTCTCGAATTGATTTTAGTACTAACATTCAATCAAAATAGGTATTAGTTGAAGGTTACAAACGGATTCATTATTGCAAAATCTGTAGATACCTATGTCACATCTTAATTAAGTTTTGAGACCATAGGCAGCTACAATGGAAGCCTGCTAAAGATTATCTTCAATTACATACAAATATTTGTGGTGATATGTAAAACAAACTATTAATTATGTAAATTGTACCTACTCAACATTTGTACAGTCGCATACATGTTTAATATAGTTTTACCACAATCTTTCAACAAAATATACCCACTCTAAATCGGAAGGAAGTAAATACATATTAAACAACACATCCGTTGCTCTGGCATACAG
The DNA here is from genome assembly GCA_025584915.1 of Monochamus saltuarius. NCBI lineage: Eukaryota > Metazoa > Arthropoda > Insecta > Coleoptera > Cerambycidae > Monochamus > Monochamus saltuarius. The sequence continues at coordinate 48,545,488 of CM046721.1, read as the reverse complement.
GAATTAACTGAACTATTTTAGTTAACAGAACAATGCAAAATTTCTCACTGGAAATGTTTGTCGACAAAAGGTAGGACGCTAATTAGTGTAATTTTCCTCACTTTAATTATTTTCATTTCCTCCTGACCCAGATTTATTCAACTTCATATAACCTGGACAGTTCTAATTTGAGTCATAATACCAGTTATATTTAATTTTCTTCTGTTTTCGCCGCAAGAACTATAAAAAAGTCTAGTATTACTTACTTTTACAATTATCTCCATAGTACAATAACTTCAGTAAATTAAAGGTATTTTCATAAAATGTTTTATCGTTGAATTTTGAGAGAATTTAACAGAGTGAGCTTATCAACACAATGATTAGTTAAAACAACAAAAATATTATATGAATGACAATTTATTGTGTAAAAATAACTCCCTTCATAGTAGTTCTACATTTCTAAGCAGAAGGAACACAAAATTGTATAAAATTCTGCTGTCAGAACGATAATGTATAATTGTAGTGTAACATTCATTTTACATGGAACGTTTCCCTGTCTAATAATCTGCATATTTATAATAATTGCTGTAAATTATTTTATGTTACAAATCACCCTACAGGCATTTTGTTTTAATCAACGATTATATCAGTTTCAGAAATATAGGTTGAGAATAATTAATTAATAATATCAGATCTTATTGACTCCTTAAGGTTGGTTATAATTTCTTTTACACGCGTGTCAAGTTAACTGTCTAGTTGTTTATATTTACAATCAGTTCAGTATCACTTATAAATATTAAAATTTCTAAGGTTGGTAATAACGGTTTTATTTAAGTTGGCACGATAAGTACACCTGTTGAAGGGAAACAAAATTCTAAGCTCTTTCTTCTGCAAGAAGGCACGCTGGTCAAGCGTGATTTTCTAACCTCATAAAATAATAATTACTTTCAGATTTCAAGCATACTTTTAGGAATTTTTAATTAAAATAAAGAATTTGATGTGTTATAGTTAACAGGGTGGAAAAAAACATTGATGTATTAAATTCCATTTTTAGTCATATTTTAAAGTTATTTATATTCATAGTTAATTGACAATTTAAGTTGATTGTTAATTAAAATATCAAACGTGGAGGTGTATCCAACAAGTGTGGGATAAATTGTAAGTAGGTTATAATTTCAGATTTTTGGAGTTTTAATGCTGGGCATAAATTTGTCATTGATGGTTTGAATTGGACTTTGAGTCTCAGTTAACGAACAACTCTGATGAACCAATAAGACGTCTGTCAGTGGAAGCTAACTTTTCTTCCGAAGGCTACGGAAGGAATTTATGGTTGCCTAAGCAGAAGGATGATATAACATTCAAGGAATAGGGACAAGGTGGCTTCTGTCATGGTGAGACCGACACAGTTTGCCATTGCGAGAGACACTCACAAATTTTCCTTGAGATTCTTTCATTTTATTCATCGGAGAGATTTTCTTTTAAATAAGGATTCATTTGTTTTGACGACTTTGAGTGATATTGTAAATCTGCAACCATTATTACGTTTTTGGTCATTACGATTAAGATACTATTGTTTTTTTTGAGGCTAAATAGCTATTTTTTTTCTGTAAATTATATCCTTGTTAAAATGAATTTTTAAAATTGTTATGTTTTGATATTAATGTTCGAGTAGTAGTTATTTTTTTGACCACAGTTTAATAACTCAGACATTATTTTTACGGTTGGTGTCGCTCAACAATTAACGTCTAAATAAAAAAATTTCATACATTTATTCCGAACCAGGACTTAGCTCCCACTATATAACATCTGAGACCGGGCCAGTCACATCTCGAAAAAATGTGACAGTAGTCAAAAACAGATTTTAGTTACTATTAGATGTACATCGTGCTATACTGGTAGATATAGATATATCTAGTGGCTCCTTCTTTGACGGAATGCAAGAGGTAGCTTTGCACCAAGCTAGCTTGACTGAGTAGAAAAAAGTTTATTACAACAGATTGACAAAAGTACGGCACCTTGGGTTACAACAGCTGTGCAACACAATTTGTTGTGATCAACTAAGTACAGCATCTAGTGGTAAACTCCCACCTCTGTTGGAACATAACAAAAAACATACTAATCAGTATACTTATCACATTACTTTTCCTATTTGGAGACAGACACGCTTATCCAAAATAAGTTGACACCGAATAATTACACAATACATTTTTCATATTATAAATGAAAACCGAAAGTAACAATAAATCCCTTGTATGTAGCTATTAGCCAAATTTGAATTTGGGCCTCATATCTCGTTAAAGACCCCATCGGGCCCAAAATCTGACGGGCCCAATCGATTGCCCGAGAAAAATTACTAAGGACCTCAGTACCAGAATATCGATTTGTGCTCCCTGGTCTTGAACAAAAAACGCTGCATAGGACCCAAAAATAGACGAAAAAATTTTGGGTTTTAACCAATTCGGATGTAAAATTTCTGCAATAAAAAAGATGGGTTTGCATTTGAAATTCCAAAGTTGGGCCTCATATCTCGTATAAGGCCGCATCGGGCCCAAAATCTGATTGGCCCATTCGATTCCTCGGGCAAAATTACTAAAAACCCAAGTATTCCGATTTTCCACCCGTGCGCTAAATAAATTCACCGTTTCCAGACTTTTGGACCACCCTGTATATTCGGTGTTTGTACTTGCTCAAGAGAAACCTGGCATTCCCACAGTGGTTATAACGCTATCTGTAAAACGTTGCTATTCTCTTACATTGTTATATTTTATTATCAGTTGTATTTCTATTATATCTATATACATAATTGTAAATAACAAAGAGAACAACTCTATATGACTCTGTATATCCAGAAACGAAAACATATTAATGACCAACAATAAATGATACCGACGACAGGTCACGACAAGTAAATAGGTTCCAACAATACATGAAATGGCAAATCTTGTAAATATAATCTTACAAAGGTAAGACTTATCTGGCCTTTCCAGTAGTTGTCGGCTTCCTGACTTTGCAAGCAGGTGATGTCTCGCTGCTCCCGGTGCGATGTTACATGACAACTGTCGAATGTCTCAACTGAATTAAGAGAGACCTCTGTTAACACATTGTAAGAGTTGCTAAATCCAAAGTATCATTTTCTATGATTACAAATGTTAGAATTTGTCAGAACCTGTGATTATTAAATATGTTAGGAACATATAAAATCAAATGAAATAATGTTGGTAGAATATAGTTATTTTTAATGTTTTTAAGTTTAATATAGGGCTGTGAAATAAGAGCCAATCAGAAAGCATTAAGTTTTTTATAAAAAAAAAAATGTTCAATACAACTCTAAGAAAGGCCGAATTTCAGCCAATTTATGTCCTACTTCCTGGAAAAATGTACGCTGTCAAAAAGTGATAATTAAGTAAACGAGTAGGTAAATTTTGAGAAATCACTTATTATTTCTGTCACAACAAACCATCGAAAGTAAATTGTACTAACTTTTAGCTTCCTAGCCGTTTGACATATCGTTATATTCCTCAGGAGTAACTCTGAAACTTTACTTTAACCTTATCATATGTCTCTGGAAATGTAAGGAAGCTAAACCGACGACGTGGCGTCCAGTCCAGATATATACAAGATAAAAACAGAAACGCAACCTTTTATGAGAAAACAGAAATTTTACAAATTTATTCTAACCTTGGTAGAACAATAGGGTTTTATCACTTTTTTCAAAAATGGTATAGATTGGTTCTAGGACTTATGATAACGCTATATATACAGGGTGTCTCATAATTAGCTGCCAACCCTGAACAGGCCGACTCTATGATCAAAACTAAGTAAAAAAGTTCATATGAACATGGGTCCGGAAATGTTTTCTAAGGGCACAGAGGGACCCATTGAAGAAGGAGGAATGGAAATCATTTTTTTGCAATATCTCTCAATCGCGTTGTGATAAATGAATGAAATTTGGTATACACAGCTAAATTTTGATGAGCAATTTGATGGACTAATCCATTTATTTCCACAAGGTCCATTGGGGTGGGTACGAAGGGGGCGGCCTTGGTATTTTGCGTGTGTAACTTTTTTGCAGCTTAGTGTATCCATCTGACTATCGAAACAATCGATTGTTTAATTAAATTAAATATAATATTTTTCAAAATATTCTTTATTCATTTATTAACTCCGAGTACGTAGGTATGTATTCGTGATAGTGTTACCCAGATTGAACATTTTGTTTAATTGAGTTAAATTTTTGTCTCTTCATACTGTTTACTGTTAGTTGTGCCTTGATTATGTCAATTTACTAAATGATATGAAAATGACCATTTAGTACTTAGCTATATTTAATTTGTGCTAAACCTAATATATCCAAAAAACTTGCAATATCTCGTAAATCGATCCTCAAATCAAAATCTTGTAAGAGGGGAAAAACTGATTAAAAATAATCTATATCTTAAACAACCTATAGACGTACTCAAACAAAAATAAGGGGTCCGTGAATACTATAACCCCTCTCCATTCATGCTTTGATATTTTAGACCAAAATTACACAAAAAGGGTGCCGACTTAAGATAAAAATGTGTGCCAAATTTCAAATAAATATCATCATATCATCTAAACTTTCCGGAGCTATGGATAAATATCATTTTAAATTTTGGCACCCTATATTTTGAAAATGGAGCTGCGAAACGAAGTGTCATAAAAAAGGCCCATTATTTTAATCCAAAGAATATGTTGTTAACAAAACGATTTGACTTACTAATTTTTAACATCTTGTAAATATTATACAAAAATAATAAAAAATGTGTAAATTCTACATACCACCTGACGCTTGCACATCGCCCCATTTTTATTAATTTTTCAATGTATTTATTTATTTTTTTTTTTGTTCATATACTGTTAATAAGAATGAACATTATTATTTATTTATATTTTTAAATGAGACACCCTGTATTTTTTGACATTTTTGGAATCAGCGAATCATTTTACGTATGGCAGGACCAATTTTCTGGCGCATTTTTTGGATTAAGTAATTTTTTTTAATTTTTAAAAATTAAACTAGAAAGCCGTGACTGGCAGAAATTGTTTTCTTTTTTGTTTGTAATTATGGGAAAAATTCTAAATTTAAACATTTTTGTACATTTGATTAGTTATTACCACTAAAAATTTAGATTTATTGTATTTCCTTAAAAACTAATTTTTTTCAAATGTAAAGAGGGTGGGCCATATTGATTTTTTAATGTAGGATTTTTTCTGAATTTTGTGGTACAACAATTTTTAAAATCCGTCAAGAAAAGGAAAAAAGAAAACAATTTCTGCCCCTCGCGGCCTTCCAGTTTTAATTTTAAAAATTAAAAAAAAAATACTTAATTCAGAAAATGTGTCAGAAAATTTGTCCTGCCATACGTAAAATGATCCGCTGATTCCAAAAATGTCAAAAAATACAGGGTGTCCCATATGAAAAAAATATTAATTGAAAAATAAATAAAAACGAGGTGTATAGGAGAAAAGTGGGAGGAATATTTATTGTATTTAAAGATATAAGTAGCACCTATAGTATTTTCCTTAACTGTATTAAAAATCTACTACACGTAACATTTGCCATATCAACACAGTAGACTCAGTAGGGCGTGTTAAACGTCTAACATACTGCTACATGCAGAGATGAGATGTTTTGAAAATGTTCACAAGTTCTGGTTAAAACAAGATTGTGTTCATATGTTTTAAAATGTGTACTATTACAATGGCTAGTGACAAAATGAAGTAAATTAGATATCTTCCATATTTAAAGTTTAAATCTTGTGTGCACTATCTTCCTCTATTTTATACACGTTGTAGATTCTGTGAATACCTTATTTTTATACCATATATGCTATAATTTAGTTATAATAATAGTGCAATATGTACATGGGCAGAGTAGCTATTATCTGCATATTAATATGGCCGTATGCCCTAAATACACAGATCAATATCTTTGCATCTGTTTTGTACAGTTAGACTACATGGTTGCTGTTAGAGAATGACTAGATTCTCATATTGACGAATATTCAATTAAGGTACACCTTTCTAATTAATAGGACATATTCGCTACGCTATCAGTAAACTCAATTAGTATAGTAATAACATATATCCAGATTTTACAGAAATATATGTCGCCTGTTTCTATTTGCAGCTGTTTTTTATTGATAATATTTTAAAAATATATATTTAAAATATATATATATATGTATATATATGATTTGTGAACAAAATATCTATTAAATGTGGAAAAAATATATTGTATTTGTACCATTCAGAAAACAAAAATAATAAAACAATTTTATTTCCAAATAGGGGATATGGGATATGGGTCACAGTGTGTGAAACATATACTTACGGTTATAGGTACGTTTACGTTTCCTGAACGAAAAAACAAGTTAAAAAAGTATCTGTTACAGCTGAATTTAGTAGCTCCTCTGAAACTGTGATTGTCTGTGACTGTCAGGTACTACAGATTGATCCATCCTTCTAATAGTCTTCTAACTTAAGTCTACCTGCATCCCAGTAGCTTACACAGCGTTGTTTGACTGGAGAAATATGCTGTCACTATGCAGGGTTATCCAAAAATATTAGGAAAAACGTTAGGTACACGAACAAATTTTGTCTTCATTTGAGGCTTGCTATTCTATAAAGAAATAAAGCCAAGAAGAAAACATAAATAAATAAAAGTTAGCGCCCTGTGTGGGACTTCATATAATGTTCAGATAGATTGTCTAAAATTCATATCAAATTTCATTGATCAAGGGGTGCAGGAGAAAATTAGAACTGTCAAAGCTGCTCGTCAAAACAATACCTAAGGACTCTATGATCCTTCAAATATTAGAATTGAAACATGTTTCAATCAAACCATTGATTATATAAGTTTCACTATCACAGAAGTAAAAATGATGCCATAGAGGTTGACGTTTGTAGGCCAACGAGATTTAGTGGATGTTACGATCAATAAATGCCCTCAGGTCAAAAATTAACCATTTATCACATTTATTAATTTTATTGTGCGAGTATAATGTGAACAATTCAGATTATGTCGAGCGCAACAAACGCGAAAAACAACAATTAAACAAAGTTTCTTGTTGTTAATTTGCAGAAATATGTTGGGGGTAGTTAGGACGTAAACATATTAAAAGTCCCCGTTCATAGCCCTCACGCCCCATTTATAACTCCAAAAATATTATAAAGTTTTCTATAAGATTAATTCTTTACACATTTTTTTGGTACAGTGCATCGTTTCCGAGATATCTGCCCTAGAAAGTCGGTAATAAAAATAAATAACATGAAAATACACGTTTTGCAGAAAGAGCAGTTCATCTGTCAAGCTCTGCGATGAAAACGTTGTAGCAGATCCTCTCTAGCTTTTCCAACTGATTTGCATCCGTAAAAAAGTGACGTCGACTTTAAGGATTATTTGCAGTACGAATTGCCTCCATTTCCTTTGGCCTTATTCAATAAGAGTGGTATTACGAAAACAGGTAGAAAGGTAACCTTTTCTGGTTTTTCGTTTATAACTCGAAAACGGTCCGACGCAGCGAAAAAATCTTTACATAAAAATGAGACCTTATAATTGTGTTCGTTCGGAGATATCTGCTCTCAAAGGTTGGTAATTAAAAAAATTATAATAATAAAATAAAACAGATTGTTTTAGAGCCATGAATTTTATTAAAGAATATAGAACATATACTAATTTATAGCCAATGAGGCAGAAGTTATAGCAATTTGTTTTTTTTTTAGTTGAAAGTAATGATTTTTCAAACAAAAATCCCTAAAATTCAAGAACTCTTGTTATCTTCATTATTACATTATGCAAGGAGATTTTTAACCTATACGCATAAACTTGAGAAATTATATCTGAAGATAAATAATGATAAATAGTAAAAAAAAATGTTGCAAAATATTTTTAGTATCGAGAGTTTACGAAAATTGATCAGGTGACAATTATTATTTATAAAAACTAAGAAGTAACCAAGTCAAGATGATATGTTTATTTGTAGCTGATGTAAAAAACACTCGTAAAAGTTTACTTGAAGCAGAATATCTCTTGGAAGTAAGGTTTGTACTCGCTACACGTGAAATAGGTTGAGTACAGCCGGGGCACATTGCTCTGATGGCACGCCACGCCACGCTATGTGATACAACGTCAGAAGGGTTTGGCACCGTATATTCTTATGTATTTTTATATATGGTGTGCACATTGCTCTGACGCTAAACCACGCTACGCCATCCGACGTGTTGCGAATCCCAATTTGTTAGATTTTCAACATGTCGCATGGTGTAACGTGTCGCGTGGTAATAATGTACACCTGAATTTCATGTCAAACACATAAAATGACAGACAAAATTGATGAAATTTTGTTAATGTTGGAGAAATATTTATTTTTCGTGTCTCAACACTGAACGAATGTCTTATTTTACGATAAAATAAGGAATAGATTGTACCATTTGAATATATGAAGTCGATACGTCATAGAACAGATTATTAAATTATAACTGTACGAAATTAAGTAGAATTTTTAATTTAGTTGCTTGCACACACTTCGACAATTACAGGAGATTATGTAAGTAATACTGGTGTCGCTGCCCCTTTTTCAGTGGTTACTGGCACTAAACCATTGATTGAAAGTGACCCAAATTTTTGACCACTGCCTTTTTGAAACAGATATTGTATTATGCATTAACCAGTGCCAGGTATCAGAGCAATGTGCCCCTGGCTTTAAGCCACATTGTTACTACTCCATGCGATGCCTCGTTACGTAACGTTTTATCACTGGCACTGGAATGGGGTTGGAAACGCACCATCAACGGTTTACTGCCTGTAACCACTGAAAAAGAAACAGCGCCACTAGAATTACTCAGATAATTTCTTGTAATTGTCGAAGTGTGTGCAAGGGCAATTGTGGCTGTCGTAAACTTGGGCTAAGCTTGTCGATCACTTTTATTACTTGCGAATATCGAACTTGAAACGTTGATGGACTTATTGACATTGATTTAGAGAATTTTCTAACAGTTGAACTATCGAATGGAACTGCGAGCCACCAACGCCACATCCCCTTCATGAGCACTCCAAATGTAAAAAACGGAGATTATTTGAATAAAGTAAACAGTTCATGTAATATAACTTTGAATAAACAATGACGATTTATATATTCCATTTGATTTCGTACAGTTATACGTATACGTCGTACTTTATACGTATATTCAAATGGTACAAGCTATTCTTTATTTTATCGTCAAGTCATTCGTTCAGTGTTGAGACATGAAAAATAAAGATTTCTCCATCTAATATTAACAAAACTTCATCAATTTTGTCAGTCATTTTATAAGTTTGACATGAAATTCAGGTGCACACTGTTACCATGCGACACCACGTTACACCATGCGACATGATGAAAATCTAATAAGTCGGGATTCCCAACACGTCGAATGGCGCCGCATGGCGTGGCATGGTGTAGCGTCAGAGCAACATGCACACAATATCACAGAATAAAGGAACTACCAGAAGCGAAGGAGAGAGCTGCCGCCAAAACACAATTTAGTGCGCATGTGCGGCGCCGCCATTTTACAAGTTGTTTATTAATCAACCTCGCTTTGCTTTCTTGTTTATGTGTGTCACTGTGTCGGTTTGGTGTGTTTTGGAAAGTGATAGATTCTTTTAATTTATAGTTATGTAAAATAGGTATTGTATAAGGTATTGTATAAATATATATTTCATAAACCATATTTGTGTTTTCTTTAAGACCATCTCCGTTATTATTCTGTAAACATTGAAAAATAAATTACTTTTATTCAAAATTAAAACTTTAGGTGTCTTGAAACTAGTTTCAAAATAACTCCCATAATATTGATCTCATTTGAGTGTTACACCAGTGCTCTTAGAATCTAGTGCCCAGGGTGCCCTAAATCATATTTTTTGACACAAGTAAACTAAGGTTTAAAACGTAAAGTGAACAAAATAAATGGAGTGGAAAATTATTTTTTTTTAAATGTACACTTTGTTTCTGAAAATAGTTAAGAATAACTTTGTAAATTTGGAACTAGGAAAGAGCAAAAGATGTAAGAAAAGTCGGATGATTGCTGTGTGCTTTGCGGAATGATTGAGTTGACCTGCATCTAGCGTAGCCCACCAAGTAGGTACTCATACCTGAAATCTATACTTGAAAATAGCTTCCATAATTGAAACAAAGGAAATATTAGTGACTATACTATTTAAAACATCTATTGCAGTATCAAATCTTCTTTATGGCAAATGTATCTGAAAAAGCTCTCGTTAAAAAAAAGCTCAATTTTCACAACAATAAAAAAAATAAACAGGAATAAATGCAATTTATACATGTATTTTATATTTTTTACTAATTTTATACATAGTAGGTATTTTATACTGCTTAAAGCTTCAATATGACTAAATAAATATAGTGTCAACTTGTTTCTTAGTGTAGACTGTAGATATTATATACAACTTTCTCTCAGTGTAGTAAGTAGTAGATACGTCAAATTTCAAATTCAAGGTTAAATTTTTGTGACCATCCAAGATCAAAGGCGCCGCCTTAGCTTTCGCTTCTGGTAGTTCCTTTATTCTGTGACAATATATAAAAATACACGGTGCCAGATCCTTCCGACTTTGTATCACATGGCGTGGCGTGGCATCAGAGCAATGTGTCCCCGGCTTAAGTCGTTCCTTAACGTTCACCAAACTGTAAATTGTGATATCTCAAACTGCGCTGCAATTGTTCTAATGTTTATGCCAGGCTGCTCCTCAACAGTACTTAACATTTCTTCCTCAAAATCCACAATATACTTATTTCCAATGGCTTTCAAATTGCCAGTTTCTCCACCCCGCTGAACCACACGTAAAATGGCTTCACGTCTCCAATGATATCTTTGGGAAACCTTTGGGCATAAAGATGAGCTGTAGCTACTCAGTTTTGATGCGATTCCCCGTATGCCAGTGTCATCTCCCTAAGTTCTTCGTTTGAGAAATTATGCGCCATGATAATCGAGTGAAAATAAACTTAAATAGGACCATAACTGATAATAAGGTACTGCTACAAATACCAAACATCTCGTGCTGACTTGTTTACTTCTTAGTTTTTATAAACAAAAAATTTCACTTGTTAAATTTTTGTAAACGTTTTTTCTACTATTTGTCATTATTTATATTCAGCTATAATTTTTCAAGTTTATGCGTGTAAGTACTTTTAATATTAATTTTATTTGAAAACAATGCATATTCAAAGGCTAAAACAATTAGCATTTTCCTTTGTAATAGTACGTTTTAAATTAAATTGGATTTTCAGTTTCCTACTGCCCTATTTTAATGTAATTTATATACAGAGTCTTCATAAATTATTACAAGCCACGTGACCAAGACTGTGATTCTCGTATGCGAATAGATTTCTTGTCTCTCTCAATTGCCGTAGCGAGGAAAAGGATATTCGCATATGAATTGCTCTGCGATTGATTTTAGAATCTCGGCCCTGATCACGTGGCTTGTGATCATTTATGAAGACACTGCACTGCATGTTAAAATATTCTGTAGAATAGTTAACCAAACACTACGTAAATTATATCGGTATAGAGAGTCAGAGTACTAACTAATGCAGTACAAATACTAGTACAAATTACCCGTGTTTTAAATCATTTCCGGTAAAAATCAAAAGAATATCTAGATTACGGCTTGTTCAAAAGGAGGATAAAAACATAATGCAAAACAAAGAGGATCGAATTAAAATTCGTATATAATATGCTTAAGCACTAGAAAAGAGACGAGCATTTTTGAACACAAGCGAAATTGAAAAAATGTTCATACGTATATCCTGTAATTGGTTTTTCTGGGCTTGCTTTGTGTTTGTGCTTTTTGATATAATCCTTATTAGTCAAATATTTACAGAATCGAGAATACTGAAAAAGTTACACATTTCTTTGTCTCTTTCACTTTTTAATATACCTACAAGTAGATTTTTAAATAAACGACAAATTTATATTCACGTTTAAACTCTGCAAAGCTATATATTCGGTGGTGTAAGTGTTTCGGCATTATAGGTATTCAATTCCAAACTGATTAATTTCTAAAATTTGGAGATTGAAAAAATACGGAAATGGGAAAATAGACTTAAAATTTTCAGCTGCATAACATAAGAAATACGTTATTCTAACTAAAAGTAAATAACAGAGATAAAAACATTCCATTTTATGATACCCTATGCAGAAAATTACGGAGATAATTTAATAATTTTTTTCTCGAGAACGGTTGGGATTAGGACCCGTGTTATTTTTATTGTTATATACAGAACGTCCGGAAATAAATGCAACATAAGGCAAGCGTAGATCCCAGACGATGAAATAATGCGATGTTGCCAAACTTACCTTAGTCAAAATTTGATGGTTAAAAAGATGCAGGGTATCACAGTTAAAATTTTATTTTCGATATTTTTGTAAATAACTTTTTAAAAATTCCAAATATTTACATACATTTTGCAAATCGAGGGTTTTTGGGGGTGAGAAATTCAAATTTCTTCCTAATTTTGATGTCACTGGCACAGGGCGCTACTTATGGCACATCATGCTTCTTTTAAATGACAGAACTTTTTGGAGCATCACGACGCCTAATAGTAGATAAAGAAAATTATTTAATTTCAGCATTATTTTCTAGTAATACGCTAATAAGAACCTTCACCTACTGAGTGGATTAGGTTTGTGCATCTTTAGATCGATAACTGTAAATTTAGAAGGTAATTACAATTTTTTTTTTATTATATATTTTTTTTAATTTATTTTCCTCTCAGACATAACATATACGAGTATGTATAGGAATAGTCAAGTTTACAAAAGATCAAATAGAAGAATAATATTCTAAGACAGAATATAAACATTTATTTACTAAATGTTGTTTTAACTTAACTTTAAATAAAGATTGAGTGTTTATTTTTCGTATTTCTATTGGCAAAAAAATTAAACAATTTTAGTCCTATAAAGTTAGGAGAATTAACAGTTAAGTTTAGTTTAGCATATGGTATGTGAAAATCATGTTTTTGCCTCGTGTTAACATTGTGAAACATATTATTTAGTATAAATTTACTCTTGTTATTAAAAATACAACAAACAAATCTCAAAAACATAAAGACTAGGAAGAGTAAGGATCCTAAATTGTTTAAAAATATTTCTACAGGAACAAGAATTGGAAATACCGAACATACATATTAAAATACGTTTCTGAGCTATAAAAACATGGGACGAAAAAGTGGAATTACCCCAGATACAAACACCATATCTCAGTATAGATTCGACTTGGGCGTAATATAAACAGAGGAGTTGATCTATACCAAGAACTGTCCTAACATTTCGAAACAAATAAGCTACTGAAGATAGCTTCGATGTGACACTATTACAGTGATCCTTCCAATTAAGGTGAATATCCAAATTTAATCCTAAAAATTTTACAGTTTTAGTATCACAAGAAATAGGATTATTATTAATTTCCAAATTCAATATGTCACATTTCCTTCTCTGACTGGTGGAAAATCGAAGTACCTCAGTTTTTTCGACATTAAAATGTAATGAATTCTGGGCATACAAGCCACTTAAGTTATTGAGTAAAACATCACAATTAAATTTTAGTGTTCGATCCGATTTACTAGATATTATAAGTGACGTATCATCAGCATACATAGTGTAAAATTAGTATTAGCTGAGATAGTGTCAATATCGTTTATATACAATAAAAACAATGCGGGACCTAAAACCGATCCCTGAGGGACACCTAACACCACAGACGCCCGTTCAGAGCTATATTTACAATCACCGTTCTGGTCATTATAGTTGATGCTGACAAACTGCTCCCTTTTTTAAATAAAACTGATTATCCAATTTAATGCTGGTCCACGGATACCGTAGTTATGTAATTTAGATATTAAAATTTCATGATTAACACAGTCGAATGCCCTGAGATCACAAAAGATCCCAACAGGACATTCGCCGTCTTCTAGGAAGTGAAGAATATTTTCATATAAGGAATGTATAGCGGTGGTCGTAGATTTTCCGGCCCTGAACCCATGCTGATTATCAGTGAGAATTTGAAATTTATCAATAAAAGTGAACAGTCGCTCAAGAAAGCAATATTCAAAAATTTTTGAGAATCCGTTAGACAGTGATATGGGTCTATAATTTTCCAAGGACATAGGATCACTTTTTTGTACACTGTCCTAATTTTAAAACTTCTGGAAACGATCCAGTTTCAAACGATATGTTCACAAGAAACTTAAGTGGCAAAATAATAAACTGAACAGCTCTCTTAATAAGAAACATAGGGATATCGTCAGGCCCCGACGATTATATATCTTTAATCTTATTTGTCAATAAATTCAGTAGTTCTTTCGTGGTAAAGGGAGTTAAAAACAATGAGTTTATGTGTGGTACCAACTTACTGCTAATTGGTAAATTATTTACAGTCGGTATCTGACTGATTATATTTGTAGAATAATTAACAACAAATTTTTAAATAATAATAATAATAATAATAATAAATGGTCTTTATTCATTGCCAGTAAAGCGTACAATGAAAGGGCGAGGTATCAGCCGAGGCTGCTTTTCAACTTAACCTAAAATAGTGATGCAACTGTATTAGGGTCCTCGTGCATATAACCATTCATATTAATTACGACGTTATTCGTATATTTTTTCTTTTTATTACACAGTTCGGACATAATGTTCCAGGCAGTTCGAGATTTATTGTCAGAATTAGAAATCTTATTGTGATAATAATTTCTTTTAGTGTTTAAAATCAAAAGCTTATGATTTTTTTTTCTCCTACTATATTTATTATATACTTTTTTTAAGTAATTAATAAAGAAACCTATTTACTTAATCACTTAAATAATAATCCATACAAAGAGGTTTATATTAAATTTCCGGAAAATATTTCTTCAGCTTATGGACGTCTGTTAGTGTATAAAATTTGTCCACAGCAGATTTGTCGGAAAGACAATTTAATTTCTCGTCTTAACTCCAGAACAACAATTGTAGTCAATCCTTTAAGATTAAATCTTAATATCTTTACGAATGAAAAATTCGCAATTAAAACCATTTATAGTATTCAATTCGTTAGTTATTATCAGCATTATATTATGTACATATAAAAGATATAAAATTTAAAAATTGTTAATTAAAGTCTGACTTGTGCATAATGTGTATTAAAAAGATTCATTCACAGAAAATTTATGAAATTAAATTTTTGTTCACAATATCAGGGAACCGAATGAGAAAAAAATGTATTAAAGGCGCTGGGCGATTCCGTTGGAGACGATTGTCTACATCAATTTCTGAATTATAGTATTTTTTGTTGCCAATATAAAGAAAAATATATGAATTTAGTAATAAAACTACTTTTTCGGACCTAAATTCATATTTGAATTTTTAGTGCGCTTAGAAACGATAACATTTGAATGTTCGGTGCGAACTGAACATCGGTTTCTTTACAGCACTTGTGCAAAACCGCTGTTACGGACAGTTTGAGCTCACATTGTACTGGTTAACCGTAAAGTGATATCATTTTTTATTTGTTTATGCTAAAACATAATATAAGTACTTATTATTAATTTTCAAGCAATATTGACTACAAGAAACCATTGTTAGTTTGTTGCACCCGCGATAAATAAGATATGAAAGTTCGGTTTTTTCACATAAATAAAGTGCTAATGTTTTGAAACTTTATAAAAGTAAGAAGAAACAAAAGGAAAACTTAAATCAACCACAATTAAGGGCATATTGTAATTTGTGTTAAAATAAACGTTGACTCAAAGTGGTTGCACCCGCGATCGCAATATTCGGGTCGCGCGTGCAATAAATTTGATTCTTAACATTAAGGTGTCATTTATCATATTTTATTGATTTATCAAGCCTTGAACAGTAATATTATGCTATGTGTTATTAGTGGTTTATATTTAGTAAGTATTTATGTTAATATTTCGCGCTATTTTATAGATAGGTTGGTTAAAATGACAGAACAAGAACGAAAAGACACTGCATCACAGAAATATATGAAAAAACTGAATGGAAATGTTGAACTCTATGCAGATCGGTCAGTGGTCGCGCGGTTTAAGGCGTCAGTACTTGAATCGAGGTGACTAGATCGCTGTGGGTTCGACCCCCGCGGCCAGTAGACCGTATATAAGCTATATTCGTAGAGAGGATTGGCATCTCCTCTGCAAGTATGGTAGGGTGGAAGAATGTTGGCTTGGGTCAATGTGAGTTTTCCAAGTTTCCCTCATTCCTGCACTGAATGGTGGTTAAGGCCTACCAAGGTTCCTAGGCGCAAATGCGGCCTGCTTAATAATGAATGAGGGGTGGAGATATTATTATTATTATCATATCTGTCGATAACGGACTCGTGATTCGAAACGGAGAGGTTTAATGAAAAGGAAAATTAATATCAATGAAAATTTGAAATGGTGGCCAAAATCAGATTAAGACAAAGGATACTGGTTCTGATGACAGTTGATGGTAAACACTTCATTCAAATCGTGAATGACATAGCAGACGTTCATTTTGAAGATATTATTGCAAAATTGAAAGCACCAAGGAAGAAAATTGATGGCAATATTGTTACGAAAGCTCACCTACCTTTTTAGATGGTTAATTATGTTCCTGTTTTCGTTAGAATTTATAATTGAAGCTCACCTACCTCGTTAGTTTGTAAATTACGTTTCTGTTCATGTTAGAATTTATAATTTTTGTGATGCCTTTATTTTGACGTTTTCCGGAATATTCCAGGCTATATTCTATTTGTTTCTCGACACGTTCTCGAAATCTCAGAAACTTCGAGAACTGTAAAACCTATATAAGCAGATCATTCTCGGCCGCTGAGTCAGTTTGTATTCAGCAGCCAAACGCAAGTGACAAACGTCAAAGTAAAGCGTTGACAGTTGCGAAATTGTCGAAGAATATTTCTTGTATTATCAAGAGTGATAATAAAGATTGGTTGTCTACGTGACGTGTTTCAACGATAACCTAGTTTCGAGGTTACATTGGTGTCAGAAGTGTGACGTTCCACAAAGAAGACATTTGGAGTAGATAAGTGAATGCCGGTAACGAAAGCGAGAGCAACAGAAATGGAGGAGACATTGAAACAGTTAATGGGAATGATGCAAGATATGAAGAAGAGTCAAGAAGATATGAAAGAAGACATAAAATAAATGAAGAACAGCCAGGATGAAATGAAGACTAACCAAGACGAAATGATGAAAGATATGATGGAAGACTTGAAAAAGGAAATGAAGTACAATCAAGAGGAAGTGAAGAACAGTTTAGAGAAAATGGAAAGTAGTCAAGAAGAATTGAGAAACGAAATGAAAACCAGTTTACAAGAAAACAATAAGAAGTTGGAAGAAACAATTAAGGTGAAACTTAACGAATTTGAGGAGACTGTTGAAGACGAAATCAATCAATTGAGAAGTGAGGTGCAAGATAAAGTCCAAGTCGTAGAAGAAAGTGTTGGCAAGCTACAGAATGAAGTCACAAAAATCGTAGAAGAAAATATAGTAAAATTAGAACACGAGGTTACAAATCTAAAATCCCAGTTGTCCGCGAGGGAACTCATTAAAACTGAAAGCAGCTTTCTTCCATCGTCAAGGGTGAAGCCACCAACATTTGATGGAAAGGTGTCATGGAGTACTTACCTTAAACAGTTTGAAGCAGCTGCCTTGGCAAATAACTGGTCAGAAGAAGAAAAGTCTACATCACTAATAGTTGCTCTACGAGGTGAAGCCATGGAGATATTACGAACACTAGCCGAGGATAAACAAAAAGACTATCAAACGCTGAAGAGTGCTTTAGAAATGAGGTATGGCGATGCTCATCTACAACACGTTTATCAAGCACAATTAAAAGGCCGAAGACAACGCTTCGAAGAAAATCTGCAGCAATTTGAGGCAGATATAGCACGTATGGTGAAGCTAGCCTACCCCACCGCACCGACAGAATTCCAAGAACAGTTAGCAATAAGTAGCTTCATTGATGGCCTGCGAGACTCCGAGATCAGCCAAGCGTTAAGGTTAGCCAGACATAAAAACATATCTACACAGTACATATCTAAACAGTTCTACACCGCGTACAAACTATATGACTTTTTTACTAGTGTGTGCATTGAACTGCTGTAAAGTTTGTTTTTACTGCTGATTGGCTGTGATGTGCATTTAACTCTGCAATTTAATTAATAGTTCCTTAATTAACAAACAAAAGGTCTCCTTCGTACCTATAGACAAAGTGTAAAAACTGATCTTTTTGTACTCCAGTTTCTTTAATTCGTACAAAAAGATAGTGTGTAAATAAAGAAGCCGCCAAGGGCGGCGCATTTCTTCAACATGACGGGCTGTTGCAAATGCAAATTTAATAAGAATGAAGGTTTGGTTGGTTGCGAAGCCTCATGTAATAGATGGTTCCATTTTTCCTGTATTGGTCTAACGGGTGTTGAATTTACAATGCTAGCTAAAAGCAAAAACCTTGTTTACTTATGTGACGAATGTGAGATATTAGACAAATCTAAGTTGCCCGACTACAATACTAGCTTAAAGAATATCGATAAGCATATTCTTGACATTTCTGAGACAATGAAAAAGAATCTTAGCGGCTGTATTGATAACTTTAGTACTGTGGTAGAAAACTTAAAAACGGAAGTTATAAATTCCTTGCAAGTACAAATGGAGTGCACATTAGCTGAGTACATCAAGAAGATTAGTCCTCAATGTATTAATTCATGTTGCTCTGATAAGAAAACTTCCTATGCCAGCGTTGTTAATCCTAAAGCATCTCTAATTGTTACTCCTAAAATCGTTCAAAAACCTTTTGTCACAAAGTCGGATATGCTTCATAATGTGAATCCGATAAATACCAATATTAACATAACCCAGGTAAAAAATGTTAAAGATGGTGGTCTTCTAATAACTTGTGAAAGTGATTCCGAATCTGAAAAGTTGAAAGAAGTTGTTACTGAGAAACTTTCTGATAAATATACTGTTAAAGAAATATCAGCCTTGCATCCTAGGATTAGAGTTGTCGGAATTTCGGAGAAGTTGGAAGATGATGTCCTGAAGAATTATTTAATGACACAAAATAAAAATGTATTTAATACTCATTCTGAATGTAAAATAATTTCTAATGTACCGTTAAAGAAAAGTAAAAATATGTATCAGGCAACCATCCAAACTGATAGAATTACTTATAAAAATGTCATGGCCCAGGGTAAGTTATTTGTTGGCTATGACTATTGTAATATCTTTGATGCTATAGATGTCCGACGTTGTTATAAATGTTGCGGATTTCACCACCTATCAAAATACTGTACTTCCGCTGTTGATATTTGTCCACGTTGTGCTGGGCACCATAAAGTCACTGATTGTAAATCTGATGCTTTGTGTTGCGTTAACTGTTCCAATTTCATTAAGAATAACAAGGGCAATGCTGTTTCTGTCGAGGTCAACCATGCTTCTTGGGATAACTCTTGTTATGTTTATAAGACCACTCTTGAGAGGTTTAAAAATAGTATACTTGGTCTGCAATAGCAATCACAGCAGAGTAATGAATTTTTACAGTGTTATTACCAAAATTGTCGTGGTATTTGTACAAAAATGAAAGAATTGTTTTATAGCGTTAGTACCTGTTCTTTTGACATTATAGCTCTTACAGAAACATGGTTACATAATAACATTGATTGCATGGAATTTTTTGACATGGATTCTTATTCCGTTTATCGCAAAGACCGTAATTTTTATCAACTAACAAGAAAAGAGGTGGAGGTGTTTTACTTGCTATAAATAAAAAATCCAGTCAGATTACCTTGATATATGTTCATTTTGTGAAGTCTTCTCCGACATTGATTTTATAGATATTGTGGCTGCTAAGATAAAGTTTGACCGTGATCACTTTTATGTTTTTAATTTGTATATACCACCGAACATTGGTTGCGATGAATATGATTGCTTATTTGATGCTTTTGAATCTCTGTATCCAATTTGTGGTTCAAAAATACTTATTGTCGGTGACTTTAATATTCCAGAATATTCGTCAAGCAGTTAAAATAATTCCTCCAACCGATCTATTAGCTCACTACAAATTTTTTTTTTTTTAAACCTGTGTCAGTACAATTTGTTTCGGAATCTCAATAATAGAATTCTCGACCTAGTCTTAAGCAATGAAACCTGCAGTGTAATACATGCTCCTGACATTCTACTCCCTGAGGACAGTCACCATCCAGCTCTTCTAATTGATATATATTTGCCTTTTATGAAAGCAGCTGATTGTTTTCCTTTGAATAGTGTGGAAAATGCGTTACCGATTCTTGATTTTAGGAAAGCTAACTTTGATTTATTGTATCAAGAAATATCTACAACCGATTGGGCATATCTTTCTTCTGTCTCGGATGTAAATCAGGCAGTCGATGCTTTTTATGAAACTTTGAACAATATTTTAATTAAGCATGTTCCAAGAAAAATTAATATACAATTTAGTAGGCAATTTCCTAAATGGTTTTCTAGAGATACCATTCAGGAATGGAAATTGAAGCAGAAGGCCTATAAGCAATACAGAAAGACAAATATGCCTGAGGATTATAATGCATTCAAAACCATTAGGGCATCTCTTAAAACTAACGTTCGAGAAGCATATCGAAATTATGTTAATAACACTGAAAGAATGCTGAAAACTAACCCTAATAAGTTTTGGTCGTTTATAAATTCTAAATAAGGTACCACTTCTATTCCATCTACTTTGTTTAATGACGGCCTAAATATAGATGATCCACAAGCAATAGTTAACACTTTTGCCAATTTCTTTCTGGAAACTTTACCTTCTAGCACTTAAAACCTACTGCCAATTTTACTACTGCTAACCTTCTCAGTGCAGTGATAGTTTCTGAGTCTGAAGTGTTAGATGCTATCAGGAAACTTAAAAACAATATGTGTATGGGCCCCGATTTATTTCCAGCTTTTTTGTTAAGAGATTGCGCTATTATTTTCTGTAAACCTTTGGTTACCTTGTACAATCTAATTTTGAAAAATGAAACGTTCCCTGACATCTGGAAATCCTCTAGAATAACGCCCGTACTTAAAAAGGTTCTAAACATGATTTTGCTAACTATCGTCCTATAACCATTTTAAACAACTTCTGTAAGGTATTTGAGATAATACTTCACAACCATTTATTGCATCATGTATCTAATATGATTATTCCCGAACAGCATGGTTTTATAAAGGTCGATCAACCATATCCAACCTTGTTTGTAAGACCCAGTATATATCTCAAGTTGTTGATGAGGAAGTCAGGTAGATGTTGTCTACACTGACTTTTCTAAAGCATTCGATAGACTTGATCATGAATTGTTAATAAATACTCTTGATGCATGTGGTCTTTGTGATAGTTTGCTAAATTTGTTACGGTCTTACATGTCAAGTCGTTTTCAGTTTGTTCAGTACCGTGGGTTCAAATCCGATTTGTTCTGTCAGACTTCAGGTGTTCCACAAGGGTCGGTGTTAGGCCCTCTTTTATTTATACTCTTTATCAATAATATTGTTAATAACATGAACGTTCGCTACTTGCTCTATGCAGATGATCTTAAGCTGTTTTGTAAAATTGCTACCCTGGCTGACTGTGTTAACCTACAAAATAACCTGAATATGTTAAACGACTGGTGTAATAATAACAAATTACCTTTGAATGCATCTAAATGTAAAGTTATGTCGTTTCATCGGAAAAAGAATCCTACCTTATTTGATTACACCATTGGTTGTGATGTTCTAGAACGGCCGTCAGAAATTGCAGACCTTGGCATTATTTTTGATCCAGAGCTGAATTTCTCGAAGCATATGGATGCATGTCTGACAAATGCGTATAAGAACCTCGGTTTTATCCTTCGCAGTTCTCAGGATTTTACCGATCCTTCAACACTGCGCTTGTTATTCAACGCGTTTGTTAGATCCAAACTTGAATATGGATCAGTGATATGGAGCCCTGCCTATATGACTTATATCACTTTAATTGAACGGGTTCAGCGGAGATTTTTAAGTCGGCTGTGTTTTTGTTAGACGGAGTCTATCCTGCTAGAGGCACACTCCAAAGCGGTTTTTATGAACGCTTTGGCATGCAGAGCCTAGAATCAAGACGTAAGATGCATTCTGTATCTTTTCTTTACAAAGTACTTCGTCATGATATAAAATGCGAGGCTATTTTATCTGAGTTTAATTTTAAAGTCCCAAGTTATAATAACCGACACAACAGACTGTTTCTTCTACCACAGGCGCGTACAAATTTATTGCTAAAGTCACCTATATACAGGATGATTAGTAACTACCTCAGTGTGGACCACAACCTTGACATGTTTTCTTGTAGCGTGCATGATATTAAAACACTTTTTTTGTAAGACCTGATTTATACTTTTACTCTTTTTGCTTTTTATGTTGTTTTGTTCATGTAATTGCTTTTATATAATGTTTTGTCTGTTTATTCCTATTTGTTTTTAGTTTTTTGACATCGTAGCTTTATTTATAATTGTTTGTAATTTTTTGACATGTAGCTTTATGTATATATATTTGTTTGTAATTTTATGCTATGCACTTATCCTGTAATTGGGCATTTAGCCCGTTGGATATTTTATTGGTAAAATAAATAAAAATAAAAATATCTGAAGCTCTGGCCCAGGCACTGAAATTGAAGCCGCCCGACAGGCTTCCAGAAACAGTCAAGGCAGAATAAGACAAGTTAAGTTTCAAACTAGTAAACAACGATCAAGTGAAAATAACCTGGAAGGATTTATGAAGAGTTTGCAAGATTTAATGAATAACTTCCAGCAAGAACATGACCGTACTAATTCCACTGTATATAGCAGACGAAGACCCATCCAGTGTTGGAGTTGTGGAGCTGAAGGGCATCTTAGGAATCGATGTCCTAAGAATACATCTAGTCAGGACCAGGAAAACGCCAACTAGTCAGCTTTAAGGGGCAAAAGCTGGCTAGGTGTTACCAAGCCCCACCAACTATCAAGATCAAGGTAACCCGTCTGCAAAATAATGGAACGAGTTTGGTAGTACCAGGGCGTATATGCGGACGGGATTGCGAAATGGTCCTTGATACAGGGTCTAGTCACACCATAGTGAGACCGAACATCGTCGCTCACTGCAGAATACAAAAGCCAGACCGAAATTACATCTTGGAGACAGCAAATGGAGAAGTCATATCAGTGAAAGGCAACCATCTAGCTAGAATAACCCTGGGGACAACCACTTTCCAACACAACATCCTAGTAGCAGATATAACTGATGATGTCATTCTTGGACTTGATGTAATGACTCAACATAATTTTATATTGGACCTTCCACGAAGACTATTGAAGACCGAAGATGAAGAAATCATCATGCAGTTTCCTGAAATAAGAAACCTTCCTATTAGAACTGTGAAAGCGCCAGCAGACATAGAACTTCCAGCAGGTTCAGAACTAGTAATTGAAGCTATTTGTAGCAGTCCTTCGGCAGCTGAAGAAACTGTAATTGTAGAACCAGAACCAGAGAGCAGTCTTTATAGGAAGGGCATATTAACTGGCAAGACATTAACAGAAAAGAAAAGCAATTTGGTATTGGTGAGAATGCTAAATCTAAAGGACTACCCACAACAGATCAAGAAAGGCGAACCTTTGGGAATTTGTCAAACAGTTGCATCGGTTTTCAGCAATATGGAATCATCAACAGCACCTCGAAATATTCAAAAATTACCCGAAGTTCTGCAGAGCCTTGTTAACCGATTCAAGTCCCCATTACGAGCCGATGAAGTCCAAAAATTGGAAGATTTGTTGAGGCGCTACCAGGATGTCTTCTCTTTAACAGAGGATGACGTCGGAAGGACTAATCTTGTGCAGCACCGCATAAATACCGGCAATACCACTCCAATTAAACAAGCTCCACGACATATCCCTTTAGCGAAGCAAGAAGAGGTATCGACGATGCTTAGAGACATGCAGCAACAGGGAGTCATTGAACCATCCCAGAGTCCATGGACTGCGCCGGTTGTTCTGGTAAAGAAGAAGGATGGAACTACCAGATTTTGTGTGTATTATATAAGACTAAAAGATGTCAATAAAAAGGACAGTTATCCGTTGACAAGAATAGACGATACCATGGATACACTGTCTGGATCACAATGGTTTTCCACAATAGACCAGAAAAGTGGCTATTGGCAAGTGCAACTTCACCCAGATGATAAAGAGAAGACAGCATTTTCCATTGGAACAGGGTTGTGGCACTTCAACGTCATGCCATTTGGCCTCTGCAATGCACCAGCCACCTTTGAAAGACTTATGGAAACCATTCTGAGAGGAATGACCTGGAAAACTTGTCTCGTTTATCTTGACGACATAATAATACTCGGAAAAGACTTTGAAGATCATTTGAAAAATGTCCAAGAAGTTTTTCAAAAGTTGAGAGAAGCCCGGCTCAAGCTAAGTCCCAAGAAGTGCATGCTCTTTCAAAAGGAAGTCAAGTATTTAGGACACATTATTTCGTCTAATGGAGTGAAGACTGACCCAGAGAAAACTGAAACCATCTGGAAATGGCCAGTACCGAAAGACAAACATGAATTAAGGAGTTTCCTGGGACTTTGCACCTACTATCGCAAGTTTGTGAGAAATTTCGCCGAGATTGCGAAACCCCTACATCGGCTCACAGAAAACAATCAGCCATTCATCTGGACGGAACAATGTCAACAAGCTTTTCAAAGATTAAAAGAAGCTTTGTGTTCTTCTCCGATTCTGTCATATCCCAAGCCTGGAAAGACATTCATCGTGGACACAGACGCTAGTAACACTGGAATTGGAGGGATATTATCACAAGTTGAAGACGGGCACGAAAAAGTGATTTCCTACTTTAGCAAGGTCCTCTCTAAGCAAGAAATGAACTACTGCGTAACCAGAAGAGAGTTGCTTGCCATAGTTAAAACTGTGGAGCATTTTCATAAGTATCTCTATGGTCAGCCGTTCGTCTTGAGGACCGATCATGCATCTTTGAAGTGGCTACTGCAGTTCAAGAATCCGGAAGGCCAAGTGGCAAGATGGCTTCAACGGTTGCAGGAGTACGACTTCAAAATCGAACACCGGAAAGGATCTAACCATCGGAATGCTGATGCCCTATCCAGAAGACCATGCCCTCCAAACTGTAAGCACTGTCTGCGACAAGAAATTAGAGAACAAGATGAGTTTCTTTGCCGAAGAATTAACATCCAAGGCCCAGATGATTGGGATAATAAAATCATCGCTAAAGAACAAAGTGAAGACCCGGATTTTGGACCAATTTTCCAATGGAAGATAAACAACATGGACAGACCCACCTGGCAGGACATTGCTGATAAGTCACCATCTCTGAAAAGTTATGGAATTCTTTAGCCATCGAGAACGGCCTATTAAAAAGAGTCTGGGAGAGCCCAGACGGCAAAGAAAAGATTTATCAAACAATACTGCCCCAGAAAAGAATTCCAGAAGTTCTTCAAGCACTGCACAGTGGAGTCGGTGGTGGGCACTTTGGAATAAACAAAACTCTGAATAAAGTTAGAGAACGATTCTACTGGCTTGGCAGTCGGTCCGATGTGGAAGAATGGTGCCGACGTTGTGATACCTGCGCCTCTAGTAAGGGACCCAGGACTCGAAGCCGAGGACAGATGAAGCAGTACAATGTTGGAGCTCCATTCGAGAGAATAGCTATTGACATAGCTGGACCATTTCCTCGAAGCAGCAGTGGGAACCGTTATATTTTGGTAGTGATGGACTACTTCAGTAAATGGCCTGAAATATATCCCTTACCTAATCAAGAAGCTGTTACCGTAGCCGAAGCATTATTCGAAAATTGGATATGTCGTTATGGGGTGCCCAGAGAGATCCATTCCGACCAAGGACGAAATTTCGAGTCGGAAGTATTTCAGAACGTTTGTGAGCTGCTAGGCATTCACAAAACCAGAACTACACCTCTTCACCCGCAATCAGATGGAATGGTGGAAAGATTAAATCGCACCATCGAAAACTTCCTGAGAACGGCCGTCAACGAGAAACAGACCAACTGGGATACCTGTCTTCCTCCATTCTTACTGGCTTACCGAGCAGCAATTCATGAGACCACGGGTAAAACACCAGCCAACGTGATTTTCGGCACAGAATTGCGGCTACCCATAGATCTAATTATGAATCGACCGCAACACGAGGAAAACTTAGATGATTATCTCAGCCATCTGAAAGATCGAATAAAGATGGTACATGAAGAAGTACGAGAGAAGATAAAAATAGAAAGCGACAGAATGAAGACCAGATACGACTTGCGTGCCAACAGCAGCGGGTTTCAAGAGCTTGAGAAAGTGTGGCTGTATAATCCATTAAGAAGCAAGGGTAAATCTCCGAAGCTGCAGAAATCGTGGGAAGGCCCTTATACTGTCGTGTCACGATTGAATGACGTAGTTTACAGGATCCAGAGGAATCCCCAAGCCAAGATGAAGATTGTCCACATCGATCGTTTGACACCTTATCAAGAAGGCCATGCGGACAATGGAGTAACCTGATCGGGACGATCAGTTCTAAGAGGGGGGCAATGTTACGAAAGCTCACCTACCTTTTTAGATGGTTAATTATGTTCCTGTTTTCGTTAGAATTTATAATTGAAGCTCACCTACCTCGTTAGTTTGTAAATTACGTTTCTGTTCATGTTAGAATTTATAATTTTTGTGATGCCTTTATTTTGACGTTTTCCGGAATATTCCAGGCTATATTCTATTTGTTTCTCGACACGTTCTCGAAATCTCAGAAACTTCGAGAACTGTAAAACCTATATAAGCAGAT
This sequence comes from Monochamus saltuarius, assembly GCA_025584915.1. Taxonomy (NCBI): domain Eukaryota; kingdom Metazoa; phylum Arthropoda; class Insecta; order Coleoptera; family Cerambycidae; genus Monochamus; species Monochamus saltuarius. The sequence goes on along the minus strand of CM046721.1, from coordinate 48,518,649 downwards.
CATTCTCGGCCGCTGAGTCAGTTTGTATTCAGCAGCCAAACGCAAGTGACAAACGTCAAAGTAAAGCGTTGACAGTTGCGAAATTGTCGAAGAATATTTCTTGTATTATCAAGAGTGATAATAAAGATTGGTTGTCTACGTGACGTGTTTCAACGATAACCTAGTTTCGAGGTTACAATATATTAATAGAATTTTCGGCGAAAATTGACGTATTTGAAAATAAATAATTGACTTAAGTAACAAAGAAGTGTACCAATTACCACACATTGTTTGATTTCTTATTTCTTTTATTTATGTGATAATAATGGCGTTTATGTCCACGTAATTTAGACGTGTTGCACTCGCGATAATTGGCGTTGCACCCGCGATTGCTTAACCAGTGAATAATTCACAGTTTATTTTTGTTTTCTATAATTTTTTTATTACTGAAAGGTTGATTAATTTGTTCTCTTGTAAAATATGAATGCATAATGAAATAAATGTTTCACAATTCACAGATTTTTGTGTTTTTGTTCTATGAACTGTGAAGGTAGGCCGATTATGTTGCACCCGCGATAGCACATTAAACCTTTCTCGTGACTATGTATCCATTTTATTTGATTGGTTATCAACGAATCAAAAGAGAACAGATTCAAATGTAGCTTTTCAAACAATAAATTCATATTTTTTAAATTATTTTATTAGTAGGAAACCTTAAATGAGTCTAAATGTTGCACCCGCGATAATGAAATCGTCCCGCTGATATAATAATATAATAATAAATGTCTTTATTAGAATATATTATTCTCAAAATGCTCTCCAATATTATAGAGTATTTGTGAAGTAACAAAGTGTACAATACCTTGATGATTCGGGCTCTATAGTGTAAATTTTTGTGTTTAAACGATTCCACAGACAAAAAATTTGGCGCACGAGCCAATGTCCAGAAAATCTCAACGTTGGGCAGGAATTTTTCTTACCAAAATGCATTTGCTTCTGTTAGAAAACTTCATAATAATAATTTGTATTGTAATCTATTAATAACAATTAAAAAATGGTTTGCTTAACTTTATTACTCCACAAATACTCCATAATGTTAGAAAACATTTTGAGCATTATCTATTGTAGTTAGGTAAGTGGTGGGCATTTTCACATCACACAATACCATTTTCCCTTTAACATTTTACGGATGAAAACCAGGGCTTACGAGTACAAATTTAGGAATAACATATGTCTCTCTCAAACCAAATCACTTATATCATATACTACTTACATACAATACACATAATAACGTTATTGTTATTAATGATACTAGTTAATAATGTGTGTCATACAAATGCATTTTAAAAGTTATTATATTAATTGAGGAGAGTTTAAATAGTAAAAGTGGATAAAAAAACATCAGTAATTTTATATTTGATATTACTTTTGCCCTACGTGTTTTATTTTTCGAGATTTCAGTACCTCAAAAACACCACAAATTCAATCATTTTACGGCAACCTTAAAGGGGTCCAAACCAACGTTGGTGGCGCCCTATAGCAGATACACCAAAATTGTCGACGTATTCGAATTTCTAGTCCCAAGAAACCCTCTTATACCAAATTTCATAAAATATAGTTGATGCGATCGAAAAATAATAAAGAAAATGTGATTTATTTGTTCAACTTTGACACCCTGTAGCTCCGTTAGTATCAACTTTTGGATTAAGGTAAGTTCAGCTTATTTTTATCCAAACTATCTACATCTGAAGTTTCGCCCATTCTTTACTGAACACCCTGTATATAATTGGACCTTTCATTTTTCCTAAGAGATTAGATAGTGTCCACTATTTACATTTTTACAAAATGATGTTACCTATAGAAACATAAGACAGACGTAAATTTGCTACACCACGTACTCATATGGATCATGAATGGGTGGTGGAGCAATGATGTCCATCCGACGTCTGTCGGATTAGACAGGCTTAAAACAATTAAGGTTATTCGTCGGTTATCGTACCTATGGTATACTGATGAGAGCTAACAAGCTCAAAACCGGTATGTATCTCATGGGCTACTGACGAGTGACTTTAGCTGTCTTCTGTAGGTGCTATGGTTTGGCATTAGTCCGCAGAGTAGTTGTTTCCTGGAATTCCGTATTTGCAAAATATCGTTTTCACGGATTCGCGATAGAGCTTTCAATGGGGTCTACTGCTATGTAGAACGCTTCACGTATATGTCCGGCATGGAGTAGCAAATGGCCGCTGGATGTAGCTTTGCTACACCGTGTAGATAAGACAGAAGTTTAGATGATTTAAGAGTTAAATTTGAAGTAGAAATAATTTACCAGCAAGAAACCTTATCATTATGTTTCGAATCATTCAGCAGTTAAAATTACTCCATTTTTAAAATAACCCTGTATGTGCATTACTGTCACCAGAATAACAACAAACAAAGATAAAGACGTTTTAATATAATTATTATATTTTCTCTTTTTTATTTAGAAAAATATTTGTAGATTTCAATACGAATATTCTTTGAATTCACCTCATTGATATGTTGACAGAGATGCTTTAAAATAGTATATTATCAAACATAATTAAAGCATCGTCTATAGCGTCCCTCAATTAACGTTGACAAAACAGGGAAAAGCAATTTACCTCAAAATTAGGTCACAAGTAAATAACATCGGTAGTAGCACTTTAGAGGTATACCTCATTCAACTAAATGGTCCCTAGTTATTTAAACTATCTTATATTTCCCAAACACTGCACTGAAATACGAAATTAATCTATTCAAAGCATCAGATAATACATCTCTGGCATTAGGCCCTTCCTACATCAAAGAGCTACTATGTAAGAGCGCGCGATGGATTATCATGTAAATTATGTAAAGTTGTTTCAGTTTGGTAATGTCAGCAAAACTGCGTTAACTACTGTTTTGTGAAGAAACAAAAACCAGTAAACGCCTCGAGGTATAAAGCAGGCTATTTTTAGTAAATTGTAGAGGCATGAATCCGTAAGAAACCAGTTTATAAGCTTGCTTAATCTGAAGTTAATATTAGATGCGCTTTTATTAATTTAATACTATTTATAACTAGTATTTATTTATTTATTTATTTACACTGTTCTACAGGTTCAATATCCAACTACAGAACAGGAATTCAAATTTTACAAAAAAAAAAAACAAACAGTAAACAAATCATTTAAACTAATTAAAATTTATTAAAATATGATTTAAGATTGTTAACGCAGCAACTGTTTTCAGCTGCAGTCTTAAATAGTACACAGTACACAAGTTTTAAATCATCTGCATAAGTAGGCAAAATACATCTAGCGTATCAATATATCTATAAAAATATTAAACAATAATGGACCTAATTTTGTATCAGTACTAGTAATAATCGTGTCGCAAAAGTGCTCCGGCATTAAAGTCCAATTTGAACCGTGCCGAGTTAGCACGTTCGCCAGTAAAGAAAGGGGATATGGAGTACAACATGAAAAAGGTGCTGCAAATGCTGGAATGCTTAACACAGGAAGTAAAAGAGGTGAGAAGAGAAGAGAAAGAATATAGAGAGGAGATAAGACAACTCAGAGGAGAGATTGAGGACATGAGGCAGGAAAATAAGGCGCTTAGGGATAAGATGAGAGAGGTAGAAGAAGGAGAGAGAGTATAGATAAAGAGAAAAGGAAGAAAAATATAGTGGTGCAAGGCCTACAAATTAGAGAAAATTTAGATCAGAATGAGCTAAAAGGACAGATAGAAGAGTTTATAAGAAAGTCAATGCATATGGAGATTGGTACAAAAGGGGTAACGAAAATAGGAGTTAATGTATTTTTAGTAGAATTAAAAACTTCGAGGACAAGATAAGGATAATGAAAAATAAAAGTAAATTAAAGGAGATAGGAGCTGCCAAAGTCTATATTAACGATGATATGAGCAAAAAAGAAAGGGAAATTCAAAGGAAACTAAGAATAAAAGCCAAAGAAGTGAGGATGGAAGGAAAGGTAGCAAAAGTAGGATATCAAAACTCGTAATTGATAATGAGGTTGGGAAGTGGAATAATGATGCAAGCAGGAGAGAAAACAAGGAAGCAAACAACTAGATATATCACTCATAAAAGAAAGATTGCTGGCAATGGACACGGTTATGAGAAAAGGAAACGACATAAATAGAACCAGGAACAGAAAGCAAAAAATACAGAACGAAGCTAGAAGGACGGAGAGGGGGAAGACAGAAAAAGACGGAAAGCAAGAAAACACAAATCAAGAAAGAGGAATGAGAATGGGAACATGGAATGTAAGAGGGTTAAATGAGGAAGGATCATTAAAAATCCTAGAAAGAGAGGCAAATAGATTCAAAATGGACATAATAGCGATACAGGAGACGCATATAAAGGAGACGGACACATGGGAATTAGAAAATTATTTATTCTTTACGAGCGGAGGCGAAACAAGGCGATACGGAACAGCATTTTTAGTAAATAAAAATTTGAGGGATAAAATTTCTAAATTTGAAGCAATTTCAGATAGGTTATGTATGATTAAAATCAGAGAAGAAATAAACATAGAGATATTAAATATATATGCACCAACAGAAGAAAAAACAGAAGAAGAAAAAGATGAGTTTTATGAGAAGCTAGAAGAAAATTACGGAAAGCTGAATAAAAACACAGTAAGAATGGTGGTAGGGGATGCAAACGCAAAAATAGGGAGAGAAAGGATGTATGAAAGTATAGTAGGGACAGAAAGTAAACACCTAGAGAGCAATGACAATGGGCGCAGATTGATTGAATTTGCAGAAGAACAAAAAATGAAAATAATGAGCACATTCTTTAAGAGAAAAGGGGACCTGGACCTCTCCGGATGAAGCATATTCTAATCAAATTGATCATGTTTGCATAGATGAGAATCACAGAAGCTTAATAAAAAATGTTAGGTCATGCAGAGGGGCAGATATAGACTCGGATCACTATCTAGTAAGGATATATTTGAAGATAAAAAAACCTATTAAAAGAAAAGGATTACAAAGGAAAAAAGACAACTAGATATGGCGACATTACAAAATGAGAGAACCCAAAAGAAGTATGAAGAAGAGATAAGGAAAGGTTTGCAAGAAAACATACGGATATTGGAAGCAAATATAAATGAAGAGTGGATAAAGATCGAAAATGTCATACAAACAGCAAGTGAGAAAGTAATTCCAAAAAAAAAGAGTGTGCAGGGAGGAAAAGATGGTGGGATGAGGAGTGTATAAGAGAGGCGGAGAAGAGAAATAAACTAAGAATTAAAGCACTTCAGTCACTACAAGAGGAAGATAAGGAAAAATACAGGGAACAAAGACAAAAGGCAAAGAAAGTGTTTAGACAAAAGAAGAGAGCAGAGCAGGTTAAGAAAATAGAGGAAATAGAGCAACATTATAAGAGGAAAGAAATACGTAACTTCTACAGAGAAATAACAGAAGTGAGAGAAAGATGGAGGCAATACTTTGCAGATATGTTGAATGAAGAGAGTGTAAGAGAAGAAGAGGTGCACGAGGAGATGATACCGGGAAGAGACGACGAACCCGCACCAGAACAACCTACAAAAAAGGAAATAGATATAATTATAGAGGCTTTAAAGAATAACAAAAGTCCAGGGAATAACGGCAGGGAATATTAAGTAGGCAGGAAAGAATTTAAGACAAAGAATATACAAAATGATACGAATGATCTGGAGAAGAGAATGTATGCCTGAAGATTGGAGAGATACTATGATGATACCAATCTTAAAAAAGGGAGATGCAACAGACTGCAGAAACTACAGGGGTATATCATTGTTAGATATAGGGTATAAAATTATGGCAACGTTAATAAAGCAGAGAATAGAACCTATAGCAGAACGACAAATAGGGGAGTATCAAGCAGGTTTTAGAAAGGGAAGGTCAACAACGGACCAAATCTTCATGGTGAAGGAAATGCTGACTACATGCTATGAGTATGGGATCAAAGCAATGGTTTTATTTGTGGACTTCAGGAAAGCTTATGATTCGATCAAAAGGAATAAACTAAGTAAAATTCTGGAACAATTTGGGATACTAACTAAACTGATTAGGCTATTGAAAATGACCTACTAAATCCAAAGTACGAATAAAAGGTGAATGTTCGGAAGGCTTTACTATTGATACAGGACTGAGACAAGGAGACCCACTCTCAGCGATTCTTTTTAATTTAGTACTAGAAGAGATTATAAGAGATAGTCAGTTCAACAGAGAAGGACACATATTGTTTAAAAGTCACCAAATAGTAAGTTATGCAGATGACGTGGCCATTATTGCTAGAGATAGTAGGGAATTAGAAGAAGTAACGAGAAAACTTGTGGAGGAAGCAAGTAAAGTGGGATTGCAGATAAATCAAGAGAAAAGTAAGCTGCTGAGAATAGGAGAACAAAAAAAGGATACAAATTTTAAATTGAGAACAGAGCATGGAGAGATGGAGTTTGAAGAAGTTCAAGAATATGTGTATTTGGGGCGCTAATAACAGCTAACTGTGATGAGGAACAAGAAATAAATAGGAGAATAATAAAAGCAAACAGAAGTTCGGCAGCAGTCAACCACTTATTGAAATCAAAAAATTTGTCCAGACGAGTAAAATTTAGAATGTATAAAACAATTTTGAGACCGACAGCGCTGTATGGTAGTGAAACCTGGGTTCTCAATAAGAAGTCAAGAGAAAACCTTTTAAGGTGGGAAAGGAAGATCTTAAGAAGAATTCTAGGTGGTAAGAGGACAGAGGAAGGCTATGTAAGGAGAAATAATGAGGAAATATATGGAATGTACCAGGCACCAACAATAGACGAATTTGTAAAAGCCAGGAGAGTGCAGTGGCTAGGGCATCTAGAACGTATGGAGGATGAAAGGGCAGTTAAGAAAATAGTAGGGAGTAAACCTAACTACAAGAAAAAAAGAGGTAGACCGAGGAAGCGATGGAGAGAGGCAGTGGCAATAGGCGAAGGACATAATGGAGTGGAGGAGAATAACACAGCTCTGGGCCTAAAAGGCCTGTAAACAGCTTTATATATATATATAATGGACCTAGAACTGAACTCTGGGGCACGCCTGATGTATCTGAAAATTTTACAGATGTAAACTCGTTGTAAACAACATATTGGCAATACTAAAGGAACTTTTCATTTGAAGGTTTTTTCCAAATAAATTGTTTTGTGTCTATAACAGTTTAAAAGATACAGATCACGTCTTGTGTAACTGTAATTTTTTGTTTAACACGCCAGTCGTCAATTTATATCGGACGGACTTTGCAAAAAGAGTAGGTAATTTTTTAATTTTGTTTTATTTTAATCCTAATTATATATAAAGTAGCCTTTGAAAAAAATAAGCGCAATAACTACAGTACAAATGTAATTATTGACTTAAAAAATTGCCAAACGAGCAATAATAATAAACGTAACAGAGAAATTAAATACATCAATTAAAAATACTTTAGAAAAAATTAAAGAACTACTTTAAAATACATTTTTTAAATATAGACCAATATTCAATTTCTTTCAAATTCAGCTGTCTTTTCTACTTGAACTACAGATGCCTGAAATAGAAAATCGGTCTATAATTTAAAAAAGTAACTTCATTCAAAATACTACACACTACGCATAACAATATATGTGTCGAGTCAAGAATTCAGACGTCTTACACGGCTGACGTTACACATTTGTTTTTATTGTCAACGTAATTTTCAATATTTGGTCGCGTTAAAAACAATCATTTTTTGCAATTTAGTGCAATATATAATGCAAAGTTGTAGTGTAGTACATAGTTTTATTACTATCAGTTGCAGCTTCTTAAATATTTTGATGAATGATAATGAATTATTCATTTGTTCGTATGACGTATGTCGTCTGAATTCTTGTCGCGAGTATATATGTTAATGCATATATCGAGTAGACTCTACAATTTTAATTAAATTTTCTTTATTGATGCAGTTTGTTTTTTGTTACAAAGTTAATTATTGCTTGTTCATAGGATATGTTATTAAGTCAACAATTACATTTATACTGTTGCCAGTTGCCGCACATGTTTTTTTTCAAAGGCTGCTTTATATATAATTGGGATTAAAATAAAACAAAATTAAAACACTACATATTGACTTTGCAAGGCCCATCTGATCAAAATTGACTAATGGTGTGGTAAACAAAAAATTCCAGTTACACAATAAATGATCTGTATCTTTTGAATTGTAAACAGGAGAAAAAGTTATTTGGAAAAAGTGCTTGAAAACGTTCATTCAATATCCGTAGACAAATTGGTATGCTTCCGAGAACAAAAATTTGGAGCGTTTCGATGCCCAGCGTCGTTCAGTTATGGTTGTATTATCTATACTGATAAAAACGGGTAGAAATTTCCATATTTTGTTATGCATTTTTTACAAAATATTTACTGGAAAATTTTAATTTAGATTATATGTTAAAGAATAATCCAATGTATGTGTTTTTACGTAATAAAATTAGGAATCTTAGAAATAGTGTGATAATACAATGTAGGTACTACAATGGCACTATTTACTTTTACTCAATTTATTATCAAATTTTGCATCAGTTTTTATTTAGATATTTAGCCATCGTGGAATTGTTCTAAAAAATAAATTCAACATTTTCAGAAAACCCACACTTGCTCTTAATTATCACAAATGGAACTTCTTAATTATATTGTCATTAAATAAGCAATGTAAAAAATACTGTAAAGTTTAAAAAAACAGGAGTTAATTAAATGCTCATATTTGTAGGAAAAAACTGGCCAACTGTTTCACAAACTAACCGACATTAAAAAATCAGTAATCTTTAACTGGTGAACAAATTTCGAGAAACAGATACAATCAGAAGACGATTTAAGATGAAAAAAGAAGAAGAAACGGGAGGTAAAGAAGAATAACAAAGAGTCCGTTCCGCAAACAATATATGACGTAGGTTTTAATTTTAGCATTTAGCCGTAGCATTTTGTTATGTCACATTTTTTACATTAACTCAGGACTTGAATGGAAATTAAATTCCTGTGTTAATTTGTATGTAAATTAAGAAATACAAAGTCGCTCTCATCTGAAGAGTGAAAAATACATTTATTTCCATATTTAAATAAATATGTCCCGAAATAAATAAGTAAATATTCAAATTAGATTCAGTGGTAAATGTGAGACAAATTTTTATACCTAAACTTATTCACGAACGTATTTTCATTTACATTCACCCCGGTTTATTAATAAAAAGCAAATTTGATTAATCCAGTGAAATTCAAATACAAATATTGAATTAAAAGTCTTTGTGGCAAGGGTGAGCGGATTATTTATCCTTAATGGTTTTATATCGTTATTTCGTCTTGTATCAGCTCAAATGCCTGAAACACGTCCGCAAACTGATGAGGGCACGACGCGACATGAATTAATATAGTTTCTGGTTTCATATTTAGGAATGAAACGTAAGCAAACGTGAACGAAGATAAATTTAGATATTATATTGCTATTTCTTATAGAGACAGAATTTCATGAATTCTTTACGAAGCCTGAAATTACCGCTGAAAGTAGGCGATTATCCAATAACGAGCTGATCCCTACTCGTTTCGAACACTGTCAGATGGGTTATTGATGGTAAATTTACTTGACGTGAGTGGAGGAATGTGTGCGTGTCATTAAACTAATTAATTGGGCGCAGAAGAAGACAGAGTGAATAAAAATTGAACTCTATTTTTTCTTAAAAACGTAGTATACTCGCGGCAAGAATTCAGACGACTTACGTCACGTCACGGCTGACGTTACACATTTGTTTTTATTGTCAACGTAATTTTCGATATTTGGTCGCGTTAAAAACAATAATTTTTTGCAATTTAGTGGAATATACAGGGTGTCCGGAAAAGACGTGTACAACGGAAGACCACAGACTCCTGGGTTCAAAATAAGCCGATTTAGCCCAATTTACTTATTTCCAAAATTGCTTCGTTTAGCTAGGCGCCAAAGTTCGCGAAAAATTTGTATTCATTCCGCATACCTCGAAAACGACTTGATCGATTTTAACCATTTTTGGGCTACGCAGTTATAAGTCTAACCGACACTTTTTGACATTATTTAAAATCTTTTGCAGTAATTAGAAATATAAGAAAAATCATGTATCATGCAAATATAAGCACATATTTTTTTAACCCCCTGTACAATTACTCTCAGTTTTTTTCTATTCGTATATGACTTTATTTGGAAACTTTTTTTATACTTTCAAAATTTTGAAGAGATGAGCAGTTTAGGCAGAAAAAATATTTTTCGTATGTCAACAATATCAGCATTCGTTCTGCAACAAATAACGAAGTACCAGAAGCTGGCTCTGATATTTTAAGTATCAGTTGTCTGTCAAATCTAAGCAGCTACTGAAATTAGTCTCTCGGTTTATTCTTCTTGCTCAATTACTTAGTTACTTTAGATCTTACTTTATTTGTTGTTGTTATTGTTGTGTTTGCTTCTGTTCGTCATTTTTCAATATTTCATCATGGATACGTATACATATTCCGAACAAGTAGATATGCTTTTGGTTTATGAATTTTGTCATGGTAACGGCCGCTAAAGTGAAAGGCGCCTTCACGAATTTGGTTCTTTTCAGCAAATGAATGCGGTTCAAGAGCGTCAACGTACCACGAAAACTATAGAGGTGGAGGAACAAATGCTAGATAAGATAGGAGAGAACCCAAAAATTTGTGCCAGATGCATTGGACATGACATGAAAACCCTGAAAACCGTTTAGCATTTTGTAATTTTATCCAAGATCAATAGGCCCATGATATCAATTTCAGCAAAAACATTTTATTTACAGTTTTACTAGGTCAGGAATTATTAATAACCATAACAAACACGTTTATACTGATGAAAATCCACACTACTGAAATAAGACATTTTTCATATGAATTCAGAGTAAACGTGTGGACGGGAATTATCGACAACTTTATTATTGTTTCGGTTGTGCTTCCACATCGATTAAATGGGGTCAACTATTTAAATTTTTTACAGCAAATATTACCTAACTTATTGGACGATTTACCGTTACTACTTCGTCGTAACATGTGGTTTATGCACAATGGTGCACCCCCCATTTTAGAATACCCGTTCGTCAGTATTTACATAATCTGTATCCTAACAGGCGGATTGGAAGAGGAAACGACGCCGCTATGAAATGGCCACCTCGAGCACCAGACTTAATCCCTTGCGATTATTTTTTGTGGGATGCAGTAATAACCAAAGTACGAGTATATGCCTATGCAGTTAATAATGAAGAGGAATTTTTTAGGCGAATCCAAGACGCAGTTAACATTTTACGAGGTAATCCAAAAATCATGGAGAGACTGCACTACAACTTCCTAAAACAGATAATTTGTTGCGTACGAGAATACGGTGGTCACCTCGGTGGTCACTGAGCATTTAATGAAAAACATAACTCTTTTTATTTGTTACATTAATATCTTATTATCTTGTATTTATTAAATAAAATATAAATGAGTTTTGAAATTTTTGTTATTTGTTGCAGAACGAATGCTGATATTGTTGACACACGAAACATATTTTTCTGCCTAAACGGTTCATCTATTCAAAATTCTGAAAGTATAAAAAAAGTTTCTAAATAAAGTCAGGTACTAATAGAAAAAAGCTGAGAGTTATTATACAGGGGGTTAAAAAAATATGTGCTTATATTTGCATGATACATGATTTTTCTTATATTTCTAATTACTGCAAAATATTTTAAATAATGTCAAAAAGTGTCGGTTAGACTTACAACTGCGTAGCCTAAAAATGGTTAAGATCGATGAAGTCGTTTTCGAGATATTCGGAATAAACAAAAATTTTTCGCGAACTTTGGCGCTCTCTAGCGGCTAAATGAAGCAATTTTGGAAATAAGTAAATTGGGCTAAATCGGCTTATTTTGAACCCAGGAGTATGTGGTCTTCCGTTGTACACGTCTTTTCCGGACACCCTGTATAATGCAAACTTTTATTGTAGTATATAGTTTTAGTACTATCAGTTGCAGTTTCTTAAATATTTTGATGAAAATATAAAGAATTATTCATTTGTTCATATGACGTAAGTCGTCTGAATTCTTGTCGCGAGTATACTTATGTCGTCTATGACGACAATGAGAAAAATAAGAATACTAATCGCTTATGCAATTGAGGATCTTGCTGCAATAATGACGCAGCTCCAAAATTATTTAATTTACGTAAAACGAAAAAACGTTGTAGATAGTAATTTTATATCAGATATCAGTTTTTGTTTTCGAGTTACAAAAGGACATTAGTAAAGTGTAATAAATACCATAAAACTTATACTAGTTAATACATATGAAGTTGGTATTTTTTTATTGGAGCTACATCCTTCTTGCATCAAAATATCTTTTTCCAGCTGTTTAAAGTTTCTTCCGTTTATTTCTAGCCCATTGTGATTTATCAGTCGACTTTCTAGTTTTTATTTTAACCTCCAAATCATCACTTTCACTACTTGACGTATTATCGGATATATCTGCTACGTATTCATCACTAGAACCACCACTATAAGGTTCGGATTCACTACTCAACACTTCCATATTGAATATATTAAAACACAATCAAAATCACTGCAAATATTATTAGGAAGACGATAGTCGAATACGTGATGCAAACAAACAAACGACTAACCTAGTAACAGTAGTAATTTTATATTTTGTAGTAGTAACCTAGTAACCTAGAAGGAATATCTGATAAATATCAAAACAAAATTTGTTGCGCGTTGGGAGCAAGAGTGACGCAGCTCCTTGGAGCTACATCTCTGTTGCATCAAATGATGTGTGGCGCATCTCCATTATTTGCTATTAAAGTATATACAATCATTGGATCTGAGTCGATCTTGCAACAAAGTATTTTATATGTCTTTTACTATCTATCTTGCAAATAATCCTATATCTGTCATAAAATGGAGCTGCGTCGTTCTTGCTGCAAAGTCCTCAATTGTATTACAGTTTATTTAGATTATAGTTACAAACACAATTGATAGTATTATTTCACATACTAGGTATTATGCTTACAATTTTGCAGTAATAATTTAAATAAAAATGTTGCCAAACCGTACATGGTTGTACCATTTATTAAACGTTGTATGCATTTATTGACACAAGGACCTCAAAAGTTTACCAGCTTATTTGTAACCCATCACTATAACGATTAACAGTGAGTTATAATATAAAAAATTACACATTGATAGTAATTTTTACTACCCTGTTACTGTAACTATTCACTATTTACTATTTTAACTTACTAAGAATACTATTTCGATTTTTTATTAATTTTACTAGGTTATGTGTTTAAATTTATTCATTCTGAACGGGGATTGTTACCTTATCAAGAGAAACAAAATTTCAAGGTTCTAATTTGGATCCTTATTATTTAGCCTGTTCATTAATGATATCATTAGTAATTTATCTGTGCCCTGTCTGATGCGCAATCTTTTACTAAATACTACACTAGTAAGTGTCATGCGTGTCATGTAGTCTTTTTCTACAAACAGTTGATTTCTTTTGACTATTCAATTAAACGACATACGTTTTCTAGACCTGATACCTTCTGTGACTTAGACGTTATATTTGACAGAAAATTGTCTTTTCACCTATTGGTAACTGCAAGGACATATTGATCTCTTGGTTTTATTATAATAAATAATAAAGCAGTTTCAAAATTCTAACACTGAAAATTTTGTGTTCTACTTTTAGGTGTTTGGTGTCCTAATAATGCTGTACATGTGGATCATTTCGAAAATATGCGTAAATATTTAAAATATCTTAGTTGTAAAGCAGATGGAGAGTATCTTTCTATCGGGTTCCCTCCATTAGAAATGCTTAATAGATTTGGTCTTGGAACTTGGGAAAAATCGATTTAAAAAGGAGTATTTAATTTGTTTACATAAAATAATGCCATTGACAGTACTACCATCTAGATAACGTTAGGCTTCCATTAGCCAGTGAATTTTACGCAAGTAGTTGGACAAATATTTCTGACAGTTTAAAACCGTTTCCAGAAACCAGCTGCAGAAACAAACCTACTGTGAGACAGGCACATGTAGGTTACACTATTAACAAACTAACATAGTTTATAACCCAACATATTCAAAGATAATAATAGGAAATCTACTTCTTACCTGGAAGTTCACTGCAGTATTCAGATTATTTATTTATTTATTTATTTATTTAATCACTTAGGCTGTTATAAACAGATGTGAACGTCATACAATTCTTACAATAATAAGAAGATAATGTAAAGTTAAAAGAATACATATAAAACATAGTAGACAGAAAACAAAGATTTAAAATTCATTGTAAGAGTAAACACATTTTTCCAATAAAAACTGTTTAAGATTCGATCTAAATTTGATAAAGTTGTTGGTGCTTTTGATCGTATTAGGCAGTCTGTTAAAGAAACTAATGCCGGAGTAATACGGCGATTTTTCCAAGAGAGTAGTATTGTGGTGAGGTATAGTCAGCAGATCTTCATGGCGGGTGCCATAGTTATGATAACTAGCGGCTGTTTTGAACTTGGTAATATTGAGTTTAATATATTTTAATAGAGAAAAAAGATAGATGGAAGGGACTGTTAAAAGTTTGTACTTTACAAAGAATATTTGCAAGAAGTAGTGGGAGCAATATTAAAGATCAATCTTATAATACGTTTCTGGCAAACAAAAACACGCTGCAAGTTTTGCTCTCCCCATAATACAATATTATAAGAGATATGACAATATGCCATGGAGTAATAGACATTTAATAAAGCTTCTGTACTTAACGTCTCCTTTAGTTTACGAATGCAAAAGTAAGCTTTATTAAGTTTTTTGCAAACTTCATCGATTTGGTTGTCCCAGCTCAGTTTGGTGTCTAATATTATGCCCAAAAATTTCGTGTTTTGGCTAAAAGGAATTGAGGTGTTATTGAAATGTAACTGAGTATCATTCGGTATTGGTTTTCTCTGCGAAAAATACATACACGCCGTCTTATCAATATTTAGTATTAAATTATTTTTGTTACAGTAGTCCCCGAATTCACGCATAACGGTATTTAAGCTGTCAAGAAGTTCCACAAGGTTTGATGCTGAGATCACAAAAGAGTTGTCGTCCGCAAACATGGTTATGTTACCTTTAGACATAGAAGATGGTAAATCATTCACAAAGAGTAAAAATATCAGTGGGCCCAGCACAGAGCCCTGGGGAACGCCAAGACCTAAGGCTTGTTCTTTAGATACACATTCATCGATTTTTACCTGAATAGATCGATCTGTTAGATAAGACATAATCCAATCTAACAGGGTGCCACGAATACCAATCTTAGAAAGTTTTTCTTTAACAAAAGACAAATTAAGTGAGTCGAAAGCGCGCGATAGGTCAAAGAATAAACATATGACGAGCTTTCCCCTGTCCAATTCATCATAAACAAATTGCAAAAACTGGATGGTAGCTGTGTCAGTGGATCGATTTTTCGAAACCCGTGCTGATTATCAGTTAACAGATTAAAAGAGCTTAGAAAAGACATTATGCGATTAAAAACAATTTTTCTATAATCTTAGAAATTACACTTAAGATTGATATCGGCCTATAATTTTCAGCGTTCAAAGGATCATTTTTGAAGATCGGTATAATACTTGCAATCTTAAATATGGAGGGAAAGACACCCGAGTGTAAGGATGCGTTACACACTTTTTTATTTTTGCATATGATCGCCTGCAGACGCTAATATAATTTGTAGCAAATAATATTGCAATTATTTCTCTGTAGTTTGTGTAATGATGACTACAAGTGTTGTACTAATACAATCTATAAATATTGATATTGGATTTTTATACCAGCATTTTAAATGTTATATTATGCAACTAGTGTGATAGTGCTAGTGCCAGTTCTTAAACTAGCATTTCCTAAACGTCCAGTGGATTATAGCAAATCATGCTTCCACTTATAAACGCAATAATAGAAATAATAGTTTGTTAACAATTACGAACATATCTTTGAAGTAAGTCTGTACTGCAGTATTATATGTGCTTCTTGAGGAGCGATATGAACGAAGGTAACATTATAATATTAAGTGTATGTATTTGTTGCTTTAAAAATGGCTTTCGAAACTATAGATAGAAATGCACAGGAAATTAGAAGCGTACTGTCTAAGGTTGAGTGCTCTACAGTGGACTGAATATTATTTTCGTAAAAGGTATCATAAAACCAAAATATTATAGAATATTTCAAAATAGACTGAAAGCGTTTGTGGAGGGCTACAATGGAGCATCCTCGGCCCATTATTAATTCTTGTGTATACATGATGTAAGTGCTGCGTTGTCTAAATCATTTGTAAATTTGTTTGCCGATGATAATTTAATCTCGGTAGCAGGAAAAATTTTTATAGAATTAACCGACACTACGAACGGGAAACTTGAATTATGTTATAAGAGGTTAGGTGTTAATAAACTAAAGCTCAATTATTTAATAATGAAATGTATGGTATTGACAAATTGTCAAAAGTCTTCTCATAGAAAACAAGATTATTAATTTATAACACAATTATTCATTTTCGCTTCACTTACTGTTGTTTTCTGTTAATAGCTTGTACAAAAGTACAAATACACAGGGTACAAATACAAAATAATAAGTGTATGAGAATTATTTAAAACTATGATGGTCGTACGCATATTGAGCACATGTTGAAGGAATTGGGATAGTTGACAGTGTTTATATTTCTATATCTCAGTAGGCGAAGGTCGTACAGTCATAAAAATTGAATTAGACTTTTCTTTGAAAATATCCACCATTAATTAATACGCCATCTGGAGAGACTATATGGCGAATCAAATTTTATATGAAAAATATAATTTTAGAATGTCTAGTAAGCCTATGTTTACTATTACATTGTTCCACTCACTGTTGTACAAAATATGCCATAATTACTATCAGCTTTACAAAGATAATACGAACATTTTAAATTGTAGGTAAATATTTTTATAATTATTTTCTGTTTGTCTTTTTAAATGTATTTTAAATGTCATCCAGTAAATGGAATAGAATTCTGTAAGGTTTATAGCTGTTAAAAAATATAAGAACTCAAACGTGTCATTAAGATAAGAGTTGAATATTTTAGTTAGAGAATAATAATGTTATTAGAGTAGAATATTAAATTCTTACAAACGCCTTTTTCTTAGTTATATCCATCATGCTGTCACGATATCCCTTCGTATACTTCAATAATAAATTATACAACTAAATGGATCGGGGAGTAAATACATTCCGGTGACCTAAAAGCTCTACATGTGCATGCACAAGCAACAAGTTTTGCGCTTCCTTAGACTACACCGACTGAAATTGTGGGTCGTTCTGATCAATAAAGGAGATAATATTGCTTTGCTGTCAGAAAACGTAGGACGTGGTAATATTACAAATTCATTCGCTCACAAATATTTAATCCAAGCATTAAGGTGTAATTCTGGTTTGTTCTGCTATTGTGGTTCCAGTTAACAATTGCAATAACGTTTTTGTTGATGTAACAAAGACTTAGAGAGGGGTTTTCAACAAAAAGTAGCCACCTTTAGTATCTTTTAAAACTATCTATTTGTTGAAAATTACCAAGACATGTCAACAACGATAACAAAAGGGACATCTTTTTAAATAAAATCCGAATTTCACCCATCAACGCCTTAGCCGTCACAGCCACTCCATTTTGGCACCATACCACTTTGTATATTCGTGTCAAATTGAGTGATAAAAAAAATAAAAAAACCTTTTTTGTTTATTTTGGTTAAACTACTGATAACAATACCGATACTTTTTTTCCACCTTCTGTATTTACCTGTCAATCAACTTTCAGTTAATTTTCAACTAAACGTGTCATCATGGTGTACACGACTGCCGAAAAAATCAACACTGTGCGTTTCTATTTAAAAAATAACGTCTGCGCCCAAGCTGCAGTGCGTGCTTTCAATGAAATGCATCCCGAGAAATTCACTGGTCAACAATATGTTTCAAAGTTGATGCAAAAATTTATGGAAACTGGATAAGTGGCAAATAAAAAACATCAACTCGAAGACTGAGTGTATGTTTTTTTTTTAATGGAGAAGTCAACAGGCATAACTATAGGTATTGATCCGACACGAATCCGCCTTTGTTTAGAGAAACTCATACCCAATATCCACAGAGACTGGTATTCATAGTCTGTGTCCAGTCGCCGTTATATCTCCTTCTGGAAATTATGTGAATTTCATAATAAAATTCACATAATTTCAGAATGAAGACCGCTCTCTGGCGACCGGAGACGGACTATGAATACCACTATTAATGTTTGGGCAGGTATTCTGGGAGACCACATCGTTGGCCGTTCTTTATTGAATTTGACTGACGCTACTTACCTTGAACTTCTTGATACCGCTGTTGATCTGCGCATAACAGGACTACTGGAAAATGACGAAAATTTTCTTGAAAATTAACTAGTTCTCCATCAAGATGGTGCACCTAATCACTATGCGGTTTCCGTTCGAGAATTTTTTAATGATCGGTTTCCTGGACGATGGATTATAAGACGTGGTCCCATCGAATGACCGGCTTGATCACCCAACCTGTCTCTGTTGGATTATTTTTGATAGGGGCATTTGAATTCCAAAGTGTATGCAACACAGCCAGCTAACATTGAAGATCTTAGGCAGAGAAT
Organism: Monochamus saltuarius; assembly: GCA_025584915.1. Taxonomy (NCBI): domain Eukaryota; kingdom Metazoa; phylum Arthropoda; class Insecta; order Coleoptera; family Cerambycidae; genus Monochamus; species Monochamus saltuarius. Next base: position 48,499,984 of record CM046721.1, on the reverse strand, counting down.
AATAGAAGAATGCCGACAGTTGACACTGCAAGTTGTAGCAAATATTCGTGAACTCTTTCAAAGTCATCTGTACTACTGTATGGAAGTCAACAGAGGACATTTTGAGTAATTAATTTAACGGTAATTCCTATTCTGTAGTTTAACCAAAATAAACAGAAACATGTTTTTTTACTTTTTTTTCTCTCAATTTCACGCAAATATACAATATAAATAGTAGAATGCATTCCCTATGAAATAACCTTTGCAACGATGTGCCACATATGGTATGGTGCCATTTGAAAATTTAGAGGGGGTGGCTGTGACGGCAAGAGGTTGATGGCAGAAATTCGGATTTTATTTAAAAAGAGTCCCCTTTGTTGTCATGGCAATTTTCAACCAAAAGATAGTTTTAAAAGATACTAAAATCGCCTATTTTATAATTTAGATTACTGAATCTGTTTCTTTTGATATCATATCTTCTTAAGAGCACCGTATTCTCGAAATAGTGTTTTCTACAAATACAAATAATTTGAGACATTTAGGAACTGAATAATACAGAGCTTGGCAAATAACAAGAATGTTATCTCATGCCACTTGCGAATACCGTACTGTACCGAAGCGAAACAAATCTATAACGACAGAAATTGGTCTAACCAATAAATTTTTCGGCACAGACATCTTTCAGAATACGTATTTTTTAAATTTAACTGCAGAAGTAAATATTGTTAAAACATAAGTTTACATAGTTGTAAAAATGTGACGTTAAAATAGTAAAATAATGTGTGTCTTACAAACGCTTTTTCAAAGTAATTATTTTATTTGAGAATAATTTAAATAGCCAAAGTGGATAAACAAAACACCAAGAATTTTATTTTTGATATTAGTATTGATCTACGTTTTTTATTTTTCGAAATTTCTGTACTTAAAAAACACCACAAATTTGAGCATTTTACGGCCAGAAATACAGCGACCTTATTTCCGCTATTAATTATATTATCCATTAATGCTAGTATCTTAAATTACGTACTCTAGTGTTAAAACTATTACGAGGATGGCCTGAAAAGTTTCCGACCTAACAAAGAAACAAGACATTTTTTCAGAATTTTTTTTATTTTTCAACAGAGTCTCCTTGTAACTCTACACACTGCTCCCAGCGATGCTTCCATCTCTTTAACCCGTCCAAATAGTACTCGGCGTTTTTCTCTGCAAAATAATTGTCCACGAAGGTGATTGCCTCTTCATTTGAAGAAAATCTCTATCTTCCGAGCGCAATTTTTAGATGAGGGACCAAAAAGAAGTCGCTTGGAGCTAGATCTGGTGAGTAAGGCGGATGGTCAAGCAGTTCAAACCGTAATTCGTGGATTTTCGCCATGGCAACCGCTGAGGTGTGAGACGGTGAAACAGGATTTTCTTTTTCTACAAATGTGGCCGTTTTTCTGCAAGTTCTGCCTTCAGCTTGTCAAGTAATGATGCGTAGTATGCTCCTGTTATGGTTTTTCCATTTTGAAGATAATCGATTAAAATAACACCATGGCTATCCCAAAAAACAGTCGTCATCTCCAGCCGAAAAAATAGTTTTTGCAGTTACCCCTTTGCAGTCCAGTGTTTGGACTGTATTTTTGTTTTGGGCGTATAATGGTGTATCCAAGTTTCATCTACAGTAATTAATCGGCGCCAAAACTCGGATTTATTACGCCTAAACTGCGCCTACAGAGCTTTTGAAATGTTCATTCGAACACGTTTTTGGTCTAACGTGAACAAACGCGGTACCCAACGCGCGGACAGCTTTCTCATGTTTAAATGTTGGCTTAATATGTGACAAAAACGTTCTTTTGACATGTTCATAATCTCTGCTATCTCTCTCACTTTAATTCGGCGGTCGTCTAGCATCATTTGGTGATGTTTTCGTCGGTAGTTGCAGTTTTTGGACACCCCGAACGTTCATCGTCTTCCAAGCTCTTACGGCCACGTTTCAATTCAGCTGCCCAAAATTTCACTGTGGTTGTATTCTGTGTATGGAGTCCCCATACACAGAATCCAACTCATCTTTGATTTGCGTAGGCGTATTGCCTTTCACAACAAATATTTAATGACAGCTCTATACTCGACTTTGTTAATTTTCATAAAAACACTCACATCAACTAATCAACTCATTCAAACGACTTTTACATAACAACTGAGCATCCAAAATGGCTGAAACTTTGGTGAGTAACTGTCAACAAATGAACAACGAAATTCACTAGCTTTTATTTACGAGTGCTGCCATCTTCATGTTGAGTTCGGAAACTTCTCAGATCGCCCTCATATGTAACCTTCTATACCAATATAAGAAACTAAAGAAACAAAATATTCAAATTCTATAAATTATGATTTTAGAAACCGGTATCGATAACCGGAGCTACTGTCTCACAACAAAAATTCTGGTAACTGCCAAATTTAACCCTTAAGTAATTAATTTAATTGTTGTTTTCTAAAAAAAATATATTCAGAGATATATATTAAAGATATGACGTACCGATAATGTAAAAATACTTTTCAGCAAATTGGACACTGTTTAGGTATTCGAATATAAAGCAATTAAAAAGGTTTTGGTAAGTATTAATGAGTTTATTGAATCTATGTTTTAGAATGGGCTAACTGTGATTTGCTAATATTAAGTTACTCTTTAAGTCCGGTAGATGACTTATTACAGTACGAGTTGTTTTACATGTTTACTCGTAATATGAACTAGTATTGTAATAAGAACTAACGGTCGTATATTGTATATTTTATTTCATACTTCTTCGTTTTTATAATAATTTTTAAAATTAATAAAAAGTTATTACAGTAATTAATAATTGTTAAAATTAATAAAATTTAAATTGGCGATATTTTGTTTGTCAAATAAAATAATCATTTTTGCATTGAATCATATTATGGGAATTTCGGGGCAGATTTTAAATAAATCTGAGGATGCAACGTCACAATTAATCCAGAAAAAAATATATTACATAAAGAAGTACATACATTTCCACTATTAATACACTGAGAAAACCCCTCCAAGTGATCTATGTTGTTTTAATTAAAGTAAACAAATTTCATAAATATTACCCACAGGTAAACTTACTAACAAGAGATTACATCACTTGTGGTCACTAAAGTATTTTATGCAAGTCATTAGTTTACTTGTAATTACTTTACTAACTGTAGTTGGTAAATATGATTTCTAAAAATGTCATAACTGGAACCCTATATTATCAAAGCAGTATAGATCGCACCACAAGAAATTATGTTACTGGGGTAAGTAAATTTGTTCACTTGCTATGGCTGAACACGTCACGAATAAAGACGAAATGGATATCGTTAGTACATCAATTCAGTTCGATAGCTAATATTTTACACAATTACACACAATTTTATACAATTACCTGACTCTATTCTTGTTGCACCATCAATTCATTCAAGAATGTTTATGATTTTCTCCATGCTCGTTTGAGTGCGTGAGTTTGTTTGTTATTCCGTATATGGCTTCTTTCAATTTCTTTTTTATTATTTAAGTTTTCAGTGTATTTTAAATCAGTTGCAGTGTTTTTTAATTATTTATGGAGTTTCTGTTTATACAAGATATCGTAATAATAAATTTCTATGATTGCGTAGTATTTTAAACTATGGTTTTATTATTTTGACCAATTATCAGGAAATATTTAATACATTATTATGTCATGGTCAGTAAATTGAAAATATTGTTTATGTATACAAATGTTAATATAATCTACTCGTAAATGATATTAAGCAATACACCCAAAGATCTAATAAAAAGTAAGAGCTACTACCCCCGAATGGCTGTAGCAGTGCTGTATACAGGGTGGTCCACTTTCGAAAGCGGAAACTTTAGAGGCAGACAAAGAACCACAAAATAATATCAGTTTGTATTATAAACTATATTCGAAAAATGCTTCTCTACAAAGATAGAGGGTGTCAAAAGTTTCAAATTTATTAATATTTTTAAAATTACTTTAGATATTTAAATGAAATTTGGAACCTTTGAATAGATAATCTAGATGCATATTTTTACGTAAAAAATATTATTTTTATTCCACCAGTGGCGTGCGTACGGACAGATCTTCGGGAAATTTTAATGAAAAAAATGATACGCCAATGTTTTTTTAGAAACAAAAACTATTTTTAGAATCCTTGTTCAATTTACAACAACAACATTTGGGCGATTCCGCTGGAGACGATTGTCTACATCAATTTCAGAATTATAGTGTTTGTTACTTTTTTTGGTGCCAATATAAAGAAAAATATATGAATTTAGTAATAAAACTACTTTTTCGGACCTAAATTCATATTTGAATATTTAGCGCTTAGAAACGCTAATATTTGAATGTTCGGTGCGAACTGAACATCGGTTTCTTTACAGCACTTGTGCAAAACCGCTGTTACGGATAGTTTGAGCTTACATTGTGCTGGTTAACCTTAAAGTGATAGCATTGTTTATTTGTTTATGCCAAAACATACAAGTACTTATTATTAATTTTCAAGCAATATTGACTACAATAAACCATTGTTAGTTTGTTGCACCCGCGATATAAAAGATATGAAAGTTCGGTTTTTTCACAGAAATAAAGTGCTAATGTTTTGAAACTTTATAAAAGTAAGAAAAAACAAAAGTAAAACGTAAATCAACCACAATTAAGGGCATATTGTAATTTGAGTTAAAATAAACGTTGACTCAAAGTGGTTGCAACCGCGATCGCAAAATTCGGGTCGCGGGTGCAATAAGTTTAATTCTTAACATTAAGATGTCATTTATCATATTTGATTGATTTATCAAGCCTTGAATAGTAATATTATGCTATGTGTTATTAGTGGTTTATATTTTGTAAGTGTTTATGTTAATATTTCGCACGTTTTTATAGATAGGTTGGTTCAAATGACAGAAGAAGAACGGAAAGACACTGCATCACAGAAATATATGAAAAAACTGAATGCCTACCAACGTAAATCGTTCCTGAACGCAAATACGGCCTGCTTAATAATGAATGAGAGGTAGAGGTATTATTATTATTATTATACCTGTCGATAACGGGCTCGTCATTCGAAACGGAGAGATTTAATGAAAAGGAAAATTAATGCCGATGAAAATTTGGAAATGGTGGCCAAAATCAGATGAAGAGAAAGGATACTGGTTCTGACGACAATTGATAGTAAACACTTCATTCAAATCGTGAATGACATAGCAGACCTTCATTTTGAAGATATTATTGCAAAATTAAAAGCACCAAGGAAGAAAATTGATAGCAATATGTTAATAGAATTTTCGGCGAAAATTGACGTATTTGAACATAAATAATTAACTTAAGTAACAAAGAAGTGTACCAATTAGTAACACACATGATTTGATCTCTTGTTTCTTTTATTTATGTGATTATAATGGCGTTTATGTCCACATAATTTAGACGTGTTGCACCCGCCATTGCTTAAATAGTTTATATTTGTTTTCTATAATTTTTGTATTATTGAAAGGTTGATTAATTTGTTCTCTTTTAAAATATGAATGCATAATAAAATAAATGTTTCACAATTCACAGACTTTTGTGTTTTTCTTCTATGATCTGTGAAGGTGGGGCCGATTATGTTGCACCCACGATAGCACATTAAACCTTTTTCGTGACTATTTATCCATTTCATTTGAATAGTTATAAACGAATCAAAAGAGAATAGGTTCAAATGTAGCTTTTCAAACCATAAATTCATATATTTTTTAATTATTTTATTAGTAGGAAACCTTAAATGAGTCTAAATGTTGCACCCGCGATAATGGAATTGCCCCTTTACTTATTTCGTTTCACACCGTTTGCCAGTAAAAAATTAAATTACCTAATGATTTCTAAAAAACAATTAAGTAAACAAAAACGAACATGAGAAATTTAATTAGTGGCTTTCAACAACAATAACAAAAAGAAAGAAAATCAGGTAAAGTCACAAAAATTGCTCAAAATGTAATCCACGCACCTCAATACATTTGCGGCATCTTCTCACTAACGCATTTATTGCAGCAAATACTTCATGCGCATCTCGCCTTATATCATTGCAGACTTGTTGAATTCTTAAAATTAAATTTTCCCTAGTTAATACGAGATTAGCGTAGACTTTATCTTTAATAGCGCCCCAAACGTAAAACTCTAACGGATTAAGATCCGGTGACATGGGTGGCCAGGCCACTAGTCCAATAACATTATCCACGTGATTAATCATGTCATTCTTTCCTAGCCGGCCAATCCGTCGTTGAGGATAATTGGTATTGACCCATTCTATTACAGCTATTCCAAAATGCGGGAGAGCTCCATCCAGTTGTATCCAACTCTCATACCTTAAATTAATGGGTAAATCCTCTAGGTAGTCCTGCAGATTATTGTTCAGAAACTCCATAAACAGTTCCGAGTTCAACCTTGGGGGTAGAAAATGTGACCACAAACATTACCATCAATAACGCCCAACCAAACATTTACGGAAAATTCATTTTGAAATGATCGTGGCCGAATTTATCGAGGATTCTGATGTGTCCAAATATGGATATTATGGTAATTTGTTACCCCACGTCTAGTAAAAGATGACTCGTCCGTCCAAAGAATCTTATGTAAAAAGTCAGGATTTTCTACCGCCGAGTTTAAAATCCACTGGCAAAATCGTATTCTTTCTTCATCATCACCAGGGTGCAAATCCTGAACATGCTGTAGGTGATATGCATGTCTGTGGTGGACATCGTGTAGTGTTCGTAATATTTCAGACATAGGAATGAGGTGCTGAGCTGCCTTCCCAGAACTCAGTCTCGGATTGTTACCAAAAGTATGTAGTATATACGATTATTCTGAATATTATATCGACGGTTTCTGTTCCGTTCGTTATTAACACGCAGACCAAACGAAAATTCTGATGTGTTCTGATGAAAACGCGAGCATCTGGAACTCTTCTATTTGGATAGCGTCTATGATATTCACGAACTGCCGCTTCTGCATTTCGATCACAAAATCCGTAGCAAAATTGAATATCTGCGTATTCATGTTAGAAAAAAGCATTTTTCAGATTAATACTTACACAGCACTCTAATAACAATGTTAACAATAACTCGAAATTAAATTACCTGACACAATTCAATTAACTGTCATTATAAAATGCAAAAACACTGGCAGTAGTTAATTATTTCATGACCTACTACGACAGATTAAAATTTGTTTGAATTCCAGTTGCTTAAGAATTTTAATTTTTTACTGGCAAACGGTGTGTCAAACGAAAAAAGTAAAGAGCCTTTTTCTGTTGTAAATTGAAGAAGGATTCTAGAAATTGTTTTTGTTTCTAAAAAAACATTGGCGTAATGGCGTTTCATTTTTTTTCATTAAAATTTACCGAAGATGTATCCGTACGTACGCCACTGGTGGAAGAAAAATATTTTTTTAGGTAAAAATATGTTTGTAGATTACTTATTCAAAGGTTCCAAATCTCATTTAGATATCTAAAGTAGTTTTAAAAATATTAATAAACTTGGAACTTTTGATAAAAATTTTAACACCCTGTATCTTTGTAACGAAGCATTTTTCGAATATAGTTTATAATACAAACTGATATTATTTTGTGGTTCTCTGCCTCTAAAGTTTCCGCTTTCGACAGTGGACCAACCTGTATAGTAAGCCTATACAAGTTACCCAATAATGGACTATATTATTTGATAATAAACTTAATTGTTCCTAGCTACTTTGAATCATAAACTTACGTTAATGAAACGCCTAAGGCGTGTAAACTATAGAGGGACCCAAAAATAGCTTTTATGGGAGAGATAAAATTATATGTATCTACCTACCTACCGGCAAATACATGTTTGTCAAACAATATACCTGTTAATAGCGCAAGCAAGAAGTTACTCGTTATTCCGTTTAATTTTATTATATTCAGTTTATTTACTAAATCTGTCGTTATTTTTAATGGTGGTAATCTATATTAATGTTCCTTAACAAAATAAAAGAAAAGCAAATATCAGCAGCTATAACAACATTTAAACATTTTTGTTATTTCTAAAGTGATATCCCATGCTATGTATAATGAATCAACGTAAATAATGGTAGTAAGCATACCAAAGTTGTCAATTTAATTTACGGACACTAATAAAAATCATTGTAGATTTACAAAAATCAATACACCAGGGCAAAATAAAGATATGACGATTTAAAAGTAAGTGAAGTAGGTGTCGGCCTCTACAATTGACAGCAAATGGCCATATTTAAATTTCTTATACCAGAAAACTCTCTTCTACTAAGTTTTATATATTTACTGCAATTAATAATCAAGCCATTGAGGAAAAACTAAAATAAAACTGTAACTTCACTATCAAATTTTGGAGTAAGGTATCTTAATTTACATCACATATTTTGACCTCCGAAATATGTGAACATTTTTTCTCAAGAAAAAAACTAATAGGTTTGGTTTGTAGGTTTCTGTGGCAGTTGTTGAACAATTTCCGGACTGGATGCCACGTCGTCGGTTCTGGTAGCTTGACGTTTCGAGAATTACTTCTTCAGAAGGAATTCTGAGATCTGAGATTAGGTCCTCTATTCGGTGCTTATATAGTCCTTTGTGTACAGTTTCCCATAACGTTCCGGTTCCAGGCTTGAAGTTAATGAGTTGTGACGTTCTTGGTAAATCTAGGTCCTCTTCACTGTTAAAGGTATTTAAATTTTTCTGTATTTCTATGTCGTCCCTGTAGAATCTTGGCTAGAATCTTCTCTCCTTTACCAGAATCTTGGTTTAAGTCTATAGAGTGTCTAGCGTTAGCTCTTTGTTCGATTTCTCAACGTTATTGTTTTTGAGAAGTCTTGTGCCCCTTCAGTCTCGTAATCACATGTCTGCCGTATGTACACGGGATACTGTAGACACTTGGGCCCTGGAGTGTGTTACTCTTGCTGTTGGTCTTAGGAACTGCTGCTCCTATCTTCTTCGGAGTGCTGTAAACTGTATTAAAATGATCTTAAATAGGCGTTTTAAGAAGACCTTGATCAGCTCGGCACATAACAGACCACGATACGCCTAGACCGCGACTGCATAGTGCGTTTTCTGCTTTAGTGATATAACTTCACCAACTCATCATGAACTTCACTACCTAAATTGGTTGCTCTGAATAATATAAAATGATAAAAAAATAAAATTAAAAAAGTGTTTTATAAAACTGAGTAATACATCTTAAGAGGCAGAATAATAAACAATAACAGCGCGGTTTCTTTTCGGAACAAAATTGCTTTAGATTATGTGTGATATAATTATTGATGCAAACACAAAATTTGAGGAAACAACTACTCTAGAGATGGGTTATTATTTGGATATCTGTTATTCTATAACTGTTATCTGCTCAACGACGACAACGACTGTTATTTGTCTGCAAAAATAACAGGTATCAGTTGTCAACAGTCAAGCAAGCAGTCTCACTGTGAGGCAACTGCGCAGAGCATGTGCGTACGGGCCGCGATCTAATGCAAAGCCGTCTTTTGGAATATTCGTCACGGTAGAGCACTGAAATATACGATATGGAATGCGTAAAGTCTATTGCGCATCCAAATAAAGGTACCAAATCTAGGAGCAGACAAAAGGAGGCACATGAAACTCAGCAAAGACATACTTCATTGGTTATGTATGTGAGTGCGAGAGAGACAACCATCTGCACGTACGATATGAATTGTGATCTTAATTTCCGATTATTTTGTTTGTAAACATTGTTGTCATTGGCGTACAGTGTGGCTTCTTCTTTTATCTTGTATCTCAGTGTTATTCTTTGTGTATTTTTGTGGGTGTTATTGTTGGAACATGTCATGTTTTATAAGGCTGTAAAATTAACCAGCATATAGCACGAAATAATTTTTCATATTCAGAATTCAATTCACAATCAGCTAAGCCCCTACTGCTTCGCCATTGCTAGAGGCACAAAACAAAATATGGCGCTGATCATAAATAATCCATTCGCGCAGCTTTTAGCGCATTCCAGTCATCATAATATAAAATTACATTTCAGTGCGGTAGAGTAGTAGCGAACAACCGTTGTTCGCAGTCTTTAGGGTTTTCAACAACGACGGTAACCGATAACAGTTCCGGTTCACAACAACGGCGTTTGGAAATAACGTAACGGTCTAACAGTGGATTAAAGACGACGGTGAATCATAGATCGCAGTTTTTAGAGGTTTCAACAACAACGATAATCGATAACAGTTTCAGTTCACCGCAACAACGACATTTGGAAAATAACGTAACAGTGGATACGTTATAATAGTATAGCCCCTTCATTTATAATTTTAAATATTTTTAAATATATTCAGTGTAAGTATTTGACACTCTTGTTTCAGTAAAATAATGAAATAAGAGAATTAGATATATTAAATTTAAGGCTGGATTATATTCCTAAATTGTATTTATTTAAACAATAAAAAAAAATAAAACTGCCAAGTAAAAATAAATTTGGTTACCTACTATTAAAAAAATATTCTAAATAAAAAATAGATCTGCATAAATATTTAGAAAACATAAGAAATCGCTGATATTGTAAATAAATAATTATTCAATCAATAATTTCCTTCAGTTTTATGAACCGTGATCAACGCGTACGGCGTATCCTGTGACCAGTCGATACTATTCACAGAAACATTCTGAAAGTCAATAACAATTATCTGTTATTTTGAACTGTTATTTAAAAACAACGATAACAGTTGCGACTGTTATTTAAAAATAACGGTTTTGGCTATCACTAAACTACTCTGCGAGTCCGGCGTCCAGCATTGAATTAAGTACACCTGGAAAACCTATAGAAAACAGGTAGTCACTTGTCACCAGATGAGGTTAGGGACGAATAACGTTAGCTGTTTTAAGTCTGTCTCACCCGACAGAAGGAGCCATGAGTATGCGGTGTAGTAAAGCTATATCTAGCGGCCATTCACTACTCCATGACGGACTGAAAACCAAGAAACGAAGCGTTCTACATAGCTGTAGATACCATTGAAAGCTATCGACCTCTATCGCGATTCTACGATAATGGTATTTTACAAACACGGAACACGCTTCGTGTCTATGGCTTCTCAGTCCAGTATGGAGTAGCGAATGGCCGCTAAATATACCTTTACTACACCGCGTACTCATGATTATTGGTATTTATTTTGATAAAATTAATGAGTAGCCATTAAAAGAATTAAATTTAGAGCAATCGAAACATGATTACTACATCGAACTATTATATCATTAAAATAAATCCATTCTAAATTACTGAATTACGAATTTATGGTATTATTTTAGTACTGTGGACGGAATTGAAACTCGATTTTTTGTTTAATCAGTAAATTTATGTGTAGATATTTTACTGTGACCTATATTAGGAATTTACGATGATCCCGATTTGCAAACTTTTGTTAAAAATAACTTATAGTCATTTTAAATCAAAAGGTTTTAAATAATTTAATAAGTCAAAACTTAAATATATTATAAGTTATTTATCAATGTAGCTTTTGTATATACATTAAGTTTTAAGACTGTTTGATATACTAGAATAGCTTATTGTAACAGTTTATATAAATACAGAATTATATTAAATAAATATCGTTATTTTCGGAAATATATCCATTCGGCTATTTTATTTAGTATTAACAATATTATTATTTATATAGGGTGATTCAAAACTTATCAAAAACAATTTGAAATTAGATGCGTCGTAAAAAATGTAGCGGCAAGAATTCAGACGACTTACGTCATATGAACAAATGAATAATTCATTATATTTTTATCAAAATATTTAAGAAACTGCAATTCAGAGTAATAAAACTATATACTACACTAAATGTTTGCATCATACATTGCATTAAATTGCAAAAACTTATTGTTTTTAACGCGAGCAAATATCGGATTTTATGTTGACAATAAAAACAATTGCGTAACGTCAGCCGTGACGTAAGACGCCTCAATTCTTGTCGCAACTTTAGTCTCCGAGAAAGAAAATTATTGAAGTTGTAGTAGTATTTTGAGCCTTTACACTGTAGTCTCTAGCATAATCGAAATGCATTATATGCGCGTTTTCAGTATTAACGTTTTTGCGATAGTGTTGTATTAGTCTTTCAAGTGTAAAAATGGCTTATCTGTATAGCAACTCGGAGTTGATGGATATGATTGAGACTTAATTATATCCGTACCATGCAAAGCGTGTACAAGCATTCATACCATTATCCCTTACGAATTAGATTTTCTAAATTGTTGCTGCAGCAGAATACTCAAAATCCCAGGTTTACAGCTGACATGTTAGTTACAGATTAGGCTATTTTTATACGGAATAGTATGTATAACATTCAGCATATTCAATTTTGGAATTTTGAAAATCCACAAGCTATTAAACGCGATCATTTGCAACAACGCTTTTCTTTAAATGTTTGCGCAGGGATCGTCAATGATCGTTTGATCAGTATCTCAAGTTCCTTCAAAATGATCTGATCTGCCCTTATGATGTGAGCTGTTCGACACCGAATGTGGTTCTTACATGATGGTGCTCCCCTTCATTTTTGACAAAATGTTCGGGAGTACCTTGATGAAGTTCAAGGGGTACAATGGATTGAACGAGGAGAACCGGTACCATAACCGCCACGATCTCCCGACTTCAATCCTTTGGACTTCGTGGAGATATTAAAAAGGGAAGTGTATCGCATCGAAGTAGACACTAGTGATGATTTACGCGAACGTTTTATAACTGCTGCCAATAACTTACGGCTTCACGAACAAGAACCAGAAACATTTGTGTTAATTCTAAGGAACTGGGTAAGACAGGCCCAAATCTGTTTAAACGTCGGTGGACAAAATTTTGAAGGGTTGTGACATAAGATACGTCAAATTATTATATTAATAAAAACCACAAATTAATGTTGTGAATTAATAATAGCAATAGCGGCGAAAGCAGTTAAATTTGATGATATAAAATAGGTGTTATGAAATTTTGTTCATTCTTTTCCTGGGAAATTCTTTAATTTTTTGTCCCTTCATTTTTTATTACATTGCCACTGCATGCCTTGCGCAACTGAAGGAAATTCATTATATAGTTTATTTATAATATTATCATTTTCAATTTTGTTTACGCTTAAATTAAATTTATTAAAAAAATCTCTACCTAACAAAGGAGGGCCCCCTTTATCTATTACAAACAAATCTAATGTTTCCGTCAAATTGTTAAATGCAATGGTAACACAAATTTTACCAACTGGAACAATTCGATCTTCAGTATATGTGCTCAAAACTTTATCTGTGGGCAAAAGTTTCAAATTAGGAAAATATGTTTTCTTTAGATCTTTAGATATTAAACTTAAACTGGCACCGGTATCTAACTCAAATTTAATATTAACATTATTTACATTTACATAAAGAAATATAGGTAAATTATTGTCTGTACTCTTCATTTGATACAACTGATCAACTATTTCAGACTCTAGAAAATTATTTACATTATGTTTGTGTCTAAAGTTTTGCTTACACCTTATTGACAAATGACCTCGAATACCACATTTATTACAAATACAATTTTTGTACCTACAACGACCTGCGCTGGTGGAGGGACCATCAAAATGGCTGCTAGGGCGACTTCCGGCTCTACTTGGCGGGAAACCTTTGCTGCTGGTTGGGAAATTCCCGGTTCTGCTACTTGCCTGCTGTTTCTTTCCGCCATGGATTGCTGCTGACGTCTTTTTGGCACCCATGTGAAAGACCTCCGGTTCCTGCTTGATTTTTACATACTAGCTTGATTTTTGTGACTGGCTTCCTTGTTGCACGCTATTTCGATGCACTTTTCAAACGTAAGACCATCTTCTTTTTCTTCAAATAGTCTTGTGATTATTGGACCCTTTTCGAATCCCATAATAAAACGATCACGTAATAGTGTATTTAGCTCAACAGTCTTAAATTCGCATTTACAAGCGAGCTGCCGTAAACGCGCTGCCCATTCTTGCACTGTTTCGTCTTTTGATTTCACAGCGACATAGAATTTCTGTCTTTCAGGAAATACTAACTTTGTTGAAGTGTAATATTTGTCGAAGAACGTTACCAATTCGTCAAACGTCTTTTCTTCTGGTAGGGACGGCATGCACAAACTGAACAATAGCTCTAAACTAGATTCATGACAAGAATTTAGCAATAGAGCACGTTTTGTTTCAACATCTATAACTTTATTTGCGATGAAATACTGATGTAATTATTGTTTAAATATACGCCAGTCGCAAACACTAGAGTTGAACTCTCTCAAATGTCCAATATAAGCCGCCATTACCACGTGTAAAATAGTTTAGTCTATTTTAACAATTTAATACTGTTCGACACTTTGCTTCACTACTTTTACTTTGTACTATAAATTTGGATACACAAATCCAATCCTCGTCGCCAATATATGTAATATACCAAGCGCACAGTGGGCCAGTTTTCAGCGCCGTGCAGAAGTGCATCTTTATATCATTTTCGACCCTTTTTCACAATCAAAAAAATTATTTTTGGATAAGTTCTAAATCACCCTGTATACTAATTGTAAACGTATCTCAATATAAATAGCATACCAATATGGTTAATCAATTTTGAGAAATTGTTGATCCGTTAACCTCCGTACTAAAATTCGAAAATATAGGTACCATATCGAATTCCTTTATCTAAATTTATTTAAAACATACAGGTTTATATTATCAATCACACTTCAATATATCAATGTCTTATAAAGAAATCACATTGCACTTGTAGCTAGTAATTGTGATAGATTAGGTATTTTTAAAACCAAAAATGGCAGTTAACTGTTAGCAAATGCAGTTTTTACATAACTCTATAAAAAATATTGGTAAATTTGATAATTTTGAAGTTGCTCCTTCTTATCTAATTTAAACGTTAACGGAAACGTACAGCACAATAGACTTCTTACCCGTATACAAAAACAGTTGTCCATTATAATGCAGAACAATTTAGCTCGTTAAATGGTTATTGTGTTGCTACAAGTACATAGTATAAAGACTGGGATCCGGGTCGGGTTCCTTTAGAAAACATTTCAAATATTTACGTAGTCAACAGAGTTACGAACACCCATAGTTGAGCATGTTCTAAACCGCTATATTTTACGGAATAGCTTTATACATGTTGCCATTATTGTAAATGGATGTCAAGTAATCTGACAGTAACTATGAGTGTTATTCAACATTGCAATCATTTTATCTACATAAAGCGCCTTTATTATCTGATGATAATTCAATTCTCCGACTTGTAACTATTTGTGTGTCTTTATCTAAAGAATGGGTTTCGATTAAAGATAATATTAGCTGGCATTACAATTAAGAGAATATTCAATACATGTTTATTCGTTATATGGATTAACAACTAACTATTGGTATCTATTTATTTATTCTAGATAAATATGTTAATCAAACGTCTTCAATTTGGGTTAACATTCTTAATTAATTTTAATTTCGGCAACACGACTGAATAAACCGTTTTTATATACATATAGAGTAAACCCGGAAGTAACAATGTTGTAGATAGCCGCTTTAACTCATTATTGTTTCCAATTATTAAGTAACAGATTACATTCTAACAAGTTTAGAAATTGATACCTAACTGGTTACTCTGATTCATTTTTTTCATATCAGAAGTACGAAAAATTTATAATTAACATATAACTTATATTCAGTTCTTTGAATACTGAATTTCATACAGAGTTCTGTGGCATTGAGCTTATAGAACATAATACAATTATAATAACAATATATAGATCTGCGCGTTATCGAGATTTTACTCAATTTTTATACAAATTAGAAGGAGTCCTTACTAAATTTGGTACAGCGAATAATAATATTGTAATACTTGGCGATGTTAATATTAATTTTAATATAGTAGTACTCGGTCTGCGGCTAACAATTTCGGATTACTCCAGAGTAACTGCAACATTTATTGACAACATTTTAACTAACATTGTTGAAACTGAATACACTACAGGTGTGTTCAAACCATGTCTTTCAGATCACAGAGGTCAGTATATCCAAATAATGACGTCTTTACCCCATCCTAATGTTATATGGACTAGGAAAGTAAGTCATACAAGTTTATTGAAATTAAGATCTAAATAGAAAACCATAGTCTTTTAGGCAGTTTACTGTTGACATAATTGCTGAAAATGTTATACAAATTATATTAGAGCCTGTTTGTCTGCAGTTAAATTAATCAACTCGGTAACAAAAGATGTAAAAGATTTGGAAACATATAAGAAATGTATAAGGCATGCAAAAAACGTCTTTTGAAAACTTTTTAAGCTGTTCTAATAACAGAAATAGAGATAGTTGGCGTATAATTAATTTTGAGTGACGTCATAGTCATCATGTTAGTGAACATTCAAATTTGTCTCCAGATGATATGAACAGATACTTTGCTAATGTAGCAGAAATTATAATAACGTCATTTCCTATTATACATTATCAGGAATGCGATATTTCTAAATATTGGCTTACGCCATCTTCTTAATTTTTTTTAAAACCAGTATCAATAGATGATGTTAGAAATGCCATTTCAAATCTAAAATATTCATACGCTTTTGACGTCTGCGAAATCAATGCCCCGATACTGAAACAAATTTGTGATCTAATTGTCAGCCCTCTCTCCATTCTTGCTAATAAATGTGTTTCTGTCTTTCCTTGTTTTAAGGCCAGCAAAGTGGTACCATTTTTAAAGAAGGGCAATCCAAATGAAACCGACAATTATCGTCCAACTTCAATTATTCTCTTTGTTCTTTTTTACTAAATCTGATTTGTCATTTTTATATTTTTGAATATGTTTATTGTGATATATTAGCGTGTATATAAAGTTTATTTGTGTGTATTTACACTTTCTAGTCATTGACTTGCCATACAGTTCAATTGTAATATAACATGGTTAATAAACAACTAAAACTATAAGATTTCATTTAATATTAAGTGATAAAATGGGTTTCAGTTACGGAAATGCCAATTTATGTAAAATGAAAACAAAGAAACGTGAATTTCACAAAATTGAAAATGAATCTTTCTCGTACTGTGTTAATTTCGGTAACATACACTTTAATTTTTGTGATCCCAGAAATAAAAGTCAATTGGATTTAGGTTGGGCAATCGAGAGGACCACCCAATTGGACCACCTCGGCCTAACCATCGTTCGGGAAACATATGATCCAAATATTGTCGCACTAGAAGCACGAATTGTGGTGGAGCACCATCGCGCAGAAACCACATATGATGTTTAGACAGATGTTTAGATGTGGAGATTATTTTTTCCAGAAGTACCAGTAAATTATTACGCAAAAATTTTATCCGACATTGGAGAATGAAAGGGTCAATCAGAAGTACTTCATTTACATTTTCAGCCCACAAAAAAAAAACAAATATTAGAATGGAATTGGAGAAGGAATAGAGGTTTTGAACTTTTTAGATGGACCCAACAAATCTAGGACATACCGTCTGCTAAACCTCAGTCGAATTTCCCTGAAACAAATGGTAGTAATCATTGCAGACTCAGAAGGCATCTAAGTTTATTGAAAGATCCTTTATGCCAGGAACACTCTATAGAGCACTGCACGGCTTTTAATTTATATTCAAGTATTGAAGACTTGTTATGACGTAAACATACATAATTAATAATACTTTATTATTTTATATTTTATTTTTGTTAGGTATTATTTTTATTTATATTTGCATTGATTTGAAATAATAGCTATACTATATTTGTAGTTGTATGCTACTATTGTTACTTTCTTCCCTCACAATTTATAACAGTTAACACAAAAGGGATATACGAGTGGTAGTCAATTATTTGTATTAAATTATGTTTTCGGTATACCTCTCAAAGCATATCAAAATTACACAGATTGTGCTGCAGCAAATACGCATGTGCCACATTAGAATGCTCGATTTATATTGGTAAAAGCGCCATGACACATTCTATCTGCACAGCTAACATAGCTGTGCTCGTGGACAATGCTCGAGTAACTATATCATTTCGCTAATATAATTGTGATTGTAACGAATTTAATAGTGATTTTATGTTTTCATGAATAAAGATTATGTTAAGCTTTACAGAGCCAACACCTTAACCTAACAAATGAGGAATATTCGATGATAAAAACCGTATATAAAGGGATTACGACGCTAGACCAGTATATCAGTGTAAGTGGTGTGGAAGAAAATAAATGTTTTGATAATACAAACAATTTTGTTGCTATTTCATAGAATGACACCTTGCTTAGAATATCTCAAAGGACGCTTTTGCGAATTAGGCGTGACATTAATTTTCCTTTTATTGAAATACTAAACTGATAGAAGAAGACAAAATAGTGACAGTGAGTATTTAGGACAAAGACATGTATGACACGTACAAAACATGGATAAATAGAAGCCCTCTTGGAGATGATATCTATTCGAGAAGAATACAACATCTCTAGTGATGAGAGTGGTAATAACAGAACTAGTTAGTGACTAGCAATGTATATAGTGTAGTGTATAGTACAGTGCAGTGTTAAAATATTGTTTTGTTGTTTTCTTGATCTTGTTTTGGTCTCACAAAACACAACAAGACCAAGACAAGCCTTAACAGCTAAATTTCCAAGGCAAAAAAAGTTTTAAAAGAAGTATTGAGGGACAAGACAAGAAATATTGCTATAGGAAAATGTCTTACAAATATACAAAGAGGTAAGAAGTATAACATTTCTATTAGATGGTTATCGGAGAGATAATTATCCACAAAGTAGGTTCCTAGTGTTTACAATGTTCAAAAAATTGAGAGCCCCGCCACTACTAAATGCAAGGAATGTTAAACTTATCGTTTAGATGTATGAGTTGTACGATGAACATGCCATGGTACGAAGATGAGTGACAAATTTTAATGAAGGACGCGTAAACTCCCATTAACTTTATTTAAGCGAAATCCAGCATATACAATTAGATCACTGATATTCGCCTATCTCGTCCATTACTTAATATATAAAACCACCACTGTTATCACATTCGTAATAAAGTGCCATGTTTCTCATTTGCATGCAAAGACAAGACGAGACAAGAAATTTGCGGGAATTTCGCAAGACAATACAAGGTATAATCTTGCAAGATCTAGGCAAGAAGAAGACTTTAAAGAATTTTTATCTTGCTTTGCAAGACACTACAATACTTTTTCATATTTAGATGAGTTTTCTTGTCTCAGCTAATACTAGTTCAGTGTATGTGTAGTGTAGTGTATAGTAACTGTTAATGTGTGACCGTTTTACAGTGAAAGAAATCCACCAAGTGAGGCTTTGCCGAGATATTTTAGCTACAGTAGGTAAAATTTTTGCACCCACAGCAACAAATTAATGCTGCCACAAGTAAGTACGTTTTGCTGAAACGTCTTTGCTACCACAGCAAAGAAAAATCTTATGGATAGCTCAGTTAGAATTTTATATTAGTCGGCGGTCTATCTGTCCCAAGTGAGTTGCTTTGCTCGGGTAAGTCAATGTACTTTTTTAGAATTCATCCAGTTGGGGTTAGGCAGTTAATAATTACCAGAATAAACCGGAATTCGATTCAGTGCGCATGCCCGATTGCAAGCGCCGCATGTTGCGCATGCAGTTGTGTTTCGCCGTCCTTCCTAACTTAGAGTTATGGAATGGTTATGGACGTTTTGTGCTCGTACAGAACAATTTGTTAACTATGAAACTTCCTGTGATTTTTGTGCAATGGGTTAGTATTTTTGTTGTTTTATTATAAATATAGAAGTATATTTTAGACAGGGTGGTACCAAAATAAATTTGAAAATGGTTAGCTAGAAATAAATTGCCAATAATTGTTGGTATAAGTTAACTCTTCAACTTTGCATTTGCAAATTTTCCTGTGATTTTTAGTGCAATTTTCTCGTCGACAATCCAAATCTTTTATTTTTTTGTTAATTTGGTTATCATCTTGCAGATTGTATTTGAAAATGCTCCATTGGAAACATATATTATTATATACTTAAATAGCGAATCTGCTACTTCTTTTATAATTATACACGTATTATCCCTGTATTATTCTGTTGAGTTTTATAGTTTTAGTAGAAACTTTTATGAAAATAAACAGAAATTGTGCTTTATATTTTAAGGTATTTTATTTTCTCATCCAGCACATTACAACATTACAATAACATCACAAAATAAAAGACAAACGCAATAAATTATTTCACGATACCTACACCTGGTTAACTTGCTCACATTTTGATTAATTTATATAGAACTGTAAAGCTGCTGATTTACATTGGGCATTTTTGTATTTGATGCTACCAACTCTACTCTATTTTTAATGATGTTTTATCTTTAAAGACAATATTTACTTTTTTAAGCTATAGATCCGATAGCTTAATTTTTGGTCAAAATAGTTTTTAAAAATAAGTTGGACATGTCCATTGATATTATTCTCATTAGTTTGACAATTAATTTACAAAAATATATTTTCAACACTAGTGGCAGGATATATGAAGTTTTTATAAGGACTTTGTTGCTTAAAATTACTCATAGAACAACTATAATTTTTCACCATTAGCTATGCATTATTTTAATAGCATGTTATACAGGGTAACCAGGTTTTGACAATAGCATTTCATCTACAAAGTGCTTTAAAACATACTATTAGTGAGCTAAGCCTAAATTTTCCTATGTATACTACTAATACCAATAATATCTAATGATGTATAATGACAAAAATTTTGCCTAGGAGAAAGGGTTTATGGTAAAAAAAAGATCAACAGCTCGATAATTTCAAATTGTAACATTGTTATTGACGTATTGCCGTATTTACATTTGTTGATATTGTATATTGTGCACCTAGGTACTTTATTTGGAAGTTCAAAAAATTGATTAACAATTGGTAATTTAATGCATTGTATTTCGCTCAAGGCGCATTTGATTATTTTTTTAATGCACTTTTATCTTGCTGAATTCTATTTCGGTTCTCAAAGCTAACTTGATTAAAACCGAATCACTCTGTATATGCCCCTATTGTAACGAAATACCCACCTGTGACAGAAAGAAGTTTCTTGTGATAAGTAAGTACTTTGCTAGGATAAATCACTGTTAATTCAAAGGCAAGTAGGCAATCTCAGCAGAAAATGAATTTGTTCTTTTACCTGGACAAAGGACTCGCACTTAACGGCTGGGTCTGACTGAGACATTTTAGTGGAGTCAACTTGTGGATACCAATAAAGTTATCCTGCAATGTCCGGGTGTGATCAATAAGTTACCGTAACTTATTGATCACACCCCGACATTTCAGGTCAATTTACTGGTATCCACAAGTTGACTCCACTAAAATGTCCCAATGAGACCCAGCCTTTACAGTTGTCTGAGTTGGCTTACTTAGGGCAACAAAGCTGCTCACTTGATGTTAATGAGTTGACTCACTTGGGGTTAATCAGTTGACTCACTTGGGGCTAATGAGTTGACTCGTTGGGGGTTAATCAGTTGACTCACTTGGGGTTAATGAGTTGACTCACTTGGGGTAGCAAAGGGATCATAGCAAAACTGTCTACTTACTGCAAGTGAGTTCTTTCCAGCAAAGCAGTTTTTCTTGTGGTAAGAAGGCAACTCACTTGGCGCCTATTTAATGCAGATATTTTGCTACGGTTAATGGATTTTTACTAACCGTAGCAAAGTAATTCTCTCAGTGTAGTGACTGCAAGTAACCAGTAACCAGTAGCGTACAGTGCGCATGTAGAGTGCTTTAAATAGTGATATCCACGGGGTGCACATCAGGTAAGTGTGGTGTGGTGGTAAGTTTATACGCTTTTTAAATTATTAAAGTGCTTCTGTCTGTATTTAAAGTGCTAGGTCCACTCAATTTTAATTATTCTTGATCATTTTATGATCTTTGAACCCTTCTCAAGTGACACACCTATGGAATCTTGTCCCTTGCAACCTGCGAATTACTGTCTACTATTTTGAAACTCTAGCATAGTTACCTATTTTCATATTCGCAAATTACTATTATTCTTATCAGATGCAGAATTTCAGTCTTAAAACTACTATAGTACATTAGTAGAGTTCTTGGCAATTTCATTGTGCTGCCGTACTAAACGTAAAAACGCAACAGATGTATTCAGTCCGCCTACTCAATCAATTATGCATTTAGCCCCGTTTTCAGTAATGTTTCATGAGAAATTATATACACTGAAAGAAATCCACCAAGTGAGCAGCTTTGCTAAGATATTTTAGCAGCAGTAGGTAAAATTTTTGTACCCACAGCAAAAAATTAATGCTGCCACAAGTAAGTACGTTTTGCTGAAACGTCTTTGCTACCACAGCAAAAAAAGTCTTATGGCTATAGGATAGCTCAGTTAGAATTTTATTTTAGTCGGCGGTCTATCTGTCCCAAGTGAGTTGCTTTGCTCGGGTAAGTCAATGTACTTTTTAGAATTCATCCAGTTGGGGTTAGTCAGTCCTTATTTGTAGTACTTAGGGTAAGTAAGCCCTCAGTTAATAATTACCAGAACAAACCGGAATTCGATTCAGTGCGCATGCTCGATTGTTAGCGCCGCATGCTGCGCATGCAGTTATTGCAGTTGTGTTTGGCCGTCCTTCCTAACTTAGAGTTATGGAATGGTTATGGACGTTTTGTGCTCGTACAGAACAATTTGTTAACTATGAAACTTCCTGTGATTTTTGTGCGATGGGTTAGTATTTTTGTTATTTTATTATAAATATAGAAGTATATTTTAGACAGGGTGGTACCAAAATAAATTTGAAAATTGTTAGCTAGGAATAAATTGCCAATAATTGTTGCTATAAGTTCACACTTCAACTTTGCATTTGCAGATTTTCCTGTGATTTTTAGTGCAATTTTCTCGTCGACAATCCAAATCTTTTATTTTTTTGTTAATTTGGTTATCATCTTGCAGATTGTATTTGAAAATGCTCCATTGGAGACATATATTATTATATACTTAAATAGCGAATCTGCTACTTCTTTTATAATTATACACGTATTATCCCTGTATTATTCTGTTGAGTTTTATAGTTTTAGTAGAAACTTTTATGAAAATAAACAGAAATTGTGCTTTATATTTTAAGGTATTTTATTTTCTTATCCAGCACATTACAATATTACAATAACATCACAAAATAAAAGACAAACGCAATAAATTTTTTCACTATACCTACACCAGGTTAACTTGCTCACATTTTGGTTAATTTATATAGAACTGTAAAGCTGCTGATTTACATTGGGCATTTTTGTATTTGATGCTACCAACTCTACTCTATTTTTAATGATGTTTTAGCTTTAAAGACAATATTTACTTTTTTTAAGCTATAGATCCGATGGCTTAATTCTTGGTCAAAATAGTTTTAAAAAATAAGTTGGACATGTCCATTGATATTATTCTCATTAGCTTGACAATTAATTTATAAAAATATATTTTCAACACTAATGGCAGGATATATGAAGTTTTTATAAGGACTTTGTTGCTTAAAATTACTCATAGAACAACTATAATTTTTCACCATTAGCTATATACATTATTTTAATAGCATGTTATACAGGGTAACTAGGTTTTGACAATAGAATTTCATCTACAAAGTGCTCTAAACATACTATTAGTGAGCTAAGCCTAAATTTTCCTATGTATACTACTAATACCAATAATATCTAATGATGTATAATGACACAAATTGTGCCTAGGAGAAAGGGTTTATGGTAAAAAAAGATCAACAGCTCGATAATTTGAAATTGTAACATTGTTATTGACGTATTTACATTTGTTGATATTGTATATTGTGCACCTAGGTACTTTATTTTGAAGTTCAAAAAATTGATTAACAATTGGTAATTTAATGCATTGTATTTCGCTCAAGGCGCATTTCATTAATTTTTTTAATGCACTTTTATCTTGCTGAATTTTATTTTGGTTCTCAAAGTTATCTTGATTAATACCGAATCACCCTGTATATGCCCTGCTATTGTAACAAAATACCCACCTGTGACAGAAAAAAGTTTCCTGTGATAAGTAAGTACTTTGTTGGGATAAATCACTGTTAATTCAAAGGTAAGTAGGCAATCTCGTAGCAGAAAATGAATTTGTTTATTTACCTGGACAAAGAACTCGCACTTAAGGCTGGGTCTGACTTGGACATTTTAGTGGAGTCAACTTGTGGATACCAATAAAGTTATCCTGCAATGTCCGGGTGTGATCAATAAGTTACCGTAACTTATTGATCACACCCCGACATTTCAGGTCAATTTACTGGTATCCACAAGTTGACTCCACTAAAATGTCCCAATGAGACCCAGCCTTTACAGTTGTCTGAGCTGGCTTACTTAGGGCAACAAAGCTGTTCACTTGATGTTAATGAGTTGACTCACTTGGGGTTAATCAGTTGACTCACTTGGGGCTAATGAGTTGACTCGTTGGGGGTTAATCAGTTGACTCACTTGGGGTTAATGAGTTGACATACTTGGGGTAGCAAAGGGATCCTAGCAAAACTGTCTACTTACTGCAAGTGAGTTCTTTCCAGCAAAGCAGTTTTTCTTGTGGTAAGAAGGCAACTCACTTGGCGCCTATTTAATGCAGATATTTTGTTACGGTTAATGGATTTTAACCGTAGCAAAGTAATTCTCTCAGTGTAGTCCAATAAATCTTTCAGCGAGTGAGTAATAAGTGATGTGCAAGACGGGAAAGATAAACAAGATTACTGGAGTTTCGTAATGTAAATAGAGTTTATTTAAACTTTGTCAACATTTTCTACAGCTTAACTCTGTTAAATACCAAATTACAGCAGGGACGAAATTCCGCAAATGAATCGTTGAATATAATATTTGCAAGTTGTAAACATCATTACGAAAATAAATTACGAAGATTAAATTAGAAAATGTCTGAACTTGTTAAGAGCGAAGCGACTTGTATAGGGTGCTTCGAACGAAAAGAAGGTACATTTGAAAGGGTTCTGATTTTCAACCGTTACTCTTATTTTCAAACGTAGAAGCACATACAGCAGGATATTTATAAGAAAAAAAAATGTTTAGAATTTCCATTCCAAACATTATAATCTAACAGTTTATAATAGTTATTTATGTATCTAAGACGAAAAGTAAAACTTTAAGGTATGAGTAATTTTTTATGGCAAAGGCGTAAAAATTAATAAGTGTCATAAAGCTACTTTTTGTTCGTGGTATAGGTATACAATAATTTATTTCATACTGCAATCAAAGTATTCAAATAGTCTGGTTAATCCCAAATATTTTCACGATTGAGCTGTCAATATGGTCATGACTATTTATATAAAAAATCAAACTGTTATATTACATTTCTGAAATATCAAAAAATATCCCAATAATACTGTTACGGAAGCTCATCCCACCCTTTTTAGTTTGTTAATTAGGTTCCTGTTTGTGTTAGAAATTATAAATTGTAATACCTTTATTTGATGTTATCTAGAATAGTCCAGGCTATATTCTATTTTATTCTAGACACGTTCTCGATGCCGCGGATATTTCGAGAATCCTAAAAAGGTATATAAGCGGGTCGGTATTGCCGCTGGAGTCAGTTTATATAGAACAGTCGAAGGTCGAAGGCGATTGACAAACGTCAAAGTAACGCGTTGACAGTTGTGAAATTTGTTTGAAAGATATTTCTTGTGTAATCGAGAGTGACAATAAAGTTTGTCTACGTGACGTATTTCCACGTTAACCCAACATAGAGGTTACAATAAATACGTGGGTTACCATAACAATTTCTTTAAGGTTTTACTTTATCGTCCTAGTACTTAAAGTCTCATTTTTGTTCTAAAAGTTTCTAAAAAATTCATTATCATTGAACAGTATGAAATACTGTAATGTATCTACTGATATATCATAGTAGATACATTATGATACTGTATTTAAATATTATAAGTTGTAACGGTGAAATTTTATTTCGGCATAATTAATGAAACTTGGGAACGCCCAGTACATCAAATTCATTTAAATATTGTTCTAGACCCAAACCATAGGCAACTTTAATTTCATTTCCTTAGTAAATATAAAATTAAACCCGTCGATTCATTAAAGGCCCTCAGTAGGATTAACTGTTTTTGTCAGGATTAAGATAGTGGGACGGTTTTTCTAGGATTATAATTTCCAAGCCGCGCTCGCTAAGGTGTGTCTCGTGTAGCAAATTTTTCCAATTATTTAAATAACAATTGTGTTACCTCAGAAGAGGATTTTGAGTTGGAAATTTTGTGGAAAGTTGTATTCTTTTGGGTGCATTTTGGTGGTACGCCTCGTTTATTTTTGTGGAATACAATTTCAGCAGTAGCTGGATTTTAGTGCACTTAGCAATTGTAATATCAGGCTGGAACATTTTTATTCCCTATAATTCTCCCTGGAATATTGAAAAGAAAGCCAACCACCATCTTTGTAAGTAAAGGCCTCCTTTTTTTTAATAATCACTTATACAGGATGTCATCCTTTATAGGGCTTTTTACCACGGGTTTTAGTGAACCCATACAATATACAGTGTGCTTCGGTGCATATGTATCTCCATCTGCTAGAGTCCCATTCGCTGCTAGGTAGATTTACGATTGGATGCTATCTAGGCTCCAACCTAGATTTTGGTGAATCCTGTTCCTGATTGTCTTCGGGTTTTCATCGTTCCTACCACATCTACAGCTACAGAGACATCATCATAAGCAGATAAGCTCTTCCTATTTTCTTTTACTACATATATATTTTTTTCGTTATTGTCTCTGGTTATTACACAATTTTATATATATATATATATGGTTGTAAAATTTCTCCGGGTTCCTTTCATGATGAGTATGCATGGTCCTCAAAAGAACCATTTGTTTGACAACGTTTCGGTAAAATCTCATTTACCATCTTCAGGTCTTCTTACTTCTGCTTCGCGTTACTACGTTCGGCTTACTGGAAGATGTTTGTCCACTTGGTGAGTTATATACTGTGCTTCCGTTCTGGTGTGTGGTTTTCGCATGGCTGCGCGTCACGGGTCTTGCGTTTAACGGTGCTGTGGGTTCTTGTGTTCTGCTTGGTCTACTCTCAGCGTTGCGTATCACTGGTTTATTGATCTTCTTGGTTTTCAGGACAGGTTTCCAAGCTGTTGGTAATCTTTGGGTATCGTCACGTGTATTAAGATTTTGAGGATGTTTTTCAATTTCGATGGCTTCTCTAATTATTCTTTTCCCTTATGCTCCATTCTTGCTAGTACCTTGGTATTATCGAAATCAATCTGGTGGCCGGTTTCTTTTACATGTTGAGCTAATGACGAAGTTTTTCATTTTTCTGAACAGCATTCCGATGTTCTTCTTTCCGTGTTTGAATTCTTCTGTTAGTTTGTCCAATGTACTTCTTCTAACAATCTCCGCAAGGAACTTCATATACCCCTTGGTATACAACCACATATAACACCCATGGAAGCCTACGAACTAATATATATATATATATATATATATATATATATATATATGTATGTATCTATTTCCAGTTAATTAAGATTATCAATTATTATAGACTAAGAAACAGAAAACGCAATTGAATATTATTATTAGGTTACATTTTTCTCTAACTAATTAGTAATAAATTACTTGCATAGTAATTTCGTTTAGTCCTATAATCTAACCAACAACATATAGAAATATTTATATAATTGCATGATTTGTTATATATGGTCAAATTAATTGATTAGTGATTATTTCGTGAATATATATTATTATTATTAACATCATTTACTTAGTAAGCAAATGCCTGTGCATATACTGTACACCTATCGTGATCACGAACGGTTCCAAATTTCACAATTACTAATGTTTATTATTTTCTCTTAATACGTTCATGTTTATTTGATGTGATGAAACATATTAGTGGTAAATAAATGTTGTGATTTCACTTTTTCTCTCAATTTATCATTATTATATTTATCTTTATGCTACTAGTTCGTAATTAGGCTGTATTAATACTAGTTAGAATTGGACTTAACCTTTAGTAGCCGAAGGTTAAGTAGCCTTAAACCCTAGGGCAACATGGTTACTGGCGCCCATACAAAATAAAAACGGTCCTCCCTTTAAGAGAAAAAAAGGTAGACCGCACGACCAGCTCCGGCTGTCGGCTAGCCTAGGGTTTTGCACTTCCATCTTTGGACCTTTTTAGACCAGGACATTTAAATGAGTCCTCTGCTAAAAGGAAGGTAGCATAATATTATAATATTGTTGAATTCAACAAATACATTCAAAAATACAGAGTTGAACATAAAGACATGCAACTTCTCCAGGCATAGACAAGTGCACCCTCACACCATGTCTGTTTACTCCTGATTTTAGTTAAGGATTTGACAATTAAACAATGAACTGGCAATTTTTAATTGCACTGATATTAAATTAAAAAATGCCGATATCATTGTATTGCTAATTTTCATATTTAAATTGTATGCATGTCATTATAACAATACTACGTCCGAGACTACGTCATTTGTTTATAGTAACATAAGTACCACAATTAAATTAAAAAAATACTATTACTAGTTATTTGTGGACCTAAAATTTTATTCAAAATACACAACATGACAACTTAACTATTTATTGTAAATTGTAAAATATCAATTATTGCAGTTAGATATATTACTCGTAATACCATTTGACTTTATCGCTTATAAATTTGTCATCTTATATTGAAGCAAGTTTATTTCAATATGTGTATTCGTTCCTGATATTGCTGCTGTTATTTTTTCTTTTATTCTTTCAAATTTTCAATGTAGCCTTCAGCAGCAGTATTGCTTTTCCAACCGCCGTGTCTTTTCACTATACACAGATCAGCATCAGAATCGACCAAATATGAAGCACTTACTTTGTGCTTGGTAGCATACATTGGTAGAGAAAAATATTTTAGATATATGTACATACAACTAGAAGAAAATAAATACAGGGTGGACCAGCTTTTTCGTGCCAAACTTTAAGGGTATGTTCTATGTCGAAAAATAACCGTAGTTTGCTATACAAACAATAGTACAAAATTGCTTCGTTATGAAAATACAGGGTGTTGAAGTTTATTCTGAAAAACAGAAAAATACATTTTTTTTTGAAACCGCTCGAGATAATTAAATGAAATTTGGCAGGTATCGATAGAAATGGAAGACTTAAGTTTTGCAATACCAAAGTTTCTGTTACTGTCACCAGTGGCGCGAGTAGCAGGTAGTCAGTGGCTATTTTCCAACAAAAAAATGGTACGTCCCTGGTTTTTCCAAAAATTAATGTTATTTTTGGATTTCTTGTTCAATTTAGTAAAAAAAACGCTCTTGAATTTTTGTTGTACGATGCACCGTTTTCCTTCAAATGGATTATTATTTGTTAGCTGCATACCAGATACGCTTGCTGCAACCACCAGATAAACAAATTTACAACGACTAGTTGGCGTCGGTTTTTATGTCAACGTTTGACAAATCTTAAATAGATTTGTCTTCTGTGTAGTAGTATCAAAATGCCGTTTAGATTTTCAAATCAAGAAATAGCGGATATCCATTTTGTGTATGGATTTGCAAATGGAAACACAAGGGCGGCCGCCAGAGAATACAGAAGAATATATCCGCAGATACCACATCCTAGTCGCAATGTGTTTACAAGAATTCAGCAATTAATGGAGAATGGTTTAGGAAATTTACATGGAGATCGAAATAATGCCAACCCAAACCAACAACAAAGAAGAATTTCTCGACGGATATTAAACGAGTTTGACAGAGATCCAACAACAAGTTCCCGTATAGTTTCTCGTATTATCCGCACCTCTAAATCCAATGTACTTCGTACCCTTAGAAGGGATCACAGGCGTCCATATCACCTACAACCTGTTCAAGGCTTACATCCAGGAGATGAAGAGAAAAGAGTGACTTTTTGTCAGTGGGTCCTTTGCTCAGTTCAAGAAAACAGGGATTTTTTGAACAACATATTGTGGACTGACGAATCCTGCGTTACCCGTCACGGTATAGTTAACTTTCATAACCAACATGTGTGGTCACATGAAAATCCTCATGCCACTAGACCACGAAATTTTTGAGTTGAATTCAGCGTAAATGTTTGGATAAGGATTTACAACAACAATCTGTTTGGACCCTATTTTTTACCTCGACGCTTAAACGCAGAAAACTTCTTACAGTTTTTAGAAACGGAACATCACAATATGTGGGATGAAATACCGATTATTTTAAGACAGACTTAATTTTTTCAGCTTGACGGTTGTCCCGCTCATTTTGGTAGAAATGTTAGAAATTGGCTGAACAATAACTTTCCGGACAGATGGATGGGGCCACCACGGTCTCCGGATATTACCGTCTTAGACTTCTTTGTGTGGGGTTTTTTAAAAGAGAAAGTTTATGCGACTCCCGTGAACACACAAGATGAACTTATTACTCGCATAAGAAATTGTTGTAATGCAATAATACCACATCTAAATAATTTAAATAGATGTATTGTACGTAGGTGCGAGTTGTGCATTGAAAAAAATGGTTCCCATTTTGAACAATTTTTATAACTTTTTGTTAATAATTTTAATTAGTTTAGCTTTTGGTATTCATTGTGAAAATAAAGGTTGCTAATACACGGTGTATGCAATGTGTATGTAATGCAGCAAGTGTATCTGGTATGCAGCTAACAAATAATAATCCATTTGATGGAAAACACAAGTTTTAAATTAATTTATTATTTATTAAACGGTGCATTTTACAAAAAAAATTCAAGAGAGTTTTTTTCTACCAAATTGAACGAGAAATCCAAAAATAACATTAATTTTTGGAAAAACCAGGGAGGTACCATTTTTTTGTTGGAAAATAGCCACTGACTATCTGCTACTCGCGCCATTGGTGACAGTAAAAGAAACTTTTGAATTGCAAAACTTAAGTCTTCCAATGTTATTGACACCTGTCAAATTTCATTTAATTATCTCGAGCGGTTTAAAAAAATGTATTTTTCTGTTTTTCAGAACAAACTTCAACACCCTGTATTTTCGTAACGAAGCAATTTTGGACTATTGTTTGTATAGCAAACTACGGTTATTTTTCGACGTAGAACATAGCCTTAAAGTTTGGCACGAAAAAGCTGGTCCACCCTGTATAAAGGACGTATTGAGGACACATTTTCACAGACACTGTGTTTTAATTTCAGAAGCCTTTCATTTATTCACTGGAGCTGATACAAATAAATTCTCCAATTATCATTGTTTTTCATAAAATAAAACTGAATCTTCATCCATCACATTTTTTGAAGCTCATCTCTTCCGCAAGCTCCATTTAGTTTAATAACCATAGGTTATTTTTGTAAGTCATCTGATTCTGTCAACAATTTTGTGGCATCCTGTTTAGTATTTTTTAATATTTTACGTCTCTAACATTTAGATTTTCGTTTTGGTAATGCAGTCAACTATGTGCTTGCCACTGTCAACGTTTTTTCTAATTAATGAAATACATCTTTAACATTAAATAATATGACCAGAACGAAGATGCTAACCTTTCTTTAGACAACCATTCGAAGTATACTAATAAGACTTTTTGTGGGTTATATTGTGTTTTTATTGTTGTACCACGGATAAACATAGTTATAAACGTTGATACGTTTAATTCAAATTCAATATGCAATGCATTGTCAGGGAAATGGTAAAACAGTCACTATTTTTTTTATATAATAGTTATTAATGCATCTATCGTTTCAAAAATACAAAATTTTAAAATTTAATTGTATTCTTGGCAGCAGATATAATTTGGTATGTAATTTGGACCATAAACAATCATTACGGTACACGCTGTTATTACAGACTCATCTAACGCTTCATCTGATAATATTCACAGCTGATGGTACCATAAAGATTGGGTTTATAATCCTTATTACATAAACAATTATTATGGTTTTAATGGTAATCAGATAAAATGTAATGTAAGTGTAATTCGAATCATATATGATCGTTATGATACATGCTCTGCCATATTAAGGCTATACCTACATAAAGTCGTTATCATTATCCTTATAACATAAATGATTATAATGACTTTGTAGTATTATACTAATAATGAGCTTCCCTAATTTAAAGATTCAAAACTGTTAGATAATGGAAACTTTATAAATTTTTGAATTTCATTATCGATACGACTAGAAAACATTTTATTTCTATTCTAGAATAAGGTAAAATCAAAATAATTTTGTTATGGAGAACAATTGTATGTATCGTACATATAAATTATAGACGTAGTTCAAGTGTGACAAATTAGTTTCTGTCAACCCTTGTTACCTCATGTCGCATTAGAGAATTTAGCACAGCTGCCCAACAACGTAAAATGCAAATAGGTATACAAGAAAACAATGATTTATTTCATTGCTATTCACAAGCCAAAGAAAAATATTCCCTCATTCATGTATTATTCGAAATTAGAAACATACGTATTTAATTATGATAGCATCACAGTAAATAGGATATCTAACATTAATGGTTGAATCAATTTCTACGTAATTGAAAACTCATCGATTTCTATAGGATCTTCCTTGTAACAAAATTATTCATAAAAAATAGATTCTGTACCTTCGCTACAGAGTTATCAAAACCATAGTGTACTTCATACTCTAATGCAGTATGTGTCCCTATAAAACTAAATTATTTTATGTTTTAATTTCTCTTTTATGAGTAGAATTTTTCTATATAACTTAGCATATTTAGTATTAAATTTTATGATTTGGTAACATGGTATAGCTATATTTTTTATTAAGTGATTTTCCAAATTGACTGGGAAATCTTAAATTTAGTTTTGATACTAAAAAATTAATTGGTAGAAACAATGAAATTAAATCAATAGAAAACTTTATTTTTAAAGTGAAAAAAGGTTTTGTATTTTGAGTTAATAGAATTCTACCGTCTATTTATGGAAAAACTTATATACATATAATTAATTATTAAAGCCCGTACTTTGTTCGCAGATCAGGGGCGCACTAAGGAAGCTAAGTTAATGTTTGTACAGAGTCTTCATAAATGATTACAAGCCACGTGACCTACGCGCATATGCAACCAACATTGCTCTGTTGATAGCAGTTTCTCGAGAATCCCTAAATATCAGTGGGTGTCAGTGGTATGGTTGAAGGGATTACTGATGTAAATAAATTTGTTATTGAAATTTAGTACATAACCTAATAAATTGCTCGACTACTGAAATTTAATACATAAAATTTAAAATTACATAGTTACTGACAAAAAAACGTTTATTTGTTTCGTTTCAAATGCTTTTAACTTTATTAGAAAGAGAAAACTACCAATTTTCTCTTGTTAATGAACAAATTGAAATTTTTATGAAAACAAAGAGTATATAATGTAAACACAACTGATTTTTTTATTGTATTGCAGGGTAAAAGAAACATATTTTACTGTATTAAGATTTATTTACAATATTTGGGATAAAAACATTACATATTGTAGTGTTTAAAAGAATTTATTTGTGGCATTTCTTAGTTATTTATCTTCGCTTGGGTATTTTGCCACTTGAATAAAAATTAACAAATTAAAATAATTACATGTTGTGTTCAAAATGGTGCCCTTCACTTGCTATGCATAAATTTACCCTCCTGTGCATATTTTCAAATACATTTTGTAGCTGTTCTCCTGTGATGTTGTTGATTTCTCGAATAATTGCCGCTTCTAATTCTTCGATAGTGTGTATCGCTGTCTTAAATATATTATTTTTCAAATGTAAAAACAAAAATTAATCCAGCGAACTAATCCGGAGACCAGGCTGGCCACTAACCTGCACTAATCAGTCGATTGCCATAAAATTGCTCTAAAAATTGAATTGTTGCTTTGGCAGTGTGTGCAGTTGCTCCATCTTGCTGAAAGTAACCTACTTGCAGCTCGTCATCATGTAACTGTTCTAAAAATGACTCTAATATAAGGGTCCAATATCTTTCAGCATTTATAGTTTTGTAGAAGAATATAGGCCCTACTATACGTCTTCTTGATATCGCTGTCCAAGCACCACCTTTTACGGCATGTAAACTGGTTTCTACAAATGTACGAGGATTTTCTGCAACCCAAGTTCTATAATTTTGGCTATTTACATAACCAGATAAATGAAAGTGTAATTGTTTTCCATAGTCAACGGGAAGTAATTCATTTACAACAGTTACCTTGTATGGGTGTAAATGCAACTGTTTTTTAAAGCCTTGTGACATGTTCCCACTGAAAATCTAAAAATAAAAATTTTTGGTTATTGAACTAAAATTCGATATCGGTTTCAAATAAAAATTTCAAAATTGATATATTTTAGAGCTGCAATCTAAATCAATTTGTGAATATTTACATCAACTTAATAAAAAAAATACCTGTCTGAGCAGACATATTTGATATAAATTTTGTAGGACTTTGTTATAGTTATTCGTTGCTGTATATTATCAACGACATCTTCTGTCAGTACAGTTGGTCTGCCTGTAGATTTTCCTTTGCAAATGCATTGTTTATTTTCAAATCGTTTGACGATAGTACACTTTCGGTATGAGAATGTGTTATAGTCAATGTTTGCGATTGGGAACTCGGTCATAAATTGCTCAATGCAAGATTGTAAGGAGTATGTCCACATTCCGTCTTCATTTCTAGTCCCACCTCGAAAATGAGCCATTAAAATAAAGGCATCTTGCTCAACAGTAAAAGGCATACTGTTCTGAATTGAAATAAGAATATTATTAACCTTAAAATTTTGTTTTTGTTACAACTTACCAGTAATACGACGAAGTCCCAAAAGTTTAGCTATGAACTTTAGCTATTTATTAATGAGGCAAAGGAAAGCAATCAAGATACTAGAAAATCGCAAGGATAAAATAAATCAACAACGGCGCGGGAAATAGCGGGAAGACGAACGCTACTGAAAGATACAGAAGTGCCAATTTTACGTCACACGTCCTAATGATTCGTTTACAATGAACAATGTGAAACGGTTGTGTCATGCGCGAGATGGTACTATTGACGATTGGTTGAATAAGATGTCAAGAATAAATTACACCAATCACAGCCGTTGAAATTACAGCCGCGTAATATTGCGTTTTAATGTAACCTTGGTCTTATTCTTTTAGTTACTTATAATGTTAACAGAATTTAATTACCAACACCAAGGAAATAAAATAACCGTTTCTAACAAAATTACTGGTCACGTGGCTTGTAATCATTTATGAAGGCTCTGTAGAAACCGAAGTGCAAATATACTACAAAACCACATGTTACCTTGTACTGGTAATTTATAATATCCAACATTATTCATATTAAATTCATTAGTTTAAACAACAATCTACGTAACTACTTGCAGTACCAGAATACAATTGAATTACCAGCATCTGATGTAATTATTTAGGTGTTAGACTGTGATTTTATCGCTAATAAATCCATTTCGGTTTCAAAAATGTGTGTTCGACGTCCACAGAGGGTACTGAAGCATATTTAAAGTATATATAATTTTTCATGGATGGCACATTTAGGGTAGATTAAGAAAAATATACTTCTTTCTCATCAAAAATATCTACTATACGGCATAAAGTCAAGAAGTCTCGGATTGTTCTACAAAACGGTATCACTTTATTTCTTCACATGTTCCTTATAATTATTGAGAAATAAACTGTTGCAAATAAAAAACATTATTTATTGCGTTATTTATTGAATATCCTGATGCTGTTGCTTCAAGACGCCGAATAACTGAAGGTATCCGTGAATAATTAAAATGTATGTAAGCTATATCTTCGCAAATCGGAAATTCTAGAAACGTTGACCATATAAAATAGAGGTAACATAACTTGAGTATAATCGCTGCAGAATACTTTTTATGCCGTCAAAATAGGTTCATTTTGATAATATGACGTTTCTAAATACGTATCCAACGCACAGTTCCATTGAAACATTTTTGTAACCTGCTGTAAGTCTAAACATGTCTAAATAAAATTAACACTCCTGGGCCCCGATTTTCGAATGCAGTGAAACATATTTGAGTGGGAATTCAGTTCATTATGTGTATATTTACTTTTATACTCCTTTAGCAAAAACTATGTAAAGTATTTCCCGATTTTTTATGGGAAACAACTACAATGAGAATGGTCAAGAATACAGATTTGCATTTTCTCACTTTCTGAGGAAATGTGTATTTTTTATTATTTGGCATGAATAAAATTGAATTATTTAAATAAAATATATTTAAATATTATGAATATATCTTATTATATATTAAAAATACTTATAAAGTCCGGACCTGAAATCTGTGAACAAAGTGTAGGATTTATTAGTGATATGTAATTTATACCATAATTTTGACCAGTAGTGTCCATGGTTTACTTTTAATCAAAAAGAATATATTTAAATTTTATATACTGCCAATTGATTTTACATAATTAGATTTTTCATTAAAAAATCTTTCCGAGAAAATCATTTAAAAAATAGCAGCACGGATTACCATTTGAATCATTGTAATTAGTTAAGAAAATTAAAATTATTTTTACGCAATACAAATAAAGTGGTCTGTAATAGATGTTCAAATTTTCCTTTGAGCGTTACTAACGCTTAGAATATCAGAGACGGGCTATGTTCGATGGTTAACAATTCAAGACACATGTAGATACATTATGGTAACAGCAAAATACAATGAAATTTATATCTTCATAACATTTTAAATGTTACATAAATATTACAGAATAAAATAAGTAAAATATTCTCTGGAGATTATTATTTGTGGCATAATTCTAGTTTTTCTTCTAGTTTAATTAGGTATTTTACTGCATTTCTGAAAATAATAAAGATTAATTGAATAAATCATTGTGCCAAAAGGATCAGTCAAGGGTTATTTTTGAAACTAAGTTTACCTACCCAAAATAACTGAAACACTAAAAAAATAACAAAAATCATGTCACTATCGCACATTTCCGTATTTTTCGAAAAACTCTGCTTTCGTTCTCAAAAAATGCAAAATAACAATAGGAATGGCATCAAACATTATTAGCCTATTGCAATATTATGTACTTATGTACCATAGTTTGTTACATATCTTGCCTGAACAGTATGGCTTGTAAGGAAGATCGCCAACTTAGCTTGTGTAAAGCAATCACTAAGATCATTTATCAGGATAAGGTGAAGTTGATACCATTTTATACGAACTTCTCGAATGCATTTGATGGCCTTGATTAGTTTATTATTATCTAAATTGAATATCTTTTTAATTGTTGAATGACATGACCTCATATCTGTCTGGTATCACTTTCACCAAATTTCAGTTGTCAAGTTTGCCATAATGACTGAGATTTATATGGCGGTGGCCAGTGTGCGGTTAAATATTTGAAGAAGTCAGGGAATGGTATAAGACAACGGTATTATTCATCAGTCCTAATTATTGGTATAGTCAAAAGTCGACTCCTAGTAGAATATCCGTGGAGAGGATGCCTTCTCCCATCAACGATTACAGCTGATCTATGATCATACGATCGCAGGGGTTGAATAGTCGCATTCAAGTACTTACGCCTTAAAGTTCCCTGTCTTAAAACAGTATTAAATATAAGGATAAATGATTTTAAACATTTAATAACTGAAATTTCAAAGGCTTAACAAATAGCTGGAATATCTTCAGGCTATTTTCAAGAATATCAAAAAAACAATCACAAATTGTAATAGAAAGCGGTCTAACCGACAAGATTTTGGGTACTAGATTTTATAAAAATCACTATTTTTTAAATTCAAGTACAACTATTTTAACAACGTGTTCAGGTAAGCTTAAAAGGCAATAAAAAAATATTTCGAAATTCTAACTCGATGTTTAAAAAATGAAACAAAACTCTTTTTTTTCTCCGGAAAATTAGCGCCTATGATATCGTCTGAGATTGCTTAGATCTTATATATGTCAACTACCATGCGGTCGTTTTTTTTACAGCATATTCAATTGTAGAAACGACAAAAATTAACATTTAATACCTGATCCAGCTAACTGCAGCATTTTAAATTCGTTTTTCGTTCCAAACTGTCAAAACTGCGTTATCACTCATTACAGATGTATTACCCACTAAAACACACACTTTACGTAGTACAGTCAAATACAATTCTCAATTATTCTAAGAAAATCTAACGAAAGGAATATTAATAGATAATAGAAAACTTTGCACTCAGAAGTTATTAATTATAAAATATAAGTTTATTATAGAACAATATCTTTATTTGATACAAATTTATTTCTTTAATTACTAACAAACTTTTAAAATTGAAAAAATAGGCACTTAAAACTGATTCTTCGCTCATAAATAAGTTTTAATATATTAAAGGGCGATTCCGTTAATTCTTATTTTTCTCTACCCCCTCTTTAAATATTTATGCTCACTCATAACCCTGTATAAACCATGTCTTCTTTCATTTGCGACAAATCCGTTAAAACTTTATTTTTGAAGATGACCCATCATATATTTTTATTATATATTCTATATCTCCGAAATTCAACAATCGCTTGGCGATTTTTTAGAAAGACCTGGATCGCCATCTTAGCAGCCATGGTAAGATTAGAAGAAACAGATTTAGATGCCATTTGAAAGAAAAAAACGTTGATTTGTTGAATTATCTTGAAGAATAATTTTTTTTACGGATTTTTATACAAATAAAAGTAGACATATTCTTTGTAAATATTGTTTACTTGTATTTTTATTGCAATTTTTTTTATTTCTTTTTATTTGTCGGTCAGTGGTCGGGTTCGATCCCTGCAACCGGTGAACCGTATATCAGTTATATTTGTGGAGAGGATTGGCACCCTCTATTCGTATATGATAATGAAGAATGTTAGCTTGGGTCAATGTGAGAGATTGATACCGGTCGGCATTTGACTACCCCCTAATTAATGAGGTGTTCCAGGTTTCCTTCATTCCTGTACTGAATGGTGGTTAGGGCCTACCAACGTAAGGCATTCCTGGGCGGAAATGCGACCTGTTTAATAATAATATGCCACCCCCTCTACCGCACAAGTCTTAGACTTCTGGGCTATTTCTAGTGATTAAAATGAGGGATAGACATATTATTATTATTTATTGATCTCCTACGGTTTAATTTTGACTGTTAATTTAGTTTACATCAGTATAAAATTTCACTCCATATGAGAATATGTTTCATGTTAATATCAACTAAAATAATTAAAATATGCATATCTTCTGCAGTTATTATTGCATTGCGTGTTTCATTACATATTCATTTAGCCTAATCTAAATCTTTAGGGACTGTAATATACAATTATGTTATTGCGTAAACTTCACGCTTATACTTAATTAGGAAAATAATTATTATAATAATTGAAATAAATATCAACACAATAACTCCTAACTCAGTTTATTATTTAATAACTGTTTATTTTTTTTTAATTAATGAAAAATGTTGACGACATCCCGTTGTTTGATGCTAACTTAGCTTTGTACCTCCTATACTTTAAAAGTATTTTTTAATATCATGGATTGTTGTCCTTGTTAATATAATCATAATTATTTAGAGTTATATTTGAACATATACTCATCTCTCCAATACCGTTTTCAAACAGAATCGACGTAAAATTAGTCTAAGAAATTTATATAATACAAGGATCTCACCAAGATTCCGCGAAAAGTAAAAACTTTAGGTAAATTAAAAAGATTTAAATATTAAATTATGTAAAATGACACCATTATATTGTAACGCTATAACATGCAAGATACTTTTTCCATTAAAAATGTTACTATACCCGAGTTTCAAAATACTAGAGAGTAACTATTTCTCACTCACACAATAACACTTTGATGAGTATGACCGTACACAGTAGAAGCTATTAAGAGCGGGAGGAGACGAAAAGGTTTCTTTTCAATTGCCTACATATTAATTCAACGGGGTTAAAAACACAGCAATATGGATTCAACTGTAGAACGGTATGTCCCTGAGCCGTAGCCGATTCATCAATAACGTATTTATTTGTAAAATTATAGACGACTATATGCAGTAACTCATCTTTCTTAAAACTAGCATCGTACTCAATTTTATGGATTCTGAGAAATACTTTGAATATTATTTTCTTTGTGCCAGTATCGGAATCCTTTCTGAAAGTATTGAATGGTATGAAACGTTGTCTAAAGCTGCGTATCCATTACGCGCGGCAAACCCTCGAACATTAGCTCGCGCGGCAGCCGCTCTTATCTATCTCTTAATGGATACTGAGTTGCCGCGCGAGCCAAATCAAATATGCCGCGCTCGAACACGCCGCGGTGCGAGCCAAGCTCTGTCGGTTTTTTGACACGCGGCAAAGGTATTTCAATCAGTTGCTCGTTTGAAATTGGGACGGTTGTGTCGTTGTTCGAATTCGCTCGCGCAGCAAAACGACCAACCACCATGGATAATGAAAAATGTCGCCTTCTAATCCAGTTATACGGTGCTAAAGATTTCCTATGGAATAGGAATTGATACTCGAAACAGGTATTGCAGACTAGTATACGAGTCTCCGGTTGCCAGGAATCTTAAAGTTATAGCTAATCTTTCAGTAACGGAAATCGCGTCTCGAAATTGTGTGTTCATTTTCTTCACCCTTGGCTCAATTAATAATTTAAGTGCTCAAACTCTATAGTTGACATTCTTGTAAAATTTTTTATTGTTTCGTCAATGGCTTCATATCTCATATCTTCCAGAAGTCTCACTCCACCATACTGGATTCTATTAAAATACATTTTCTTCATCCACCAACGCACTTTTCGTTTAGGTTTTTTGTGAATAATGTGATACATCATGAATGAAAGCGCTTGCTGCTCGTGCACGTGAAACGTCCATGGTTGCTTCGCGAAAACTAATAAACGCTCTACGTTTGGGTTGGATCGCTCGCCGCGGACGGCTACCGCGCTATCGCAAAAGTTCGTAACTGAAATGGCTCGCGCGGCAAAATAGCGGTTTTGCCGCGGATGAGCATGCCGCGCGAGGCTGCCGCGTATAATCGATACGCACCTTAAGGCTATTATTAAATGTTTGATACCAGCCACTCCACATAGGGGGGTCATAAATTCCAAAGCTTTAAAATGTTACTTTTAATGGCTCGGTATCTAACTCGGCAAACGAGAAGAAGTAACCCTCAAATTGGATTATTCAGGATATTCACAATGTAATTCTAATGATACAATATATGTATTTTTACATTTAACTAAATAATTTGGCACCTTCTGTTGTACTAGGTCTGGAGCTACAGAAATGAATAATGCAAAGTTTGATAAGAGATAGATAGAACTAACTTACAGTACTTTGGTGTTCGATGTTACGCGACGAGAACAGGTGTTCGTAATTCCACTCTCTTACAACACCACACAGTACTCACGACTTTAATGTAATATTCACAATACTATTTAAACAATTAGAACTTATGAATGTTGTTTGGCATTCAAGGGGCCTAAAGCGTTTTATAATTACACTGGACAACAATTATTTTCAAATGTTTCGTTGCCTCTTATTCGTAAACCTAATGAGTCATTATGTAAGACAGACAGAGATCGTGCCAACAAAGTTGCTCAAGCTTTAAACTTGTGTTTACCAGAGAACTAGCCGGTCCGTTATCAACTATCATGTGCCCAAAAGTAAATCATTCCATAAATTACATTAACTTTACTGAAATCACGGTACGGGAACAACTAAATAAATGATTTCTGCACAAGTTTCCTGGTCTCGACAATATAACATCCTCTTTGCTGAGAAACTGTTCTGAAGCTATCTGCGCGCCTCTAGCACACAAACGACTTTTTCCTTTTGAAAATTACCTAGCATTTGGTTGGCAGCTGCAGTTACACCTATATTTGAAAATGATGCCAAATTGGATCCTAACAACTACCGGCCGATTAGTCTAACTCCTATATGTCCGAAAATCATGGAACGAATTATTGTCAACATATTGTTGTAGTTCCTACTTAAGCATAATGTAATTCTCCTACACTACATGGATTCCTCTGGGCAGGTCAACTTCCACTAATTTGTTGACCTGCTTACATACGTGGACTCGAATAATGGACAGTGGCGCACTGGTGGATGTTGTATATTTAGGTTTTCTAAGACGTTCGATAGAGTCCCAAAACAAAGATTACTGCATAAACAAGAGCATTTTGGAGTTCAAGGAAACCTTCTTAACTGGATTTGATCATTTTTATCTCGAAGGAAATTTTCGGTGAGAGTTTCTCAGGCTTAATCTGTTTCTCGATGTTACCTCTGGAGTTCCTCAAGGATCTGTTCTCGGACCATTGCTGTATATTATATTTACGTCATATCTCCCTTACCACCTGCGCAACCATCCTGTTAGGTGTAATAATAACAAAGGACTTATGCTGGTCTCATCACGTTAGTAGCACTAATTCTGTTAACACCTTGTAAATAACGGTAAAGGGGCTTTGTCGTATATAATTTTTTCCCTTTTGCTGCGTATTTATTTTTTCATCTCATACTGGTACTTTTTCAATAGTGATAGTGTCAGCTACATCCACCTTTATATTGAACTATATAAAAAGTAAAAGATGTTTTGAACACAAGATTGGATTTTGATAGACACAGACATAAATACCAAAAAAGTTTTCTCACTTTCAGTGAGCGAATAAATTTAGTTGCTAAAAATAGAGGCGTAGTCGTGTAGCCTACGTAGATTTTATTATTTCAGCGCATCCATCGGTAAAATTGCTACGTGGGATAAATGTCGTGATATAAAAAGATTGTAATGGTAGATATTTATTTTGAGAAATACATTATTTCCCCGTTGAGATGTTCTGGTAATTGGATAGAAAATATTTTACAAAAAAAGAGGAACCTTTTCTACATATCTGAATATCTACCTACTTATTTTTTTAGTCATCATTAAGTATTGTGTATTTCGGTATTACATATTTATTTCGAGCCAATATTTACATTCCTTATTAGAAATTATACAGTATGTGAAAATTCAAATTTATTGTCAATATTTGTAAATAACTTTTTAAAAATCTAAGTATTTTTGGAGCCCAGCAATTCAAATTTGTAGCTAATTTTAAGTAGAGAGAGCCACTTATGACTGATCGTGCTTTTTAAATGGCAGAACTTTTTTGCACTTTAGTGTATCCATATGACTATTAAAACAATCGGTTATCATCATAATTTACCATTCTGAGAAACTTTTTCAAGTAACATTTTGCTGCATTTTCAGTGGAAAAACCGCTTTACCTGCAACTCAAAAAGTTTTTACTCGATGCACTGAATATTTCGAATAGGATTATTTCGAAAACGGTTACTCTAAAGGCGACTTAACAGTCTGCAATTCTTTCTGCAAGTTACAAGTCCCTTGCACGTAGCTATTCGCTCTGGCGATTTTCCGATTAGCCGTTGCAATTTTTATTCTGAGGGATAAGTTAGTGATTTGCATGGTTACCACCATTCGTAAAAGTCTGCCACCACCAAATTCAAGCTGCCTATTTTTCGCTTCTACTTGATCAATGTTTGATTGTGGAGCTTGCAAAATATATTTTCATTTTACTGAAACCTTCATTTTATACAGGGTGAGTCAGTCATAATGTCATTAATTTTAATAGATAGATAGGGAATAATGAGTATAATGCGAATACGCGATTAAAAAAAAAATCTAAATGCATATTTACGCCGAAAAAAAATATTTTCAAATCATTATTTAAACCCCCTTTTCAGACTGTCACTGACCGTTCACAGCCTTGGTCGGTTACAGCTGACAGTTCAACTCGATGTCGACCTAATGCAATGTTGCCAAGTTGAAATATTTTTCTAGTACCTACCTACCTAGGCATTAGACATCATAAATAAACGATTGTACTGACTATTTTAGAAT
Organism: Monochamus saltuarius; assembly: GCA_025584915.1. Lineage (NCBI taxonomy): Eukaryota > Metazoa > Arthropoda > Insecta > Coleoptera > Cerambycidae > Monochamus > Monochamus saltuarius. The sequence goes on along the minus strand of CM046721.1, from coordinate 48,456,175 downwards.
CTCATATTATTTCTTGCTCAGTTCAGCCAATAATAATTTAAAATGTTAATGTTCAATGAACGCTTTCCAATCAATTCTATTAAAAATTCCAAGTAACGCGGTCCATTCAGGTTCTCCGGTAGAAAATACGGCCCAATCAAATGATTCCCGTAAACTCATGCCCATACGTTGAGAACAAATCGCCTCTGAAAGCTAAACCGACGAGTAGCGTGTGGATTTTCGTCCGACCAAATGTGACTGTTATGACTGCAAAGAAATTAGCTTGGTTTGTTTAAAAAGTATTTAATATTGAAATTACAAAACTCCAACGTATCTAATAATAAACTGAGTAATAAACCATTTAGGTACTATCGTTTGCAATATTAATGACACTCACTAAAATGAATTTTGCAATTTATTTTGAACTTCTGACGTATTCATATTGAAATCTGCTTTAAATTTTTAACATTAGTTATTAGTTGTTTCACTTACCAAGAGAGATTTAATGATATTTCTATTCAGAACTTCCAGAAGTTCAAAAACTGTTTTAAGAGAGTGTCATTATTATTGCAAACGATTATACATTACATAAAAAACGTTTAAAACGTGTTTAAATACAAAGTAATAAAAAAAACCTTGTGTTGTCGACAAAACACTGTCCAAGACTAGGTCAATAACCTAGTTACCTAGTTTTTGTTATTTAACGACAAGGAGTAAAATTAACTTTTTTTATCTAGATACATGAATGAATTTTCCTTAAATATTGATTTATTTTTTAATAAAGACAAATGTAGATAATAAATAAATGTTTTCGAATATTAGGTTATTTATTTTTAATAATTTTGATATTACGTTTTCACTACGTTTTACAATTGAATATGAATTTGTAGTATTAGTCGTAAGTATAATATAATTATTCAGTTTGTAATTAGTAATTACATACATCTAGCCTAGAAATGTATTGCTTTTTAAGTAGTATATGGTACTAACCTATTTAAAATTCCACTTCGAGTAATGCTGCACTCATCCGTCCATAGTCATTTTGAGGATGCCCAGCAAGTTCTCGGCGCGGTTTAACACATCGCGAACACGTTGAAACACTTGGACAAAGGTTCGCGCACTTGGGTAAAGCCTATTAGGGAAACGTCTCCGGTATTCGACAGCAGCGGCATTCGCATTTCGTAAACATTCCTCGTATAACTAGCATTTCCGCATATTCTAAATTAGTAAAATTAGGCATTGTGATGTGAATTTACGACCAATACACTACCGAAATAAACAAACTACTGCTCGTATTCTCTCCATCCCCCCTCTAAATGTGTGGTGTGATCTCTAAATTTTGGGGGAAGGAAATGCGGGAAATGCGGAAAGTGTGACTAAATGGTGGGAAATTTGAACAATACGCACGCTGAAGTGTTAGACGACGTTATGTATGTAAACATGTGGCAACGATGCCTTCCATCGGAATTAGATTATCATATGGCTGCGACATCACAATGTTTGTAGCGTACCACGAGCGTCGTGTTACCGATTTTTATAGGGTGATTTGTTTATTTTTTTAAAGGTCGAGTAAAAAAATTTTTTTTTCGATTTTCTGCCTTTATTAGGCCTTCCGAATACGTGGTTAAAATTAATGACATTATGACTGACTCACCCTGTATATTATGTTGTTTGTTATTGTTACTTGTTAAATTTGCAGAGAGAATTGCGGACTGTACAGCGGCTTTAACGACTTCAACAAAAAAAAGTTGGAAAATTGGTTGTTTCAATAGTCAGATGGGTACACTAATCCGCAAAAAAGTTTTATGATTTAAAATAACATGACGTGCAATAAGTGACGTCATAATTAGAAACAAATTTGAATTTATCGTCCCCAAAGAAAATGTACTTGAATATCGAAAATATAATGTTATCTTTGACGTCCTGTAAATTTTGACGTCAGGAATCTACTCTTGTTCTATGTTCCACTAATTTCTGGGCACACTGTATATAGGTACTTATGATTGATCGGAATAGTATTTTTCTATTTTATAGATCTTTTCCTATGCCAGGGGTCTAAGTTAAGTTGACTAAAATGAGTTTTCAACTTAATTATCATGCAATTTTGATGTTATATAATTTCCGCAGAAAACATTTAGTTTGGTATCTGACCGGATGGTCCTATAGCAAACAATAAAACTTATTTTCTTCAAAAGGAGCAAGGGGGAGCAACGCTTTTTCCAGATTAAGCTCACCAAATAGTTATCTTAACTATCAAAGCGTCGCAGATATTAAGTTTGGGGATTGAGCATTAGATTACAGTTATTTTTAATAACAATAGACATAGCGCAACTACAGCTCTACTTGATGATTTTAGATCTTTGAGGTTTTGACCAGGAATATAGGTATTTTGTCTCACTGTGTGACGCAACAAATTGGAAATAGATATTGGGTTAATAGGAAAGGGGAAGTGTGGTGGAAAATATTAAGCGAGAAATGAAGAGTGGGCCAAGTTATTACATCATTTTCGGACACATACCAACAGCTTTGCGAAAGCGTGCTATTCTGTTAATATTTATGTCGTTTTTGTTTGGAAATATTTAACAAGTTTTTTTTAACTTAAAATGAAAATATGAATACAACCGCTTATATAGCCAAGAGAAATCCTTTTATTCAACAGCCAAAATTTGTATTATAATGTTTAAACAGATAATAATGTTAACGTCTTCAATATAACAACATTTTCATCCACAAGAAATATCTACTACTTCTTTGAATTTTGTATTCAAAATTTAAATGAACATAATGTTGGAATCTTCGCTCAACCCATATTTTAGTTTGGATAAAATCAGAATCTATGGATAGTTCAATTGATAAATTTGGGCTAATAAATCAAAGGTCTTTTAGGTTTTTTATCTATAATTATCAGTTTTATGATCTAGATTTTATTTTATATAATTTGTACTACTTAATGTACTATAACACAACTCTACAAAGAAATTTTCGTTTTTTGCCCTAAAGTTTATTTTATGATTTTCCTATTTGTTATGCACAAAAATAAAGAAAAAATACCTTTTTTCCAATAAAGTTTGCTTTTGTGATAGTTATAATAATAATACTCATTTTCGAGTTTTTATAAGAATTCTAATTAATTTTAGTACATTCCAATTTACCGCCTGATAAAAGTGGGGTTTTTACATTCACACAATGCCTCCAGATGGCACACAAGAGAGTGATAAACAAAAGGTGTTTTGTACAAGTCTAGAAAAGATTAAAATGTCATCGAGAAAGTCAGAAGCAAAGGTTAAAGCTGGAGTTTTTGTTGGTCCGTAAATTAAAATAATTTTTGGCGATGAAAAATGTCCAAACTTGCTTAATAGAGCTCAAAAAGCAAGTTGGAAGAGTTTTAAAGCAGTAGTCTGGATTTTTAGGGAATAACAAAGCTGAAAACTACCGAGATCTGGTTTAAAATATGGACAATGGGTTGCAGGATGTCTTTAAAAGTACATATGCTGCATGCTCATTTAGATAAATTTAAAAATAACATGGGGGCGTATTCAGAAGAGCAAGGAGAACGTTTCTACAAAGATATTATGGACTTCGAAGAACGTTATCAAGGCCAATACAATGAAAATACGATGGGAGACTATATTTGGGGTTTATTGAGAGAAAGTTCTTATGAACATAAAAGAAAAAGTAATACTGTGCACTTTTAAATTATTTTCCACTTTTTTGTAAGCTACTTTGATAGTAAAAATTAATAAAAATAATATAGAAATATATTTATATTGTTTTATCCTCGGTTTTATCATAAAAAAAATTAAAATCACAGATTTTTCAAAATATTGTATATACGTTCTCCTGGACACAAAAGCAAACTTTTTTATGCAATATAATTTTTTTTCGTTTAAATATGATCTAATCTATCAAAATTTTATACTCTCATAACAATGTCAAATTTTGTGTTGACCGGTGTAATTTATACAAATAAATAAGTAATATATAATTTCACCAGTATACTATTTGCAAAGAGAAGCAGGATAATTTTACCCAAAATACCTCTGAACGATGCAAATAGAGGGGCATATTTTGTTACTTAAGCTTCAACATGTATCCCTTTAAAGCGTTAAATAAATTAATACTATCACATCAAAGGGAAAGATCGCATTAACAATTTAAAATATGCAAGTTCTACTATGTAGAAATGCAGCATTAAAGGACTTTATTGACGATGTTATATAAAGAATATCAGTTCCTGTTTAAAGACATATTACAATGAAACTGTTAATATATTGAATGCTTGGGTCAAAAAGTTTGCTTTTCCAAGTAGGGTTTTGTTTAAACTAGATATTTGAATATTTACGAAATGTTTTCAATTTTACATTATTGATTGTTACACGATTTTTAAATTATAATATAATAACAATAGTTTATAAGCTTATTTTAACCATGTACACAAATTACATATAATCATAATACATCATAATAAACATCAAAAACATAGACTAATAAAGAAAATATGACTACATTCTTAATGTAGAGACACTTTTCGAGACTTTTATGCACATAGGTAAGTCATTAAATAATCTCAAACCCTCTGAATACTAGCTTTTTCTTGTAGTAGATCTTTTAAAAGTTTCAACTTCTATTAGGCGTCGGATAATTATGAACTTCATTTACATACTTAATTTTACTACCTACTCAAATACCATTTACCATTTATTTTTTATTTTATAAACTATGTCATATACAGGGTGTCCAGAAACTCTCCTGGCAAACGAAGACCGGAGATTCCTCAGATAATTTTAAGACAATTTAACCCAATTCACCTAGTCCGAAAATGCTTCGTAAAGGAACTACAGCTCTTTGAAGATGGCGCCTTGTAAATAGTTTTGTTTAAATACCTCCAGAACGCTTCTACTTAGAAAAACAAAAACTGGTACGCCTGTTTAGCCTTCAGAGATAATAATAATATCTCTACCCCTCATTCTAATCACGAGGATTAGCCCAGAAGTCGAAGACTTGTGCGGGAGAGGGGGCGGCATATTATTATTAAGCAGGCCGCATTTGCGCCCAGGAACGACTTACGATGGTAGGCCCTAACCACCATTCAGTGCAGGAATGAGGGAAACCTGGAAAACCTCATTAATTAGGGGGGTAGTTGAATGCCAACCGGTATCAATCTCTCACATTGAACCAAGTCAACATTCTTCCACCCTACCATACCCGCAGAGAGGGTGCCAATCTCTCCACGAATATAGCTTATATACGGTCTACCGGCTGCAGGGGTCGAACCCACAGCGATCCAGTCACCTCGATTCAAGTACTGACGCCTTAAACCGCGCGACCACTGACCGATGAATCGATTCCATCAATTGCGAATTTCTAGTACCGGTCATAGGCGTCCGTTTTGGGTGGTCAACGGTTATTTTAACACATAACTTCTTTGTATTTAACTTTTAAGCATTTGTGACACTAGATTATTAAATTTTCAGTTACACTAGTACTAAAAGGTACTCTTACTTTAAGTCATTAGGATACACTGTCTTCTAGAAAAATGGATTTGAAAATGTTTCGTTTTTTTGTCATTAAAGTTCAATTTATATTTTTTGTACTAGTTGGCTCTGAACTGCCAACAAAAGTAAAACATACGCAATTGATGGAATCGATTCATCTCTGAAGGCTAAACAAGCATACCAGTTTTTGTTTTTCTAAGTAGAAGCGTTCTGGAGGTATTTAAACAAAACTATTTACAAGGCGCCATCTTCAAAGAGCTCTAGTTCCCTTAGGAAGCATTTTTGGACCAGGTGAATTGGGTTAAATTGTCTTAAAATTATCTGAGGAATCTCCGGTCTTCCTTTGTCAGGAGAGTTTCTGGACACCCTGTATACAATTCTTTGACGTACATTCATAAAATTATGTGTATTTAATATTGTTTAAATTGGTGAGTACCTATTACATTATTTTAAATTTTTTCTCAGAGCTCGATTTTGAATCCTTTATAATTGTTGTTGCTGATTTTTATTAAGATTAAACAGAATAAATGAACATAACTCCAAATGTGGATCTATTAACGCCTTATAAATAACAGTGTCAGTATATGCATCGATTTATCAGTTCTATTTAGAAATAATTTTTCTTAGACATTTTGTTCATGGTGTATAATGCATGACTTTTAAAATTAAGGTTCTTATCCAATACTACTCCCAAATACTTTATTTCATTCAACATTTAAAGATTATTGTCATGATTGTAATTTTACCAACTAATTACCGTTTACTTACCATTTTTTTATATTAACACATATATCATAAAGCCATGTAAATGTACTATTTAAGTCATAATTCACTTTTTAAATTTTAGATATGTTCTTGAATTGCTGTTCATTTATTCTACCTTACCTAACGCTTCTTTAATTTCTGCACTGAGAAAAATGTATACCCTACAATTTCAAAGCGATTTTTTTCCTCTGCAAAAAGTTAACAATCCGGAACATCTATCGGATCTTTGACCGGGTGTACCAAAGCTACATCTAGCGGCCATTTGCTACTCCATACCGAACTGAAAAGCCATAGATACGAAGTGTGTAACATAGCGTCATACATCATTGAAAACTGTCGACCTTTATGGCGATTCGGCGATAACGATATTTTGCAAACACGGAATTCCATGAAACAAGTACTCTGCGGGCTCATGCCTCGACCAGCATTAGATTACACCTAAAAAATCTACAGGAAATAGCTAGTCCCTCGTCAGAAACCCACCAGACATATACCTTTGTAGAAATGCATGCTCGTATGAAAAAGCTTTATTAACCTTATTAAATGAGGATATTTTAAGCAGACAGATGTTGCAGAACCACGTAACCGTTATGGTAGATGTTTTAAAACCACTATACAAAGAGAACCTGAAAAGTGAATATTTCCACTTTCAATTGTTTACTTTTAATTACCGCAGCTCGTGTGAAAGTACAAGTGCGACCTGCTTTAATAATTGTGTATATAAAAAATTATTATTATAATATAAATTATTAATATTTACTCTTTAAAACTTATTATACAAAATTTACAGCAAAAAAATATTATTTTTCCAGATAGACTACTTTATAGATTTTTTTTATATATATATTTAGGTATTAATTATATTGTCTGAAACTAACTACTCTGTGGACTATAGCCCCAACCAGCGTTGAATTACACCCACAATATACAGGGTTCACTATGTAGAACACATAATTAATAGTTGTTTTACAAAAAAATCAGAAATAAAACAGTGAAATTTTAAATAAATTTTGTAATTTTTTTGTAGAAAACTTGTTGAGGACCGCTGACTTTCATACACTTATGAGTCATATCGCTTCAGATTGAATGTGCCGTTCACAGTGTTGCCAGTGTTACACAAATGTCTTTGCTTGAACAAACTAAATTTAATATGTTAAAAATGGAAATCATAGTTTTTCGTTATTATTCATAAAATAACTTAAGGAAATTGTGTCTTGTGTCTCTTTCTAACAGTGTACAATAGCATTTAACTTGTGAAAAGTGGATTACTGATTAAATAGTTAATTTTTGTGAAAAGTGGATTACTGATTAAATAGTTAATTTTTTAACAAACAGGTAAGCTTGTGTGCACGTTTATGTATAATTTTTGAAGATTGGACATAGTAATATGACGTAATATCTTCCTAAATACTTTACAGTAGTATTGCGAAAATTAATTTTTAATCGTTTATAGTAAGGTCAGTTAAGCAGTTAAAATGTATGTTAATATTGCTGCGTATCATACTACATACCCAACTTTACTGTACTTATGCTACAAACAAGTATTTTTAAAACAGAATTAACCATATTACTTTACTATTACGTTAAGGGAAACTTAATATTTATATTAGAGAAGATATGACAACCTCGCAACAAATCATATGGTTCATTAGCTTGGTTAAGCAGCGGTTCTCAAAATGTGGGTATTTTTTTAAAAAAATAATATCTCCGTAAATATTAGAAATTTTTAAAAATGGCTTTCACTGGACTGATCTATATGACGAACTACACCAGCAGTTAAAATATTTGTACTTATTTAAGATTCACTCTGTATAATACCCATATATTCTTTATTATTAGCTTTTGTAACATTTTTTACTATATTGGAAAGGTACCTATTTTAAGCTAATATAAATCAAATCTCCTACAATTTCTATCAATGAAGTCATATGTATGCTCTCTGATACCAAACATCTATTAATGCTAATTAATAATTCCACAGACAAAGCTCTATTCAATAAGTATCTAAAGAAATTAATCTATCTAAATTTACTAACCTGGTTTAATGAAAACACTCTATAAATATCTAACTTCACTTTTGAAATAGTGGGAACTCGAGAATTCAACCACAATAGATGAGATCTGACCTATTTCTGCATTTTTAGGATTTCTTCTTCAGGTGGCCTTGTTTAAGTTGAGTCAAATATCTAACTCTAAAAATTATTATATAAATTAAAATTATTTGAAATTAAATATCGACATTGTCAAAAGTGTTTTTAGCCTGTCAATTAATTTTAAATTAAATATGACAAATAGCTACATAAATAATGTTTACCCTTTATGTAATTGTTTTTAATATATTTTTAGGTAATATAATTGTGTGAAACTTACCACTCTGTGGACTAAAGCCTCAACCAGCGTTGAATTACACCCACAATAACTACCCATATATTCTTTATTATTAGTTTTTGTAACATTTTTGACTGTTTTATTATTAGCTTAAAATACCTTTCTAATTCAAGATTTTTAGATCCATATTTACGTCGACAAAAAATATTTACAAATCATTATTTGAACCCCTTTTCAGAATATCACTGACTCAGCTCTCAGTTCATCTCGGTGTCTGCTTGAGGCGACGTTGCCAAATTTAAATATTTTCCTAGTACCTACTTATTGTAATGTTAACATATGTAATGAATGCCAAAAAATATCTATTAAAAATACAAAATTAACATATTAAGTTTCAGTTTAAAAAATATTTAATATTGAAATTACAAACCGGGTCAGATAAAACCATTAAAACGTTAATACTACAATGTGGTTTTTGCACGTTGGTGTTCCAACTCATTTTCGACAAAATATTCCGGCGCTCCTTAGTACAGTTCAAGGGGTATGATGGATTGGACGAGGAGGACCGGTATCATGACCGCCACGATCTCTTGACTTAAATTTTTTGGACTTAATTAATTAATAGTAATAGCGGCAAAAACAGTTGATTTTGCTGATATAAAATTAGTGTCATTAAATTTTATTTATTTGTAATGTGTGTGTGTGTGTCACTTGAAATCACCCTGTATAGTACGAGTATTTTAAATTTAACTTATCAGCTTTTTATCAAATGGAGCATCTGTTCTAAATTTACATAAACAACAGAATCTTAAGTTTTTGAATTGAAGAATTGTTTTTCAAGTTCCAGGATAAGTAGCTTTATTTTATCTTTTCATTCAAAATAGAAAATTGACAAAAAAGGACGTGTTAGTATTTTTACGTACTTTTTATGTCCATACACAAGTTTAAGTGGTATGTATCTCTCTTAGCATACTTGCATGCATTTTAAAATAACTGCTGTCAAAGTTACTGTTTTAGTATCGATGACTAGTTTTCAGAGATTGAAAAATGACATGAGTAAAGTTTTCTTAGAAATGGTGTAATTCTAATTTAATGCTACAACAGATATAAAGTTAATGATTACAAAACCTGTACTCTACCGATAATTAATTATTCTGGAAGAGGAAGTATTTCCTTAACATTACAATTTCTGTAGCTTCTATTTTAGTGTGGCACCATAGTCAAATACTCTATGTATGCGTATGCCAGAACTTTACCCATAATTTCATAAGTTTTACTTGTTATTTGTTTGGTAGTTTTTGGTGGCTTTCCTCATTTCATATCCTTTGGGAGAAATAATATAACTGAATGAAACCCTGTGAGGGTCTTAACTATATATTTTGGAAATATGCTTTAGGTCATCAAATAAATATTTGTAAATATTAAAAGCTTAATAGAAGTAGTATAGCATTCACCAACAACAGTTACTTTTTAAATTGATAAAAAATATTTGCCTCTTTGATTTATTATTTTTCGAGTCTTTAATAAGTATCAGCACCTTCCCATACTATGATTAATTATTATAATTGCAAATTTCCGCATTAAATTTCCTTCAAGTTGAACAATAATTGCACCTTTTAACCTAGATAACAATTTGTAGGTATAGACAAATCATCTAAAAAAATTGATCAATTTATCAGTAAATTACTGTGTGTATGGGTTTTCGCGTTAATACCTCTATAAATGCATAAGTCAGTTGGTGAAGTCAAGCGGGATTATTTTTTTATAAGTAGAGTCCTGTAAGGTGAGTATTTAACAACTATTGGTTTGCTTTTGCCGCAAACGATTTGTTATATGGGATAATTTTTTAAGAAAGGAAAGGATTTTAGTCTTATAATAATAATAATAATAATAATAATCATTTATTGCCCAACAGATACAAGATCCAGTTACAGGACAAATACATAACATAACAAGAATTTTTAACAAAATACAAAAGAAAAACAATTTCCAGTGCATTTACATTAAGAATCACAAAACTATTAAATGTAGCAAAATTAAAAGACGGAATTAAGAAATGAGATTCTACAAATCTACAAATCCATAAAATATAAGAAAAATAATAGAAACACTTCATTTAAATCAAATATAAATATTTATATATATTTAATCTGTGGTTCATGATTCGATAATTTTTTATTTGAATTTGTGTAAGTCAAATAGTGATTGTAAATCTAATTTGCATACGTATTATCAAAATAAAACTTATAATAAATCAATAAAATGTTTGTAAACACACAAAGACAACAGGAAAAAATAACTTGAAGATTTATTAAATTTTTATGTTAACCTCACATAACCTTGTTTATTTGCATTTTACGTATAATAAAACGTTATTTAACACAGAAATTGTTAACGTTGGAGTGCCTAAATTATTTCCTAGTAATTCTTAATTTAAACCTCTTTGTTTTTAAAGAATTGAAATTTTATATATTACGAATCGATAGAAAAATGGTTTGTTGTCGCTCAGATTGCAAAAATGTTGCATGTAATATGCCTAGTAAATAAAAAAGTACATTAAATACCGTTTCTGAAAAAAATACGAATATATAAAAAAATCTGTTTTAAATAATGTACATGTGACATAAATAAATAATAAACATATGCAGTTTTTATTTGGTATTTTTATTACAGTACAAGTACAATACAGAAAAAGCTAAAAACCCTGATAGGTGTTTTAAATGGTTTTCATTTAAAAATTTGAGTGATATTAGTTGTGTCCTTTTGTAACTAATAACATTTTGAATCGCCATATCGTTAAATAACTTGCTACTACTAGATGCACTTGCTATACTCTCAGGATTACCGGCGTTATTATCGTTCAAGTAATTTTCAATTTGAGGAATCGTATTATCACATTTAACTCATGTTAGTTTAGAAGTCTATGAAGTCGTGTCACATTTCTACTATTTTTCCATCTGCAAGTTTGTCTACATTTTCATCCTGTTTTCGCCTTTTCAAGTACCTTTTCATGCGTTCATTATTTTTTACAATATTAGTATCGTATTTTCGTGTACGGGTAAATATAATGTTGAAACAGCTGTTTTTTGAGGATTTTCCATTGTCCTAAAATAAGAATGAAACCTTATCAAATAATGAAAAATATACACCGAAAATAGATCATGTATGCTTGTACTTACCCATGCTAGTAATATTATAACAATCTTCTGTAAAATGTTTTGAGCAGATCTTTGTGTACTGGGTTGGTTTCTTGCTGGATGCAATTGCTATAAACCATATTTCTCAGCATTATTGGGGAACTTACGAAACATGAAATCTTTATTTTTATTAGCATCAGATAAACACTGCGGTACACAACAGTCATATGGCTATTATCTTTACACAAATTGAAACACAACAAAAATTAAATAACAAATATTTGTGAGGTTAGATTTAATACCTAACATTGATCGCAGCGCCGTCTACATGTAAATGCTCTATACATTCTACTGCACGTATTTGAGAATATCATGCAATTTCCCCAGTATTAATGACGTATATAAAGAACAAATGAACTGCCATTTTATAAATATCGTTTCTCGTCATGGCATACTCCTTTAAAAAGTGATATTATTTTGTAAAAAGAACGTTTATAAATTAATCCACAACGGCTCAAAATGTTACAACATATTTAAGATCAATTAGTTCTTAGAAAATAAATACATTTAGAATAGCCTAAAGAGATTGTACCTTTAATTTTTTTATCCATCGTGAATATCTACTTACGTTGAATTGATATAGCTTATTTCAAAACAACTCGTATTAGTACAAATTTTATTATTATTTTATATTGTATAAAAAACAAACTCCATAGCCCTTCAAACAACATGATAAAATACGGATAGAGATACTCGGTATATAATCAGTCAAGATACTTAAAATTTCGGTAAATGATCGACAAATTGTACCCTGGGTGCTTCTTACTAATTTGAAATTTTAAAATATTAAATGCAACCCAGTTTTCTTTATTCTTTGAACGTACATTAAAGAGTGCATCACACAAGAATCTGAATCCTGAATTTTTTCAAGTAACTGCTAACGGGGTGATGATTTCAACATGGTAATATTTCTCTATTCAATAGACGCCATAAGAAATTTGATGATAAATGAAGAGTTATACGCCGCACACTAATTGAATAGTTGTTAATGACACCATCTGTAATATCTTCTTAATTTTGTATATTCACTTCAGTAGGACGAATGGCCTCTTTTGAAGTGGGATTTCCTTCTTCTCGAAGTCTACAAAATGATGCATTCAAGACTGTGTGGACAGATTGATGTCTATTTAGGTATCTTCGTCGGTATTTTCTGGCTGTTAGTCTGGCGTTCCCATTGGAATAACAATATAGAAAAAAAATATCTACATACTCTTCAGTTGTAAATAAATGCATTTTTATTTAGCACTCTAACGCTAAGTGCTAAATAAACATGAATAATCAAAATCACACCAATGATAGTTATTGTTATAGCCACTAACATTTTTATATGTATCAGGCTACTTTGATTGAAATATGAAATTATATTTATTTAAGTCCTTGCAACTTCTAATTAAAAACGAATCGGATCATAAAAGAAAAAATGTATGAAATTAACCCAGATACCATCTGCCAAGGTTTGTCATAGAGCTTGAAGAACAGCCTGTATAAGCACCGATCAGAGGACCTAATCTCCAGTTTCAGAATTCCGCCCGAAGAAGAAAGTGACTGTTTAGCCATTGATAACTGCCAAGGAAGCCTATAAACCAATTTTTATCTAATGTCACACATTGGTAACCTAAATACCATGATAACAAATATAATATATTTAGCAATATCAGCGATACGTAATTTCAATTAACCTGGTAAAATATTAATCGAACAACTAATATAGTAATAGGTAAAACAACTCATTTAGATTCAGTTAATATTTGAATAGAACAGGTAAGAATTAGTTACACAAAAGCCACAATTATCTAAATTCCATTGCGTGAAACATTAGGGCACGGTTTAGGAATGACTCGTCATATTTTGTTTTTGTTTGGCCTGTAATGATAAGCTGCTTTTTGAATAATTAATTAATTACAAGAAAATTCTGTAAAATAAAAAAACACAATCACTTTTCAATTAATACATCGAGTTTTGTTAATGACGCCCTGTTCCATAAGCTTATAAATAAATTTGAAACTGTTTCTCTAGAAAACGTAGGTATTTCTGAAATTTATATGTATATTGCTTGATCGATTGCATTTCTGAATATTGCAAAAATATTCTTAGGTATCTTTTTATAAAATTTAAATTTTCTCTTTAAATTAAAATAGGTAATATTTGATCCTACAACTGTTAAAAGCCTATGAATTATGACCACTAATTCAAATTGCTTGCAGTCAAGGAGGATTTGATTCTACGCAATTAACATATTGTGCATTGTGTGTATTAATATGAAATGGTCAAATACTGATCACTCATAAAAGAATTTCAGATTATCCATTAACGGTCTTCTCATTGTAATATGAAGACAAAATATAAAATTACACCATATTCATTTCATTTAGTGGGCCAGTGTTGGAAATTTTGATAGAGGGTGTACGGAATATGCCTTTATTTTGCTGTATGATACTGTGACCTCTACGTTGACTTAGCCATGAAATACTTTAGAAATACAAAACTTTATTGTCACTACTTAATTTACAACAAATATGCTTAAATAAATTTAAACTATCAAAACTTTGACGTTTCTGAAATTCGTGTATGATTTTTCGATATAAACTGCACTGTGGAGGCGAAGTCGATACGCTTATATATATTTTTTGCGGTTCTTGAGGTATCCTATGTTCTCTAGAACGCGTCTAGAACGAAATCGAATATTTCCTGGAATATTTTAGTAAACGTCAAAATAAACGTATTACAAAAATTGTAAATTCGAAAGTAAGCAGGAACATAATTAGCAAACAAAAAAGGTAGGTGAGCTATCATACCCATACATTGTACAAAACATGTTTAACTTAATTTTTTTTTCTTTGACCAACGGCAGTAGAATTATGACAGCAAGCAGGTTTTGAATATGTGACAACGTGGCACAGCTATCATGCCAGGTGTTTGTACATAATAACACAAATATACACCTAAACATACGTAGTGAATGGCTTTCTTAAAGCTCTTTTCAAAACATAAAATGTGAATTAGTTTTAAGTACAGGGTGTCCCGAAATAAATGCAACAAAATTTGGTCAGAAATTCTTAAGAGAAATTTAAGGGACCCGTATTTTTTACTTTTGATAAGTGCGGCCCTCTTTCGGAGATATAGCCCCCTGAAACAAGCTCCTAAATATTTAATTTTTTTTATATCTCAGAGCTATATCGCACAAGAACCACCAAATTTGGTACACAGGGATTTTATGACATGTAGAATGCGATGCTGATAAGCTTTTTGGCAAGAGGCCCCCACAAGACACTTTTTCGAGGGCCCCCTTGCCTTTGGGACCACCGAACTTTAGTTGCATATTTAATTTTTAAAAAAATTAGTAGCCTCTTAGAAACTCCAGGGAATTTAAAAACTTTTTTTGTCTCTTAAAATTTTTTCGAAAAACGCAGCGTTTTTCAAAAAATGGCAAAATGTGATTGGATGCATATCGAGGTTCATATGAAATTTTAAAGTGTTAATCGTAGGTGGTTGGCATTCGCAATAAACAATCAATTTTATTCTGTGACAGTTGTCATTAACCAGTGTCAAATTTTTACCATTAATAGTTGTCAGTAATCATTGTTCCCGAAAAAATGGTGAGATTTTCTGTCCAAGAAAGGGTACAAATGCACCTAATTTACGGGGAGGCTCGTGGAAATTCACGTCTCGCACGCAGATTGTACGCCGAGCGATTTCCTGCACGCATACTCCCATACCATTCAATGTTTGCACGAGTACATCGGCAGCTAATGGAGACAGGATCCGTAGTTGTGAAAAAACCTAACTCAGGGAGAAGTTATTTATTAACTCCCGAACAGGAAGAAATTATCTTAAATTTAATTGAAGAAAATCCCGAAATAAGCATAAGACGCGCGTCATCTCAACTTGAGATTCCCAGAACAAGAATACACCGCTTTATCAAACGACAACTGTTGAAACCTTTTCAATTTCAAAAGACCCAAGAACTTAAAGTAGAAGATTTGCCACGAAGAAGACATTTTAGCTTATGGGCTCTTCAACGTTACAACTTAAATCCGTGATTTATACGAAATTTTTTCTTTACCGATGAGGCGTGCTTTACAAAAGATGGCCTAATAAACTTGCACAATCTTCATTATTGGGCTATGGCAAATCCATTTGTCTTAAGGCAGACTCATTCGCAAGAAAAATTTTCAATTAATTGCTTGGCTGGAATTGTCAGAGATTGAATCATCGGTCCATATTTATTGCCTCCACGATTAAATGCTGAAAGTTACCTTAATTTTTGGAGCATGAACTACCGCCTCTTATGGAAGATGTTCCTCTCGGTATTAGACGCAATTTGTTCTTTATGCACGATGGTGCCCCACAACATCAGGCACTTCGTAACTGAGTGGCTGAATGAAAATTTCCAAGGGCGATGGATAACAATTCTCCTCATGTAACATGGCCCCCCCGTTCTCCCGATCTAAATGCCATGGTCGCGTCTATGCCGTACCAATTAGAACCCGGGAACAATTACATGAACGAATCCTTGCTGCGGCTGAAGAAATTAGACAGATTCCCAACATTCACACGAAAATACGTCAAAATTTCGTGTCACGTTTGCAGGCTTGTGTTGAACAAAACGGTTCTCACTTTGAACACGTTTTACGGAACTGACCAGTGTGATTTTAACAAACTTTTTAGAATTAAATTATTTAATCTTGAAGTACCATTAATTTTGTTATTAATTTCCAAATTTATTGTACCTTATTTTGATATTCACATTTTCTTATTAATTGTTAATGTTTAACTTGTGATTTCTTTAAATTAAAATTAAATTTCTTTAAATTGTGATTTTTTTACAACTACTGATCCTGTCTCTATGAGCTCCCTATGATGGTTAATGACAACTGTCACAGAATAAAATTGATTGTTTATTGCGAATGCCAGCCACCTACGATTAACACTTTAAAATTTCATATGAACCTCGATATGCATCCAATCACATTTTGCCATTTTTTCGAAAAACGCTGCGTTTTTCGAAAAAATTTTAAGAGACAAAAAAGTTTTTAAATTCCCTGGAGTTTCTAAGGGGCTACTAATTTTTTTAAAATTTAAATAAGCAACTAAAGTCCGGTGTCCCCAAAGGCAAGGGGGGCCCCGAAAAAGTGTCTTGTGGGGGCCTCTTGCCAAAAAGCTTATCAGTATCGCATTCTACATGTCATAAAATCCCTGTGTACCAAATTTGGTGGTTCTTGTGCGATATAGCTCTGAGATATAAAAAAAATTAAATTTTTAGGGGCTTGTTTCAGGGGGCTATATCTCCGAAAGGGGGCCGCACTTATCAAAAGTAAAAAATACGGGTCCCATAAATTTCTCTTAAGAATTTCTGACCAAATTTTG
This sequence comes from Monochamus saltuarius, assembly GCA_025584915.1. Taxonomy (NCBI): domain Eukaryota; kingdom Metazoa; phylum Arthropoda; class Insecta; order Coleoptera; family Cerambycidae; genus Monochamus; species Monochamus saltuarius. Next base: position 48,439,044 of record CM046721.1, on the reverse strand, counting down.
TTGCATTTATTTCGGGACACCCTGTATAGTGTAAAATGAATGTCGAATGTGCTTACGCAAAGCGTTTACCGTATAAACGTCTCGTTGCCCAAAATTTGCCAAAAATCGACTTACCCCTTCATTGCATAATGTTGTATATTTACAAATTATTTTTATTTTCAATTATATTCACAAGAGGAGAAGTTTCTAACTCAGGTTACCATGATGTTGCAAATTAGCTACGTATTCACATCAATTTTAATACTATAGCTTGCCTGATAGATGTCAGGTCATACACTAACTTCAAACAGTTTCTTTTATTCTGTGGCAGTTGATTCATAACCTTTCATAAATATTGTATAAGTACAGTGCCTTCATAAATGATTACAAACCACGTGATCAGGGCCGAGATTCTCAAATCAATCGCAGAGCAATTCATATGCGAATATCCTTTTCCTCACTACGGCAATTGAGAGAGACAAGAAATCTATTCGCATACGAGTTGCTCTTCGAGAATCACAGTCCTGGTCACGTGGCTTGTAATCATTTATGAAGACTCTATATATGTGTATATAAATATTGCATAAATTTTTGGTTTTATGTACACTCACAAATATCAAGAAAAAACAGGTGCAGAGAAACTAAACTACTACTAATAATAATAATTTGAGTCAGTCTATTACAGTTTTGAGTATATCTTGGGAAACCTCCATTGTTTATTTCGGCAATACTGACAAAAAACAAATTACGTTACAGGAGCTTTTACTTAACTTTAGTTGTACCTTGATAATTTTATAGCAGTTTTGCATTTCATTGTAGCTGTATTTTTAAAATTCATTTATCGAGAAACAATTCGTTTTAGATTTTTTTTTCATAAGAGTTTTTAGCGCTTATATTCCGGACACCTTGTACAGCACGTTCCAACAGCCACGAAGTTCAAATAAGCTTCATCTCTTCAAGTCATAGCCATTTGCTTTTCTGGTCTCAATTTTAGGCATCACCATTTCAGCTTTCAGATAAAAAAATTTCATGTGATGTCATTGTCCTGAATGTTTTTGTTGGTGATTATGAAAACACTGCAAATACATTTATTTAACTTTAGGATTTGTCTGTGTGTATGTTTTATTTTATACTGTTTTGCATTTATCATGGCGTCTGCAGCAAACACACTGTATTTGCTGTATTTGCAAACGGTAAGTAAAAAACAATAAAATACTTATAGTATTATAGTATCCTGCAGAACAGCTCTAATTTTGGACTTCGATCACTAAAAAAATGTTAACACAAATTTTCAAGAAACGTTTTCCTTTTCTAGAGGTAACCATAAATAGTCAGACCATCACCATCAATTACGTATGAGATGGATTTAGTACTTCTTATGTGTGTTTGTTTATATATTTATAAGAAAAATTAATAGATTGATCGACTTACCTGTAAGGATGATCGATCTGAATTATTCGAGCTGTTGTCCGGAATGATTATTACACACTGTAGTATGCATGATTCATGCTGGCTCGCACAACTAATTCCAATATAAACAAAAAATCGGACTTTTTCTCCTTTCGGTTCGTTCTTATCACTTCATTGTATTTATTAGTTGTTAATTAGATCGAAGGGAATTCTAGAGAAATAGAATGTGGGTAGGGTGGGATGTAATAATCATTCCGGACAACAGCTCGAATAATTCAGATCGATCATCCTTACAGGTAAGTCGATCAATCTATTAATTATTCTTCGCTGTTGTCCTACATGATTATTACACACTGTAGATGTTTAAAGAAAAGAAACCAATCTAATTAACACAAAATTATATTTAAATTTGAACTTTTAACCATTAAGAAGAATTGATATTTACATACCATAATTATTACAGTTTAACAAAACAAACATTCTTAACTGCTATACTTAGTTTTTGCTAAGTGGTAATGGAAACCTAAGCAATCAAAATCGATATAATACATATTAGTATTTATATTTATATACTTATATATTTACTTATTTATAACTTAATTAATTATATATATATATATATATATATATATGCAAAAAAGCAAACTTTAATGTTCAGAAATTGACCTTGCAAAGTCGGTTCGGCAGGTTGTCAGAGGTCTGTTGTAAAATTTAACAAAAACATTCGACTTTTCTGACCAACCTACAGTCTTTCTAATCGTTTCTATGTTTATTCCTGCTCTAAATGCTGCCGAGATACTTGCGTGTCGAGTACCGCTTTGTCAGAATGACTTTTACCCATCTACTTAGGGTTTGTGAACTAGCCGCGTGCTGGGGTTTTTGCCAAGTGATGAAAAGCTTCTTTTCTTATTTGGATTTTAGGTTCGTCGTTTTTCAACATAACATTTTAATGTTTTTACAATACACAGACTAGGTTTGTCGGAAAAACCATTAAAGGTTGAAGGTTTTTGTAACCTGATGTTTTGATTTTACCTGGTATTCTTATTTCCATTACATCATTATTAATTTTAATATTACCTAAATAAATTTTTAAAAGTGTTTGAATCCTATGACCAGATGTTAAGGCTAAAAGTGCAACTAATTTATAACTAAGTAGTTCTGAAGACAATGTCTCCAAAGGAAACATGTTTTCTAAATACTTTAATACAATATTCGGGTCCCATGTTGATGTTGAGGTCGCTGGTAGAAAAACTACTGCTAGTTTTATTTGCAGTTCCACGTCTTGGGAAGCCCGACGGCCCCGGTTGAGGATCCTTCGTGAAGTAAGACTTTTTGAAACTAGAATCTAGTTTGAGTTCCTTGCTGGTTTTAGTGACTGTTCTATCCGACTGGATTGATTCTTGTAATTTGTTTCCAAATAAAAACTCGTCAATTGGGCATTTACTTAAAACTTTGCGCTTTTCTTCTTTCAAAAAAGGTTTTATGACAAAACGCCGATGATTTGATACTTGGTGTACATTGTCGCATATGATTTGTCCACTGTCGGCTAAGGTCACCAGTATTTGTTGGTTTTCCTCGCTCACTTCATTGTTTCCGTCCTCGATTATTTTTGAGACTATTGAGCCCATGACCGATAAAATACTTGCAATTTGCATTTGCAAGTGTACTAAGAATTGATCTTGTTTTTTGGCATCTCTTGTCAAACAGTTTTCAATCTCAGTATTCAATTTTGGTGGCGTTATGTTGCAGTTTTTAGGGGCTGGATACTTTTTAACAATTCCTTCAATTGTACTTTTGTCGACCCCTTCCTAATATAATTTTCCCAACGAACAGCTACTTCGTTGTGGAAGTCCATTCCTTGTTCCCCCTCAGAGGTTGGATTTGAACCAAGAACTTCGATTAACTTTTGAGTTTTAGGTGCATTTGGGATACAGGAGTTGGTCCCGTGTTCCTCTGTAAGAATAACAAAAATTTTAGCTTTTATCGCTAGCGAGTAAGATATACAATCTGGTCTTCAAGTAAACTATTTTTTATGCTGTAATAAGACAATTCCGTCAATTATTACGTAATTTAGAAAAAAGAAGTGAACAAGATATAAAATCAATTGTTCCTTCATAAGCCATCAAAGCAGTAAGACATTTGTCGATTATTGCGTAATTTTATAGAGTAAGATATGAAATCGATTACTCTGTTCGAAGTTCTCCTCCCCAGTTTAAAAAACAATAAATTACAGTTATTTACGTTTGGCGGCTCTTTTAAATTAGTATACAGGGTGAGTCGGAAAGAATGGGTTAACACTAAGCTGGATATACTAGACAACAAAATATTATGTTTGAGCTCATTATGCCTTATACGAATATTGCTGGTTTAAGAAATACTGGGTGTTCAAGGTTTAAATTTGATACTTTTTTTTTTTTAATAAGACAATTCCGTCAATTATTACATAATTTAGAAATAATAAGTGAACAAGATATAAAATCAATTGTTCCTTCATAAGCCATCAAAGCAGTAAGACATTTGTCGATTATTGCGTAATTGTATAGAGTAAGATATGAAATCGATTACTCTGTTCCTCCGAAGTTTAAAATAATAAATTACAGTTATTTACCTTTATCGGAATCACTAAAGACTTCTGCCCTAGCGGTGTCTTGCACTTCTTATTGGATTTCACGTAGTTTTGCCATAATTTACTCATATTTTTGGCCTCTGGTTTTCGTTATCTTCTTAGGCGCAGATTCGTGACGGTCATCTTCACTATCCGAGTCGAATGTTGATAAAATACGCCTCCGATTTGTTTTAACATTTTCCACCAAGTAGTTTAAATAAAACGAAACCCGAAGGTTCACCACAGTTGTTGCTAGCCCGGCACAAATAAATACAATGGAGTGATAAGAACGAACCGAAAGGAGAAAAAGGCCGATTTTTGTTTATATTGGAATTAGTTGTGCGAGCCAGCATGAATCATGCATACTACAGTGTGTAATAATCATGTAGGACAACAGCGAAGAATAATATTATTTTTTCAAAACTTATCATATGAAAAACTGGAACACATAGTTTTTGTTTTACATATTTTGATAGCTTGAAATACTCATCCTTGTATATCTTGCATAAAAATTTAACTGGAAAATATATAAAATAATAAAGTTTTATCAGGCAATGAATCCAAAAGCAATGTGTAAATGTGAGCAAGTTATTGTCAAATAATGGTACTAGTAGATGGTGATAGAAGTGGTACTTACTTCAATGACCTCCTATGTAAGTTAAAGGATGACCATCTGCTAGTCGGTGGGATTTTGCTTGTGTTCCATTTATGGATTATCACAAAAGCTAGTGGTAAAATGCTGATCTGTGTTTATGACTATTTATGTACCAGGTACTACTAGTATTTGCTGGGTAAATACCTAGAATACACAACATGTCCTACATGTACCGTAGTTAGAGTAGATCAAGACTTGAGTATTGTCTAAGTGGTTAAGTGATACAGATTTTGTCCCTACTTCTATAAAAGGTTTAAAAAATTTTACTAAAAAAATATATACAATCCACTTACTAAAAATTTTGCGCATGTTTTCTTAGTATTTTTCAATTTATACAATGTAACTAAAAAAAAATTGTACTAAAATGACACGTAGAATTTGGTGGAGGAGTACTACTCCTCTGTTTCTACAACTCTACTAATAGCTAGAAATCATACTTTATCACTGGCAAATGATTATTCAGTATTAATCAAACACCCTGTATTTGAGATATAAGTGCTCTGCTTACTTCCTGCCCGGCCTAAGCGGCTCGACTTACAGGAAGCAATCTACATTGCAGCAGGTACTTAACGCAGACGGCTGGCCCTGGGCGACGAGCCATTAAATCTGTAAATGATACTGCAACAACTACTCAGCGGACTAATGCCCCGACCGGCATTGAATTACTCCTGCAGTATCTGTGTGATACCCCTGTATTTGTAAGTCGCTATTCACATTTCTAAAAGCAGACTCTACTCTATTACTGGTCTTCAGTTTATAGACTGTGGGTCGATTATCTCAAGCCGATATTGGCCACATATATGGCTCTATAAATTGCTGTCTCCAGATAAGGACGCAAAGCTGCATGTGTAGGGTGATAAATCTAAAGACCCCGCATTAACACTTCTACTGATTAATGCTTGGATTGCGTTAGTTTCGTCCTGCAGTTTGTAATCCTCCAGGATTCAACGTATACTGATGTGCAAGGTATATTAAGTTCAGTAGTATTAAAAACTTTGGGGTGGGATGTCTTTGAAAATTGGTCTGTGAAATTGTTCATTAGCATACCTAAATGTTTGGTCAGAGAGCATACATATAACTTCACTGATAGAAATTGTAGGAGATTTGATTTATATTAGCTTAAAAAAACCTTTCTAATACAGTACAAAATGTTGCAAAAGCTAATAATAAAGAATATATGGGTAGATGTTGTTGGTGTAATTCAACGCAGGTGGGGGTTTTAGTCCGCAGGTAGTTCGTTTCACACAATAATAAAGTAATTTATTGGTATAATAATTTTTATAGTTAGATATTTGACTCAACTTAAAGGAGGCCACCTGAAGAAGCAATCCTAAAAATGTAGAAATAGGTCAGATCTCATATAAGGTGGTTGAATTTTCGAGTTTCCACAGTTTCAAAATTGAACTTAGATATTTATAAAATGTTTTCATTAAACCAGGTTAGATTAATTTTTATTTTAGATAATTATTTAATAGTGCTTTGTCTGTGGAATTGTTCATTAGCAGACCTGGATGTTTGGTATCAGAGAGCATGCATATGACTTCATTGATAGGAATTGTGGAGATTTGATTTATATTAGCTTAAAATGCCTTTCTAATACAGTAAAATAATAAAACATCATACCTACTTCCTTGCCAAAGTTTTTAAAAGCAAGAAGTAACAGTCGTCGTTTATCAGCCATTGACTAGTGATAATTATAATTTATATCGTACAGTAGTCATTAGATGGAGAGAAAGTGAACATCTTGTATAATAATACTTACCTTTCTGAAATCTTAATGTTGTAAATGAAAAGTAAATAACTTGGACAGTAATTACCATATTAGTCTTATTTAAATCCATAAAAATAACTATTTATTATTTGAGATGGAAGAATTCACATTAACTCCGTCAGAAATTATTGAAGACGATATATCGTAAACATAAAAAATTAATTGATTACCAGGCTGAGAATAACATTATGCTTTTTTTTCAGAAAATGTAGGTGCTATTGATAAGTATGAAATTTTCTTCATGATGGTCAATATATGCGATGCTCAGAGCTACGTTGAATGTCTACAACAACATCGATATTGGAAAATATCTAAAATTAAAAGCATTCTTGAAACGGCAAGCAGGTAGATATTGTGCTAAAAAACACGCTTTTGGAAAATGGAGAAATTAAAAAGGAGTCTGATGGAACGTATTTAGGTACAAAGATAATTATAAAGAAAATATTTTTGTAAACGAAGAATACTGGCTATTCTTATTTTAAGTGCCATTGATTTTTGTGTCGATGAGATGAATTACTTCAAATAAAAATTTTAAATATTAAGATATGGGAAATAGACTGCTGATCACTCTGCCAACTACAAAAACAAAGGAAAAGAGATCCTTTATTGTAAGCGAATATTATACATATATCGGAAATATACTATATACCTACATAAATAGATTGAAATATATTTTTTAAATATTCAAATGGTGAAGCATATAGCCAATTAATAGGAATTCATTCATTTGGGAAAATGACAAAATACGTTGCTCCATTTCTCAAGGATGCGCAAGAATATACCGGACACTGTTTCTTAGAACTTCAAGTACACTATTACACATTACACTTAGGGGTTGATATCCAACTTTAAAAATTCATGGTGGATGGAAATCTTCAACGGTCCATAACGAGTAAATCAATTGTCAGCAAAAAAAATGTTCCCTGCTGTGAGTACATATGCTGAAAGCAATTTTTTAAATAATTCAATCACTTTGGAGTATTTAATACTTCAGAAACCATCTACTAGTGAAAACATTTCAATCTACACAGAAGAAAATATTTCAAAACAAACAGGACAAGGCTGTTCTAATTTCACTATAAATAAAATTACTTTCGTTTAAAACAAATTTTAATTTTTAATTTAGCTTCAGCAAAAACGATTCAAATGTTTAGGCAGTAAATGTAACACTTTAGTGCCAGACTGCTGTCACTAAAACTAGCCTTTAATTTCGATCTGTGAAAAATGGGATTTACAGATGTTTACGACATATACGATAAGTTTTTTCATATATTTTCAGGTATTAACAATATTGTGTGAAACTAACTACTCAGTGGACAAAAGCCCCAACCTGCGTTGAATTACACCCACAATATCTACCCACATATTCCTTATTATTAGCTTTTGTAACATTTTTTACTGTTTAAGAAAGGTATTTTAAGCTAATATACATCAAATCTCCTACAATTCCTATCAATGAAGTCATATGTATGTTTTCTGATACCAAACATCTAGGTATGCTAATGAACATCCACAGACAAAGCTCTATTCAATAATTATCTAAAGAATTTAATCTATTTAAATCTACTAACCTGATTTAATGGAAACACTCTATATATATTAACCTCTGGAGTGGGAACTCGAAATTCAACCACAATAGATGAGATCTGACCTATTTCTGCATTTTTAGGATTGCTTCATCAGGTGGCCTCCTTTAACTTGAGTCAAATATCTAACTATAAAAATTATTATACCAATAAATTAAAATTATTTGAAATTAAATGTCGACAATGTCAAAATGAAATTAAATGTCGACAATGTCAAACTGATTAACTGTCAATGAATTTAAATATCATAACGACCTACTAAAATAAATAAAAAAATTTACCTTTTGTGTATAGTTTTTTCATATATTTTCAGGTATTAACAATATTGTGTGAAACTAACTACTCAGTGAATAGAGCTTGTGGATGTTCATTAGCATACCTAGATGTTTGGTATCAGAGAACATACATATGACTTCATTGATAGGAATTGTAGGAGATTTGATATATATTAGCTTAAAATACCTTTCTTAAACAGTAAAAAATATACGATAAGTCTATTTAAATAAAACTTACTTAGGGTCGATCCTACAATCCAAGGATATACAAGGAATAAGATTATATTTCACGAACTGTGTTCGACAATGGATAACTTTAATCTCCGTATAAACTACGGAATATCTTATACCGCCGTTGTCAGCCAGTTATAAACAGAAAAACTCTTGATGTTTCTATTAGGGACATTGCTTTAAACAATATCTAGATTCGCAAATTAAGATTTTGCTAATGAAACTATGGTTCTCTCTCACTTACATTATGCAGACGTTGTTTATGGTCCTTGTCTTTGTCAGGCTGAGAAAAATCTATTAAAAAGGGCCTAAAACTTTTATATTAGAAATTTTATTACTGTACTGTACTTGGTATAGTCATATTTGTCCTAGCTGCGTGATTACAATTTACTGAGCATGTAAACATGGAAGAGAAAGAGATGTTACTATCAGAAAATAAGATACATAATGTAATTTGTGAATTATAAAAGTTCAATGAGTCGGCGTAAGTGGCACCCTCTAAATGCATACCAAAATTAAGAGAAAATTTGAATTCATCATGTCAAAAAAACCAAATTTAGCTTCAATTACCTCGAAGGTTATTAAAAAAAATAAAAATAAAATTTTGATTTATCACCCAGTAACTCAGTCAATATAATTTGGGCTACGGTAAGTTTGACTAGATCACATCATTTCGACGTCACAGAACACCTGTTACTCTATGTATAATGCAGTATAAGACACCCTGTATAAAATCGCTCATTTTCCACAGGGTATAGCAGTTGGAAAAAAATGTCCTAAGACTTAAAGTTGATTTCACACTAGAATTATTTAAAAAATGTTCTGTTCTGGTATTCTTTCAATAAGGGTGTCTTATGTTTTTTTATAAAACAAAGTGTGTAAATATTTCTTTCTTTATTTGCAAATTTATTTATTTATTTATTTTCAAATTTGGCAACCCAACATATTGAAAAACAATATAAATTACAGGGTGCACTATACCCGCGACAAGAATTCAGACGACTTACGTCATACGAACAAATGAATAATTCATTACATTTTCATAAAAATATTTAAGAAACTGCAACTGATAGTAATAAAACTATATACTACACTAAAAGTTTGCATTATATATTGCACTAAATTGCTATAAATTATTGTTTTTAACATGACCAAATATCTAAAATTAGGTTGACTAAAACCCTTGAGTAATAGTCAAGGCTAAAACTAATAAAAACAAATGTGTAACGTCAGCTGTGACGTAAGACGTCTGCATTCTTGACGCGAGTATATAGATAATATTATAATGTAACAATAAAGTGTATATAATACACATAAATTTAAATGAAGTAAAACAAGTTAAGATATAGGTATTTATTTATTACAATAAACCAACAATTAACTAGTAAGAACCTACCTATTAGAATATCACGGTATACATTTAAAAGAAAAAGTAAACAAAACAAAAATAAATAAGAGATTTACCTGAAAACCAAAAAAGATTGGCGTCTAACCTAGTTGAAATAAAAACCGAAAATATCAATATGATTAAAAAATAAATTGTAAGATTGTTGCAACACTAAATGGTTAATTATTTGCGGCATTTGTGGCATAAGCAAAATGATAGAATAAATTTGAGGAGCGCGAAATATATTGTTTGATATTATATGATAGTGAATCCAAAATGTGACTGCAATGAATTTTACCGATATATAATTTATACATGAATAATACATAAGCAATATATGTCCTGGAAAAAAAATTTAATAGTATTTTCGCGCAACATGTTCTATATGAAGTTCAAAAGATAGTTTAGAATCCAGAGTGACATCCAGGTCCCTAATGAAGTCCACCTTTTGTAGTAAAACGTTATATATCGTATAAATAAAATCAAAAATACATTCAATGCCTCATATTTCAAATTTCCTGTACAGCGTCCTATTTTTGGTAATGTTATAGCTCTGTCAAATATAGCTTTAAAAAATTTAAATCGTTGCAGACAATCGACAATTTAACTAATTGACCTATTTCATTAGGTATGTATAAACTTATTTCAAATTCAGTTTAATTAATAAAATAAAATGTTCGTAAACTGTTCAGATTTAGTTTATTTCACTGAAATCCCCTGCATAACATACACAATTGGGTCTTTCAAATCAATGCAAAACTGGAAGAGGGCGTTATTCCGTAAATCCGTAAATCTATAAGTCGAAGTGGAACACCTACATATTTTCCAACTTCTGCTCCGTTCTACATAATGCACTAAATTGGTTTCTCGGTCTGCTCGTAATTTCTCATTCTGTTTTAAAATGATTCGCCATAATTAAGTTTAACTGCGAGATGGTATTTCCATCGATTTCTCTGCTATAATAAATTTATGTGTGTACGATTTCGTACGTTTCAACACTTGCATTGAAAAATTATTTTATTATTGCTAAAAATTTAGTTCATATTTTGCAGGTGGCCTTATTTCACTATAAATACAACGTTTCCTTTTCAAATTTTTCTCATATACAGGATGCAACTTTAAATAGGGGTCATATTAATACTGAACTGAACTGAATTATTTTTAACTTTTTTTGAATTTTTTATACCCCCTGCTCGCTAGGCTAGTGTAACTTGAAACAACCATACCCTACAAGAATTTCTTACAAACGATTTTACCCGCTGAACTAAAAAATATACCCCTACTTATGAAAACGGACTGTAGTTCATGCACGATGGTGCTCTTCCTCATCTTAAGATAAATGTTAGGTTGGGTTAGGTAGCCCAATATGAAAAGAATATTGGGCGACTAAACGGTACAAGTTATCAAAATTTTTAAACAGACAGAATTTGCGTACGCGGTGTAGAACTAACTACATCTATCGGCCGTTCGCTACTCCATGCCGGACTGAAAATGTCGCAGGCACGAAGCGTTCTACATGCAGTAGACACCATTGAAAGCTGTCGACCTTTATCGCGATCGGCGAGAAACGATATTTTGCAAACACGGAATTCCAGGAAACAACTTCTCTGCGGGCTAATGCCCCGACCAGCATTGAATTACACCTGGAAAACCTATAGCAACAGCTAGAGTCATTCGTCAGACGCCCACATTCCGTGTTTGCAAAATATCGTTTCTCGCCAATCGCGATAAAGGTCGACAGCTTTCAATGGTGTCTACTGCATGTAGAACGCTTCGTGCCTGCGACATTTTCAGTCCGGCATGGAGTAGCGAACGGCCGATAGATGTAGTTAGTTCTACACCGCGTACTCATGGTCCCTTCTGTCGGGTTAGACAGACGAAAGCAGCTAGGGTTATTCGTCAGATACCTCACCTATGGCATACTGATGAGAGCTAATAAGCTCGAAACCGGTATATGTCTGGTGGGCGTCTGACGAATGACTCTAGCTGTTGCTATAGGTTTTCCAGGTGTAATTCAATGCTGGTCGGGGCATTAGCCCGCAGAGTAGTTGTTTCCTGGAATTCCGTGTTTGCAAAATATCGTTTCTCGCCGATCGCGATAAAGGTCGACAGCTTTCAATGGTGTCTACTGCATGTAGAACGCTTCGTGCCTGCGACATTTTCAGTCCGGCATGGAGTAGCGAACGGCCGATAGATGTAGTTAGTTCTACACCGCGTACTCATGGTCCCTTCTGTCGGGTTAGACAGACGAAAGCAGATAGGGTTATTCGTCAGATACCTCACCTATGGCATACTGATGAGAGCTAATAAGCTCGAAACCGGTATATGTCTGGTGGGCGTCTGACGAATGACTCTAGCTGTTGCTATAGGTTTTCCAGGTGTAATTCAATGCTGGTCAGGGCATTAGCCCGCAGAGTAGTTGTTTCCTGGAATTCCGTGTTTGCAGACAGAATTTGCTTCAAAAGGTGTTAGCTTTTACTAGGAAAAAATTGTGATAATCAGATAAATATAAAAACTAAATAAATATTTTTGAGACATTGTGCAAGTCAGTAATTAATGTTAATTGCATCAAGAAAAGCATTTTACCAATATATTTTCATATACCAAATTTTGATTTAATCGTACAAGGCTTCCCTTTTATTACAGATTATAAAAATTTTTTCAAAAAATGTGGCGCCCCATAACACCCTAACGATGCATTTTTGCATATAGGTAAATCAGTATATTGTCGTATTTTTACCTTAAGGTCGACATATTCCTCTCCGTAAAATGATGAAATTTATGGTGTTTCAGGTTCAGAAATCTCGAAAAATAAAACGCGCAGGACAAAAGTAATATCGTAAATAAAAGTCTTGGTTTTTTTTTATCCACTTACTATTTAAATTCTATTCAAATACAATAATGACTTTTAAAAAGGGTTTGTAATTCTAACCCCACATTTTAACAATTATTTTCACATACTGATAAACAGAAGTGAACAATCTTATATGCAGAACTATGTAACTTTATGTTATAACAATATTTACATCTACAATTAAATATATACATATAAAAAATACGTATTTTGAAAGATTTATGTACCTAATAATGTGTTGATTAGACCGCTTCCTGTCGTTATAGATTTCTTTAAGTCGGGGGTTTTTAAATTATTTTATCCTTTTTCAATTACATTTTAATCGTCGTGGTTTTTTTTAATTTTTAATTTTGCTTTTATTGAAAGTAAAACTAACAGACGCGCAAATTTTATTTGACAAACCATTAAATACTCTTAATCCAAAACAATTATGTGAATTAAAAGATATATTACATCTACCAAAAGGTATATCAAAATGGTCAGCTTGCCGTGTATTAACCGTGTGAATATAATTTATACATACCAAGTTACTTCTATTAATAAAAATATAAAGACATATTTCATATAAAAACACACCAGGCATTGTCAAAATACCGTATCAGATAAATAGTTGATTACATGACTCCCTGGGTGACATTCCAAACATGCACCTTATTACCCGTTTTGGGCAACAAAAACTTTATGTGAGTGGCAAGAAACACCATACCGCAAATGCGACTCAACCCGCGCGTAATACAGCTTAGCAACTGATCTACATTTAAAACAGTTCTTATATTTCTAAATTGATAGGAAACTGCGGTTAACTTCTTTACCAACTCATCACATTGGTTATTCCATGTTAGAGACCTGTCTAGGGTTATTCTTAAAAATTTAACAACATCCGTGTTAGTAATATGAGTATCAATAATACTAACGTCAATATTATTACAAGACTTTTGTCTGTTATGAAATCGGATAACCTGAGTTTTGTTATTATTGAGAAACAACAAATTTTGGTTAAACCATATGCTCATACTTGATATTAAAGCACTACAAGTGTCGGATAAATGATTATCGGATTAATCAGACACTACAGCGGATGTACCATCAGCATAAAAAGTAAAGGAATCTGACAACTTGTCCAGATCGTTAATATATAGCATAAATAGAACAGGGCCCAACACCGATCCTTAAGGTATTCCTACACCAACTTGTTTTATTTCGGCAGATGCATTGTTAATAGAAACATATTGATCGCGATTTCTAACAAAAGATGATACCCACATTAAAGGAATGCCACGGATTCGATACCTCTCCAACTTGTCTAGCAGGATATCGTGAATATCGTGACTGTATACGAAGTCTTTTTTATCACTTATCAACTTAATTATTCTTAACTGTAAATACAAAATATTTTATAGTTTAACAAGTGTTATAATTTTATATAATATGAAATGTTCGATTTTTCCATTATTACATAACTAACCAATAATTTTCTTCACTTTTACCAAATCAGTCGCCCTGGTTCACAGGCAATATAATAAAAGATATTAAAACCAAATCTAGGTTATGGCGTGATTACAAGTCTAGTGATTGAGATCAAAAATAAAAAATTATATTCAGGCTTCTTATATGAATTATTTATCTCTTATGCAGGACAACATAAAATCAAATCCTAATCTATTCTGGAGTTATATAAACGCTAAAGGTAGCACATCAACTATTCCAGAAAACCCTAATTATAATAATGAAGAGCTTAGTAGCCCTGAAGATATTGTAAATGGTTTTGCTAAATTTTTTGAAAGTAACTTTTCCCCATCCTGTACGGACACTGGCAGTGATCAAAATATGTTTAGTAATAACGTACTCCATTCAATAATTCTTAGTAGTAATGATGTACTTAAGGCAATAAAGAGACTAAAGCCTAAATTCACTAAAGGACCCGATAACTTGCCAGCATTTGTTGTGAGAGATTGTGCTCATGTATTGGTTGATCCACTTACTAAAATTTTTAACCTTTCGCTAACATCTGGCATCTTTCCAGTAGCATGGAAAAGTTCTCGTATATCTCCGATTTTCAAAAAAGGTAATATGTATGAATAAGATTGAAAACTACCGTCCTATAACTATTATAAGTAATTTTGCAAAAATTTTTGAAACAGCACTGTATGAAGTAATTTATTCTCACGTACAGGGCCAAATTACAGTTAGTCAACACGGGTTTGTACATGGGCGCTCTACTGTTACTAATTTGTGCTGCATTACTCAATACATTTCTAACCATGTGGACACTAACACACAAGTTGACGTTCTGTACACCGACTTTTCAAAGGCATTCGACAGACTAGATCATGGAATTCTTATTAAAAAACTTTTTTTCGTTCGTATCTTAGTAATAGGAAGCAATATGTTGAACTCCGCGGAACTAAGTCCTTTGAAATATCATCTACTTCTGGTGTGCCACAGGATTCTAGACTTGGCCCAATGCTGTTTGTAATATTTATAAATGACATTGTTGATATTCATTCTTTGTTATATATATATACTGGCAGGTTGAAAATGATTGTATTAGAATACAGAATAATGTAAATAAAATTTATGATTGGTGTGTTACAAATAAGCTTCCCTTAAATATTGACAAATGCCATGTTGTCTCTTATCATCGTAGGAGCACTGATCTTGAATTTGACTATAAATTAAATGACACGATTCTAAGTCGTCCCAGTTATTTTTGTGACTTGGGCATTACGTTTGATCACAAATTGACATTCGTGAATCATATTGAAAACATTGTATCTGCTGCTTATAAAAATCTAGGTTTTGTTATAAGAAACGCGCACAATTTTACGGATCAACAGGTATTATTTGCATTATTTAATTCTTTTGTGAAGTCAAAAGTGGAGTATGCGAGTTTGATCTGGAATCCCGGATATATTAATCATACCCTGTGCATTGAAAATATACAGAGGAGGTTTTTAAAATTAGTTTGTTTTAAATTATATCGAGTATATCCTCCAGTTAGGACACCGCATAATGATCTTAGTAGATTTTCTTTGCTTAGTTTGTCGGATTGTCGGAAACTGCATTCGTTAATATTTCTACAGTGTGTCCGGAAAAGACGTGTACAACGGAAGACCACAGACTCCTGGGTTCAAAATAAGACGATTTAGCCCAATTTACTTATTTCAAAATTGCTTTGTTTCGCCGCTAGGGAGCGCCAAAGTTTGCGAAAAATTTTTGTTTATTTCGAATATCTCGAAAACGACTTGATCGATGTTAACCATTTTTGGGCTACGCAGTTATTAGTCTAACCGACACTTTTTGACATTATTTAAAATCTTTTGCAGTCATTAGAAATATAAGAAAAATCATGTATCATGCAAATATAAGCACATATTTTCTTAATCCCGTATAATCATTCTCAGTTTTTTTCTATTAGTAGTTGACTTTATTTAGAAACTTTTTTTATACTTTCAGAATTTTGAATAGATGAGTAGTTTAGGTAGAAAAAATATTATTCGTATGTCAACAATATCAGCATTCGTTCTGCAACAAATAACGAAAATTCCAAAACTCATTTATATTTTATTTAATAAATACGAGATAATAAGATTAATACAGCAAATAAAAAGTTATGATCTCTTTACAATAAATGCTCAGTGACCCGTTTTCTCGTACGCAATAAGTAATCCGTTTTACGAAGTTGTAGTGCTCTCCATGATTACTGGATTACCTCGTAAAATGTTAACTGCGTCTTGGATTCGCCTAAAAATCCTCTTTATTATTAACTGCGTAGGCATATACTTTACAAAAATATTCGCAAGGAGGCAAGTCTGGTGCTCGAGGTGGCATTTTTATATGATCATCGTTTTCTCTTCCAATCCGCCTATTAGTATACAGATTATGTAAATACTGACTAACGGGTATTGCAAAATGGGGGGTGCACCATCGTGCATAAACCACATGTTACGACGAAGTAGTAACGGTAAATCGTCCAATAAATTAGGTAATACTTGCTGTAAAAATTTAAGTAGTTGACCCCATTTAATCGATGTGGAAACACAACCGAGCCAATAATAAAGTTGTCTATAATTCCACGTCCACTCTGAATTCATATTGAAAATGTCTTATTTCAGTACAGTGTGGTTTTCACCAGTATAAACGTGTTTGTTATGGTTATTAATAATTCCTGACCTAGAAAAATATGCTTCATCTGTAAATAAAATGTTTTTGCTGAAATTGATATCATGGGTTCTTTATTCTTGTATAAAATGCTAAACGTTTTCAGGGTCAATGGGTTCATAAACCGGTCATGAACCGATTGAATGTGGTACGGATGTAGTAACTGCTCGTTCAAAACATCATGAACTATGGTTTTGGTATCCCTATTTCTTGTTCAATGCGTCTTGCACTAATTTTTGGGTTCTCTTCTATCTTATCTATGATTTGTTCCTTCACCTTTATAGTTTTCGTGGTACGTTGACGCCCTTGAACCGTATTCATTTGGTGTAAAGAACCAAATTCGCGAAGTCGCCTTTCGATGTTGGCAAAAGTTTGATGATTTGACACTCGTCGATGAGGGAATCTGTCCATGTAGACCCTAACACTTTTGCGGCCGTTATCTTGACAAACTCCATAAACCAAAACCATATCTACTTGTTCCGAATATGTATACGTATCCATGATGAAATATTGAAAAATGAGGAACATAAACAACCATATAACAACAACAAATAAAGTAAGATCTAAAGTAACTAAGTAATTGAGCAAAAATAATAAATCGAGAGACTAACTTCAGTAGCTGATTAGATTTGACATACAACTGATACTTAAAATATCAGAGCCTACTTCTGGTACTTCGTTATTTGTTGCAGAACGAATGCTGATATTGTTGACATACGAAAATATTTTTCTGCCTAAACTACTCATCTGTTCAAAATTCTGAAAGTGTAAAAGTTTCTAAATAAAGTCAACTACTAATAGAAAACTGAGAGTAATTGTACAGGGGTTAAAAATATGTGCTTATATTTGCACGATACATGATTTTTCTTATATTTCTAATAACTGCAAAAGATTTTAAATAATGTCAAAAAGTGTCGGTTAGACTTATAAATGCGTAGCCCAAAAATGGTTAACATCGATCAAGTCGTTTTCGAGATATTCGGAATAAACAAAAATTTTTCGCGGGCTTTGGCGCTCCCTAGCGGCGAAACGAAGCAATTTTGGAAATAGGTAAATTGGGATAAATCGGTTTATTTTGAACCCAGGAGTCTGTGGTCTTCCGTTGTACACGTCTTTTCCGGACACCCTGTATATGAAATAATTCATAATGTATATGATTGTCCAGAAATTTTATCGTATTTAAATTTTCATGTACCTAGAATCGAGGCAAGATATTGTAATACGTTTTATCTTTGCAAATCGCGTACAAACCTAATGAAGTCATCTCCTTTGTATGTTATGTGTACCAACTATAACGCTGTGCAGAATGCCCTCGACATATTCAATTGTTCTGAGAAAGACATAAGAAATTTATTTGTATAGTTTGTGTTTTGTCTGTGTTCATAATTACATATGATGTATTATAGATGTTAGATTTTTTTGTTTCTATATATGTATATAAATATTCGTTGTTATATCTGATTAATATTCTGCATTTGTGCTGTCCTCTCAACTTGTAATTGGTCTTTTGGCCGTAAGTTGAATAAATAAATACGTTGTTCCCTATGCGCTTCCTACTTTTTCTGCTGTACTATTTAGCCGTCAAATTATGGTCCCTGGAAGAAGTATTTTTATTAGCTCTTCTATTTGATGCGACTGGTCGAAATTCTCTAAAAAGTTTTCGATCTACTAGTGCAAACTGGTACATTTAAAATCATTAGAAGATCCTACGCTAGTCGAGAACGAGACCAGTTTCGTGCGCGGTGCGCCTAGACCGTGACCGCATAGTGCATTTCCTTAACTCTAATATTGCTGACTAAGACACTTAAATGGCGCATTCCTTCTTTCTAAATTATCTAAATGATAAAATATACAAGACGAAAATCCAATTTTAAGAAAATTGATGTTAAAATAGATCGTATTCTCGAAATACGAGCATATGCTGATTCTATTTATCTCAATTAGTAGTTCTCATAATGCCATCAAATCATTAATATTCCTTTCGCTGCTATTTAAGCACAGTGAATATCTTTAAACGAATGAGATATTTCAAGCAGACAAGAAAGCGGATTTGTGAATTACAAAGAAAATAATAAAAGTTGAGAAATATTCCTACTACTACCTAATTCCCATTCCATTCTCAACTACTCAGCATTCGCTACTATAATATTCATTATAATAATTTGGAATTATTTTTATGCCACATTATGTTTTATTTATAGGATAAATCAAAATAAATATTGGCCATTGTCTGCTAGGGTATTATAAAATGGAAGACCAGACTCGTAAACTGAATGCCTCTAAATTACTTGTTATTCAATTATGACCTCTTATTGCCTTTTAAGTATTTAGAGATAAAAATTAGCTTCTCCATTTATATTTTTTGTTAAATTTTAATTTATTTTATAAAATCATTTAACTACTAGTACTACTAGCTGCTGATATAGATTTTTAAGATTTGACTGAATTTAAAATAGTAAAAAACTATTAATCAAATTAAATCCTTCAAATGAGAGCACATATTTTCGATATATATCTATACAGAGTATAACAGCCATATGGCTACACCCTCTCAGCGTTTATTTCTCGCGGTAAATAAAAAATGTGTCTATTTTTTCATTAGCTATACCGTGACCAAATTACTGGTTGCTGTCAGTAACATAATTAAAGTGCACTTTAGCCTTAGCTGGGATTTTTCGATCTGCCATTGCCCGAGAACAACTAGGGCATCTCAAAAAATCCTAGCTTCGGCTAGTACACTTTAATTATGTTACTGGCAGTGGCCTGTTACCTAGGTTATGACATAACAGAAGATTATTATTATAAGAGTTATTTTTTTACATTACCATATTTGTCCATGCATCTTGAACATTCCCATTTTTTGTCGGATAAGTTCTGAATCACCCTGTATATTACATTATACTACTTTCTATATTTTTGTCCTGATGTAATGTACCTCCTATCGGAGTTATCAGCACCATTTTGTTTTTTTTTTTTCATTAAAAAGGTCTTAATTATTGAATGTTATTTTTACTAATTACATTCTAGATTCACTGCGTTCAAAGTTATATTCTTAGTACGACTGTACATTTCTATTACTTATTCATGGAAATTCGCTTAATATTAGTATTAAAACATTTTCTGGTATTTGACGGAGCAACCTGTTACATGGTACGAGTATATAAACCATCAAATTTTGAAACAACTCTATGATTAGGTCCCGAATATAGGCGTAATTCACAAGAGGTTTCATCTGGGAAGGTCTTTGTAAATTTGACCTAGATATGTATTATTAATGCAGCTACTCAGCCCTTCATCGGATATTAAAGGAAAGAGATATCTATATTTTGCAAATTTATTATGAATATGTATTTATGACTATACTCGTAGGTT
Organism: Monochamus saltuarius; assembly: GCA_025584915.1. Classification (NCBI taxonomy): domain Eukaryota; kingdom Metazoa; phylum Arthropoda; class Insecta; order Coleoptera; family Cerambycidae; genus Monochamus; species Monochamus saltuarius. Next base: position 48,418,758 of record CM046721.1, on the reverse strand, counting down.
ATTATTATTATTCACTTGGAATTTTAAGTAAAATTTTATACTTCCGAATAAATTTGGGACAAGTTTAAATGACTAAAATATCGACTATATGACAAATAAATTACTTTTTTTACTTGAATAATGATATACTAATTTTAGTCATAAGGATACATTGTATTTTAGCCATAAGTGGAAGTTGATTATCCTTAGCAAGATACCTTCATGAAAAAGGCTTTAGAAAGGTAACGTTGCTGTCATAACAAAAACGGTTTTGTTATTGAAACTTTTTATTTACTTATATATTTAATTATTTATCGATTTGTTTCTTTGTCTCTTTGTCCCTTTGTCTTACTTTCTTTGTACATATATCTGTTTGTTTGTTTGCGTGTTTGTTTGTTTAATTATGGTAGTCATAATAACAAATATACTGCAAAGGAATCAAAATATATTTCTTTTAGAAAAAGAAACAGTTTCAGTAGTACCAACTAGTGCGTTTTTTTTACATTTTGCGATAATAGACGAGGTATTAATTAGTTTATACTCAGCAGAAGGCTCGCACAGCATATTCTTTTGTCTACATTATTACAGTGATTTTAAAACATATTTATTTGTATCAAAAACATGGTAGGACAAGTAGCTTTTAGTCAGTTTTGCCAATTGCAATATTTTCATCATAAAACTGTCATTGACTGTCATGGTGGATTGTCAAGAAAAAAGCGGCAAATTCCTGTTTTGCAAAATTCGTGAAAAGTTGACACTTTACCGCCATTAAGAATTTAAATCAAAATCTTCAAAATTCGCTAAAATTTTCTTGAATTTCGCGTCTACCAGGATAAAGCTATAAACTGTATGCAATTATATTTAGTTCAATACTGGAAAACAATCTAAGTATAGAAAAAGTAGATACCAGAACCACTTACTAGAATTCTGAACAGTGCTGTCTTGTATTTAAAATATTAGAACTACCCTCGCGTAATATCATCAATAGGGAATCGAGATAAATGAGAGTTGATATACAATGCAATGGAAAACTGAAGCCAGGAATAGTATACGGATGATTTCACCCAGTTGGTTAAAAAGTCAGGGTGAACTTAAAAAAGAGAACTGAAACATCTTTTCTCCAACACGATTTTAGAAAGTACACGTTCCACAACTAAAAATTAGATTGTAATACATGTCATTCCAGCATACTGTGTTAGAATGACATTCTATCACACTGTTTAGAATGTTATTCTAACATACTGTGATGGAATATGTACAAATAAGCAACTTTATTGCATGATTTCTAAAATCATGTTGGAGAAAGTATAGTCTAAAACACGTTTAGAATGGCATATTCCACACTCCACTATTTTAGGATCAGACCCAGATTTTGACATTTCGTCCAATGTTGTTAAGCAGGCTTTGGAGAGGTAGGTTCAAGCAATCTTGGACTTATTATCGTAGAAATGAGCAAACAAAATATGGCAGATATCCTGTTTGCCATAGTTGGAATTGGACGTTGCATGTACTGGGAGAAAACGATAGTTTGGCTATTCAACGAATAAATCAATAGCAAGCGCGAGATACCGAAATTGGCTTTAGGACTTTTTGGAGAACTGACCTACATGCCAAAAAACAATCACATGTATGTTTTTCATACAGTGAACTAAGAGTTTTACGATTCATTAAAAATGAATATCGAACGCATTTGTTCATCAGTTAGACAGGTACTCAAGAATCATTTTAACTAAACTTACAGACTTTAAAATCAGTATACGTGTAGTACAGTATTTTTACAGCAGCCAGCAACTTTGAACACTAAGGCTCACTAGTAGCCTCGGAAATGGGAGGGTTCCCACTATGACAGAAAGTCATTTGACGTTCAAGAGAACTTTCTTTTTAATCTGTTGAAACTTCAGAGAGGGATTATTTGACTAATAAAAAGGTCGACTTATTAATATTCCACAGATAAGATTAACATCTCTAACATCAATAAAACAGGAGGAAATCGATTACACGCGAAAGTGGCAACGGAAAGAGACGTAAATTTTAGTATTAGCAGAACTAGAAATATAATCGTTCAGTCACTTAAAGAATTAAGCCTTGCATCAATGGAGAGTTCTCATATACGCTAACCTTTACATACCTATTACATGATAAAATCAACCAAATTATAGCGGTAAAAAGTGTTTAGTAAATAATAACTTAATAAAATAATAAAATAGTTTGACTAATTAAGATTGAATAAAGACAAATTTCGACGACGTTCGCCAGGATGCAGGGAGCAGTAACTTGATAATCAGTAAAAGCCGGCATAAACAAATAGTGAAAGTCCGCTAGGTATAGTTACTTTCTAAAAAGTTGTTTTGTATATTTTGTTATCATGTTACTCGCTATACATCTCTTTACGCTAAGTGTTGCCTGTTGAGTGAAAGTAAAATCACCCGACTGACAATAGACTAATGGTTCAAATATTCTAGATATGGTAATTAAACTATAACCGTAAAGTAATATGCTGAAACTCAGGTTGTTACGGCATTGTTTGTAACTACAAGTAAATAATAAACCCTCAAGTTATATACTCAATTAATTCATGTAAATATTTCCATTATAATGGTTTAGAGCAGTTTTATCATATTTTAAGTTCATTTTCAATTTTACTCAAAACGTTAGAGTTATTGATCATCGACATTCAGAGCAACGCGATATTCAGTAAGTACTGTATTAATAGACTTTTATCATAATAGCAAAGTTATTTATTTTATGTTATTGAAATTGTATTATACTTTCATGAATAATAATAATTTCATCGGTCGTCTATAGTTGCTATGAAACGAGTGTTATGAAGAAAATAACTAAGTTACACTGTAACCGCCATATTGTTACTATTTAAATCATTAAAAATTACTGTTATTTGAGATGGAAGAAGTTCCAGGTATATTAGCAACCGTATAAAAAAATAGCATTTTCAATTTTTCAGAAAATGTACTATTGCTTTTTCTAAATTACGCAAAAGTATGAAATCTTCTTCACTATGGTCAATATATTCTTCTTATAAACATTTTGTACGCACTGCTGAAAACACCATAACAAGCGATCCTCCTAAATTTTGGGCGTTTATTAATAGTAAAAATGGTTTAACCAATATTTCAACTCTGATGCATTATAACGGAAGATCTGTGAACTCTTCAGATGAAATTTTGAATGTTTTTGCAAAGTTTTTTGTAGTTCATTTACAAACGATGATGATATGAATGATAACACTATAAAAAATCTACATATTAATTTTAATAATTCGAATGTTCAGGTTTTGCGTTTAGATGAAATAGATCTTAAGCGTGCAATAAAGAACCTTAAGAACAAAATGACTACGGGACCTGATGGTGACCCTTCTTTTCTGATTAGAGATTGCGTCCATATATTTTCCTATCCATTAACAACTCTATATAATTTGTGTCTATCTACTTGTACTTTTTCCAAAGTTTGGAGGGAATCTAAAGTTTGTCCAATATATAAAAAAGGTGATAGATCTGACATTTCTAATTTTAGGCTAGTCTCTACATATGTAATTTTGCAAAAGTTCTTGAAATATTATTACACGATAATATTTATTTTAGTGTTAAAAACAAACTATCTATCTATCAACATATATTTACGAAACGCCGATTGACGAACACCAATTTATTTTCCATTACTCAGTTCCTTTCCTAATCATTGGATATGCAGACACAAGCGGACATAATTTATACAGCTTTCTCCAAAGCGTTAGACAGAGTGAGTCATACACCATTAGTACAAAGGTTATATGAATTTGGCTTTACTAACTCACTTTTAAATTTATTTCAGTCTTACTTGACTTCTCATAATCATACAGATTTTTAGCTTCTTCTGGGATACCACAGCATTCGGTTCTAGAACCACTATTATTTAATCTATTTATTAACAGCTTACCTAACGTATTAGATGTACCTTGTTTATCTTACTCAGACGGTTTGAAGATTTTTACAACTGTCAAAACCATAGAAGACTCTTGGCGACTTCAGAATAATTTATGTAATTTATCTAGATGGTGCCCAATTAATGAAATACCCGTTAATGTTGCTAAATGCAATGGCATGTCGTTTACAAGAAATTTGTCTTGTGTTATTTTTGATTACGATATAGATGATATACAATTAGAGAGATCAGCCACGTTCCGAGATCTCGGTATAGTATTTGATCCAAAATTGACGTTTTCATTGCATATTCAAACTATTGCTGGAGAAACCCTTCGAACACTAGGATTCATTACTACAATAATATCGATATTATCATGCTAAAAAAATCACGCGTTTTAGAAATGAACAAATTAAAAAAAAATCTAATGGAATAGTACACAGATACGAAGAATGATACAGTGAAAAAAGACCACGTAGTGGACTTCCTCGAGAATGAAATGGAGGATCGGTATTTGGTGCAATATGCCCGTAGGCACCGCACATCTACAGATTGAACTCTCATGGCCCACTTTCAAGGTAAGTTTCGCCGTGTTATATCGACACCTACTAATCGAAGACGACTGCACAACGCAAATTTATGTGGTAAAAGACCATTACGATTCCCCACTCTACTTTCAAGGCATCGTGCTGTCCGTCTCCAGTGGACGCGAGAGCATAGGGGTTGGCTTTCACGCCAGTGGCGGTCGGTTTTATTTACAGACGAAACCAGAATTGGGCTGGTTACTAATGACAATCGACAAAGAGTGAGATAAGCAGGTCGTCAACAGCGACTTTATTTTCCCCGTGAAGTTGCTCCGTATGAAAAAGGTAGGTACCGTAATGTTTTGGGGTGAAATAATGTTCAACCGCCGCACTCCATTAATTCGCATACCATAGAATATGACCAGTCAAATTTACATCGAACAAGTTATTACGCCCATTATCTACCCCCTACGTAATGAATTAGGTAAAAATTGTGTGTGTATGGACGACAACGCTCGACCACATCGTGCAAGAAAGATTCAAGAGATACTCGAAGCAGGACATATCAATAGATTAGATTGGCCAGCCAATTCTCCTGACATTAATGCTGTTGAAAACGTGGAATTTCATTGCTAGAGCCATTCATAATCATATTCCTCCACCTGAGACTGCAGGTGAGTTAGTAGTGGCGCCAAAAGAGGAATGGAACAATATCTCAATGCACAGACGTGTCAATATGCTATTGGAACGTGGTTGAGGTCATAGCGACTATTAGCCAACTACTCAGTTTATCACACATATTCATTTCACAAAAAAAAGATTCCAAAAACAATATAATGTTATAAATGTATTTGGTATTTCTGACAAAAAGATTTCTTTAACAAGAATGAGGGTTGTATGTATATGTCCAAATAATCAGGACATCATAATAAATAATAATAATGTTTACCTTAAATAAAAAGTGATTTTCTTTGACCGCTAAGTACCAACAGAAAACCTAAAGACGTATATATACTGTGGTTAAAATTGAGGCAATTTGATTGAACTAAACTTCGTCATTTTGGACGGCAGTGTCTCCGAAATAAAAAATGATTTAACATTTTTAATATCTAAACTACAGTAAACTACTTTATACTAATGTAATACAATAATGCGTGTAAACATGATAAACAAGGAAAATAATAGCATAGCAGGCCAAGGTAGCTAATATGCGATATTATAAAATACTCTTGTTAATAAAATCTATTTTGTTGTTAAATGGTAAAGGATATGAAATAGATATATGAAAAAAAATGATTGAAAAGGAGGAAAAAACGATTTTGTGCATTTGTTTGTAATATTATGCTGATAGGTTTTTCTTTGTGTAGACAGACATTATAATGTCTATAGTTCCCCAAGTAGTCTACTTATATACAAATGATTTGAGATTCATTAGAAACGTAGTAATGTTATACACATCAAAGGATAGAAATACGCTTGAGAAAATGGTTTAAGTTATGTTTAAAAGAAAACTGAATACATATTTAAATAAGAAAAGCCTCCTGAGACTCGAAACATACATTCCAGCACTTTGTTAGACTTTCATATCTCAATTTACCAAAGACGATAACTTCCAACGGTGCGTAAAGGTACGCAGACTTCATAAATCATTATAAACGTAAAGAATCTTACCTTTCCGTCACTTTTCCTGTAGGCATCGTGAATCCTCCACACCAGCTCAGGTCCGGCATTAGCTATTTGTTTTCCAATTTCGAAAAACTGTCCAATAGGATTCGTTTCTAAGGGACTTTGAGCACCACCGCTGCTTTTAAACTTCGAAAACATTGCAGTAGCAGGCATCGAAAAATTTTTATACACATACACTGCACTCAATTCCGTAACGAAACACTTTTAACCCGTATATATTTACATAGTAGTTTTATGATTCACTAGACCAGTTTGTGTTTTGTTTAGGAAAATAATTTTAAGAGCATTATTTAAGCTTCCTCCAAATCGCAGTAGATGTTATCCGAGGAATCTAAAACAAAACGAGAGAACGTTTATTAGGAGGTATTTCGTTATTAAAATTTGTAGAGCTTGCTTCCATTGCATTAGCTAGCATCTATTATATTTATTGCCTGCACGCAAGGAGCGCTTAGCTAATTTGTTTGGATATTTAATTAACCAACAAAATCGTATCAAAGTATTTTACTGGGTTATTCAAATATTCTTATTTTTTCCTTAGTTAGATTGGGTTTTTGCCACACTTCTGAAAAAATAAACATTAATTAAATGAGGCTTTGCGCCAAAGGAGTAAGTCAAGAGTTAATTTTTAAACTAACTTTATTTAACCAAAAAATCTTGCACTGAAAAAGCAGATACGTAAAAAATAACAATAATCACATCACTATCGCGCACTTCCGTATTGTTGACGTTTCGAAAAACTCTCTGTGTTCGTTCTCAAAATAGCAAATGTATTAAAAGTATGTCAAGTTTGGCAGTTTGAAATTTGTTTATTTGCTTCCATAGAGATGTCAAATGATTTTTATTTTATTGTTACTTTCTTCTTGATACAACTGTAGCCAACAATGACGAATCTTTACTGAAGAGTTTGACTCGCACTTATCTCCGTTGAACAAAATAATCGCGGTTTTTTATTTTATTTTCGTTGCATTATCTTGCTTCTCTAAAATTTTTGCCGAACCCCCCTGAATCAAATGATCGTTTTCCCAAGCGTGTTCGCAAATTTTTGATTTTTCAAATACCCGTCCTTTTATATCATTTTTATGTTACGCGGTGTAGAACTAACTACATCTATCGGCCGTTCGCTACTCCATGCCGGACTGAAAATGTCACAGACACGAAGCGTTCTACATGCAGTAGACACCATTGAAAGCTGTCGACCTTTATCGCGATCGGCGAGAAACGATATTTTGCAAACACGGAATTCCAGGAAACAACTACTCTGCGGGCTAATGCCCAGACCAGCATTGAATTACACCTGGAAAACCTATAGCAACAGCTAGGGTCATTCGTCAGACGCCCACCAGACATATACCGGTTTCGAGCTTATTAGCTCTCATCAGTATGCCATAGGTGAGGTATCCGACGAATAATCCTAGCTGCTTTCGTCTGTCTAACCCGACAGAAGGGACCATGAGTACGCGGTGTAGAACTAACTACATCTATCGGCCGTTCGCTACTCCATGCCGGACTGAAAATGTCATAGACACGAAGCGTTCTACATGCAGTAGACACCATTGAAAGCTGTCGACCTTTATCGCGATCGGCGAGAAACGATATTTTGCAAACACGGAGAAAAATTATTTAAGATCTCTATAGCAGCAAATAAACAAATTTTAAACTGTCAAACTTGACATACTTTGGGAACAAAAACAAAGAGTTTTTCGAAACCAAAAATACGGAAGTGCGCTAGAGTGATGTGATTTTTGTTACTTTTTACTTATCTGCTTTTTCAGTGTGAGATTTTTTGGTTAGGCAAACTTAGTTTAAAAAATATCCCTTGACTGATCTGTTTGACGCAAGGGCTTATTAAATTAGTCTTTATTTTTTCAGAAGTGTGGCAAAAACAATTAAACTACAGAAAAACTAGAGTTATGCGACAAATAAATAACTTCAAGGAAAATATTCTTATCCTATCGTTTTTGGTTTTTTGTCCAGAAAAAAAATGATAAATTATTTAATGAATTTTCTTGTAGTGGTAAAGAAATATATATACATATAAAATAGAACTGTATTTTTGTCACTTTGAAAACCTCCCTTTTTCATTACCATATAAGAGCGTTTTGAATTTGAGTGCCAATATTGATACGCCTTCTATATCTAGCCAAAAGCAACAAGAAAACTCATATGAAATAAATGTCTGAGATCAATACTTTTCTACAAATCCATTTCAAATATAAAAGTACTGTACTATAAAATGCACAACTGGGTTACGAATTGGTAACCACCTAAAATGACAGTGGTGTAAACTTTGTATTGTAAATAGTGAGTTTAGTTATTTCTTACTAGTGTTTGCTTGATATGAGCGTATGTAAACTAGAACAAAACAGTCTATCTATGAGACATTTGTATGATGAACGTTTTCCTTAAGCAACGGCAGCTATTTTAAACATTTATTCTATACTCTAAAAATTATAGATAGTTGAATGACCTGATAAATCAGTAAACAAAGTTGTCACATCTAGTTCAGAAATTTCTCAATAATTGGGGAATGTGTAAATTTTATCGTCCATTTCATGCTTACCTAAGAGGTTTAACATTTCCAAATAAAAGTTTTATGTTTTGTTCATTTTTTATTAGAATTAACTTAATTTTATTAAAATTGTTTAGTACTTATTGATATTTCTGGTGAAAGTAATAGACATGCATTTCTACAGGGTGAATAATGTACAATATAATTGATGGTAGATTGTACGACCGATTTTAATAGGAGTCCTTATTACATTTTTTTTTATTTAAACCACCCTGGGGTAATTATCACCTATTGGGGGATAGGTTTTATTTAGTTCCAAAAGTTTAATACATAGCAATTTTTAGTATCAAAGAACCCTGAACTGCCATCAAATGCAAAATGATGGAAACCTGCTAGATACTGATGTGTAAGTTAGATATTGGAAAGCTAACTATGTGCGTGTAGAGTGATGAACTTTATTTCTATATTCAAAATGTAATAGTTACCAAAAAATTGCAAGAGACAAAAAAACATTCTAAATTCAACAGGCATTCGAAAAACAATTATTTGAAGTGAAAAATCCGCCATACAATTTGTCTCCGAGAATATCTCTATATAATCAGCATCCAAAACTCACTGTGCTAAAATCATAAGTATGCTTAGATAATAAAAAGCAGTGATAACCTTGGGACACACCAAAAGTAGTTACATAAGTTACTGAATGAAACTCATTTAACGATATAATTTGTGACCTGTTGAACAGATAGGATGAAAACCAACGAAGTAGACTCCACTGCACATCAATTTTCATTCAGTTAGCAATGAGTATATTATGATTCAACTAATCAAAAGCTTTACTATAATTGATGTACTCGGAATCTACCTGTATTTTGACACTCTAAGGTCGACAATCTATATTCTGAATAATTTAACAAATTAATTTAAAAAACCTTGTTGGTCCTCAATCACATTGGGTTTTACTTTACTGAGATGAAAATTGTACACTACTTTTTCAAAAATTTTGTTGAAATATTTATTTATCTTAGAAAGCCTAAAATTAGTAACTACATTTTTATTATCATTTTTGAAATTTGGAATTATTTAAGTCTGCTTCCATAAACTAGGAAAACACATTCATCAAGTGATTTATTAAAAATAATAGTTAATAGAACACATCTATTACCACATTTTTTAATAAAAAAAGATGTTATACTATCAGGACTACCAACCAGCACCCTTGGTTATATCTGAATGACTAATTAAATTAGATGCATAATGATATATTGAAAATGATTGGATTAATTTGCTTCAAAGGAATTTTGGGAAAAAGTTTAAAATAAATTACCTACTAACATTATGTCGTCTTTGAGCAGTAATGTCTGTCATACGTCATGAAGGTGGGTAAACCGATGCAAAGATTTTTGACAGATTTGAAACGCCAAAACTTTTTAAAATTACAACGCAAACTATTTTCCTAGTAAGTAAGAATATGCAAGTAGCTTGCATCTTTGCCTCGATAAATAAAATAAATCATAATCAACCCTGTTTTTAATAGTATTAAATGTAAAATAGAGATGAGAAATCACTACTTACTTTCTTTTTTGGAACATGATTTTCAATAACATTTACAGTTGTATTACTATAAGTGTACAGTGACTGACAGATTTACTTTGAAATAAGTTAATAACAGGTTATTGATAACATCATAATTAACTTTCTTAAAAAAATGTAAATAAAAATTATTTGTTGCAGGTAATAACTTAATAGATTTTATCGAAAAAATAAATTCAATAGATTTGTGGTGAACATCTTTCTCCGTCAGTGGAAATTGAGAGTGGTTAACATTTCCTGTAACATTTACGTTACATGACACCATATCTAATAAATAGTTATTAATGTTGACAATTAAACTGAACCGCATTAATCCACAAACGGATAAAGCGCCAATAAGTAAAGTAGTTTTTTCTATAACTGCAGTGGGGATTAAGAGAGGAATTTTGTTTAAAATTCCACGTTATACCTGGCAATATGTAAAACTGCCAAATATCAAATACCATTTCCACCTAAAATTAATAAATAATTTATCTAATAAGGTTACCATATTAACTAGTACAAACTTAGTAGAGGAGCTACAGGTATCTTTGGTCGTAGTTACTTTTAATGAGCACATAAATTCAGTGGCTTCAGCTTTATATTGATCTGGCAAAGCACCAAAGGGGTTTAACTTGAATAATTTGGAAACTTCTGCTTCTTCAGATATTTCCAAATAGAACAAGATAACTTAATTACGAAAACTTGCCTCTCTCAGAAGGTGGTAAACTCAAAAATAACTTTATACTAAATCGGAATACTTCTGATTAATTTTGCAGTGTTATTCACGATATAAAATCGAAATACTTGCAATCGAAAATAAGCAGATAAGCATTCAATTTACATATTATCAAATATCATGAGAAAATATTCTCAATTTTATTACCTAGTAATGTAGAATAAATAACAATAAAACAAAATAGAAAGTACAAGGTGTTTTAGAATAACAACTATGCAGCAAGTAACAAAACAAAACATAACATTTTTCCATTTTATGAAGTAAATTTTCGAAAATGAATTTTAAAATTATGCTGTAAGAGATTCTGAATGATTGATTTAATTAGCTCTTAAATACGTTCTACAGGGCAATTATTACCCTCAAAACAGAATATTTAAGATCACAACATTTTAAAGTTAATATCAAAAATGTAGACAGTAGCGGGGTAAATGGCAACTACCTTTTTTATTACAATGTATGAAAACTTGGGTCTTTCTGGTTAATTAAACATATTGAAGAATTTGTGGGAAAATTTTGGAAAAAACACTAAAAAACCGTAAATTCCGATTTTCTCGTTATAAACGGAATAACTGAACTTATCAATTGTTGGAACCCCCATCATTACGAAGGAGTGTGTGCACATAGTAGAGTTGTTATGAAAAGAACAGAACAGGTTCTTGAGAACAGGTGCGTAACAGTTGTTCACTGAACTTGTTCTTCTCAATGAAGTGAGCAGCTCCATGTTTGTTTCAATTGACTCAAAATCACATATTCTATCACCTCCTAAAATTATTGTAACGACTTGCAAGACACCGTGTATATTTGTGTGACAGATAAATTGTTGTTATTTACTATTTTTTCAGTCCAGAAAATATTTTAAGGTATTTTTCAGGTAAAATGTTTCCTGTTGGATGTTTTTTTTAAATGTCTTTTTAAATTCGGCACTGACGACTTATAACAAATAGTTTCCTTACAAATATTAATGGAAAAAAATACGAGCTGTACTAGTTTGCTTACTTATTTTAGTTAAATATTAAATCGAAAATAAATTCAATCGCTAACAGCCAAAAGTTCTTCTAAACGTAATACATCTATATTCTAAAGCTAAGCTAAGAGCAAAAAGGAAAACTAGTGGCGTGCCTGTTGTAGAATGGAATGTCCATTCCTATTCTGTCGCATCTCGAGTTGCGCAGTGCGAAACACGGAACATGTAAGGTGCAGATGCAAGTCATGCGATACGGCAACATAAATGAACAGAACAGAAAAGAACAGGTGAACAGGTTTAGAGAACAGAGAAGTAAAGCTGGAACAGTTAGATTAGAACTCTAGCACATAGTTATCAATTTTCACATTGTTAGATTGACAGAATAGGCAATTGAGTGGCCTACAAGACCTACTTAAAATTAAATAAAGTTATGTTTATTTAAAGAATTGTTTTGTCTTATTTAAATAAAATGAATTACTTGAATCATCAATTATTATTCTCAAAATAAAGTTATGTTTTCGTTATTTGAACTTTTAGCTGATTTGACAGAATTACTGTAAATATCTAAATAATATTAAATAAAGTAAATAGTAACATTTCGTACGACTTATCCGACAGAAGAAAACCTGAGTAGACGTGATGCAACATGCAGTAACATCTTGCGGCCACATGCTCAACCTAATGGTCCCACAAACCTACTACTATAATTTAAGAAAGAACAACATATTCTATAATTAATATTATTTTATTCATATTTTAACAAAATCTTAAATTTAGTGTCATTTTCAGAAAGAAAAGTATTGAATTGAGTATAAGAATGCTTGAATGTTAAGAATATGAAAATATTTATATATATATATATATATATATATATATATATAGTATTTCTTATTACTATTAATTGAAAAAGCACAGATGTGGTTCTCAGCAAATAATCTTAATTTAAATGAAACTAAAACACCAAATTTATTTTTTTCTACACATAACTGTATGACTGATGGTGGGTCTGCAAGAGTAGGTACTCGGTGTGTTCCTCGATGACTCTCTTACGTGGAATGTCCATATTGATAATTTAGGAGGCAGACTATCTACTTAGTGCCATTTTTTTAATTCGTAGATTGAAGCACTTTTTGAGTAGGGATTGTATGAGAATGTGTTATTATTCACTTTTCCATTCTCATTTAAATTGTGCCGTAATGCTTTGGGGAAACAGTACAACGTCCCATAAGATATTCAAGCTACAAAAGAAAGCTGTGCGTTTAATAACTAACTCTTCTTATACTGAACACTGTCGCCAGCTTTTTAAAGGACTTAAGATTCTGCCGTTACCCTTTACATAATAATATATGCCACTCTGCTTGAGGTTCATTCTCAGAAACATCTTTATTTACACATTCCCACTGCATGTCATAGTTATGAAACTAGATATTCAGATCACCTTATAGTTCCACGATATAGGCTTACCAAATCAAAGAAAAATTCCTTAAATCTTAGTTTGTACAATATTATGCCAACTAATTTAAAATTGTTGGATGTTTTTAGTTTCAAAACCAAATTAAAATCTTTTTTACTATCACACTGTTTTTACTCTATTGATGAATTTTTAAATAGTTCTGATATGCATATGTTGTGGTAATGGTCTTATTGCACCTATTAGGTTTTTAATATGTTTAAATTGTCTCTTGTTTATTGAACTGTATTCAAAATGTTATTTATTTATTTTTTATGTTAATTATTGTGCTTGGTTCTTGTGTGTTTTCTGTGTCTACAGAAAGTTGTTCTTTGACTTACCATACAGATTTTATGTAACTTAGCATGGTCAATAAATACTACTACTACTACTTTACTAAAGTGCATGTTCCAAAAAATCAAAATTAACCTGTCCTAGCATTTTTCTCAAAATTACTAGTTTTAGAAATGTGCATGGTTTTTAAGACACACTGTATGCAACTACATAATTTAATTGAAACTTCAGTAGATATAACTCGCGACAAGAATTCAGACGACATACGTTATACGAACAAATGAATAATTCATTATATTTTCATCAAAATATTTAAGAAACTGCAACTGATAGTAATAAAACTATATAACTACATTAAAAGTTTGCATTATATATTGCACTAAATTGCAAAATATGATTGTTTTTAATTCGACGAAATATTGAAAATTACGTTGACAATAAAAACAAATGTGTAACGTCAGCCGTGACGTAAGACCTCTGAATTCTTGACGCGAGTATAAATGATTTTGTATTGATGAAGATTATTCTTCACTTTTACACATTTCTTGATGTTTGTACAAAAGTAATTTTTTGCAGAAACCTCTCAAATCTATGGCAAAAGTGACTTTAGTGATTTATTCGATTTCCTGAATTTTTTTATGAATAGATGCTAACAGATAACTAAACGTATTTTACAGTTCTTGTGCTTTCAAATTTAAAAATATATATATATATATAAATCTACTAATGAAAAGGGAAAGTAGACACAAGAAAGTTAATTTCCTGTACGGAGAATGTAAAACCTCCCTTTCCATTTTAATTATTTGTCACTGTTAAGTATTAAAGCGTCTGTTTCCACAGAGCCTTTCCCTGTGTTTCCATTTCTTTTATTTAGTTTCTTCTTTGAAACCATGCTTTATTCGCTCAGGGATAATGAGCGGGCAGACAAGAATTTGTGAAACATGCAATAATTAATGGAGAACAATTAATCCTTTGAGTGTAAATATTACAACAAAACATCCCACCAGAATTATTAAAATGGGATTCGATAATAGATAAAAGTTCATATTGGACATATTCTTAGATTCAGGAGTGAAAAAAAAATAAATTGTCATTATTGTAATTCTAATTATACCTTCCCTCTAACATTATTAAAAACATTCTAATTTTATAAATTAATATTTAAAATAATTAATTATATTAGAGAAAATTTTCTACGCTTGACAAAAATAAGATACCTAATTCACATAAAACAAAATACAATGTAGTTGTGAAAAATATAAATTAATTTATTTTAAAATTATGACATTATAGTGCCACGTAAATAAAACCAAATAATTACACAGGGTGATTTTGAATAGAGTAGCACAAACGCTACCAGTGCACCTAGATGAAAAAATACATCGAATGAACTAAATATACCTAAAACAAAAGCTGCAGACACATACTTTCTATTAATATTGTTTAAATATATCCACCAGAGACGCTGCTGTCGACTACATGCATCATATAACTGCAAAGAATTTTTCACCCTGTATGAAAATACATATCTTATTCACATTTTTAGACATAACAACTAAAAACAAACATTTTTTCTCTCTTGCATTTTTTCGATAAACGCGATAATTTTTTAGATAATTTACAAAAAACAAAATATTACAGCGCCAAAGGTTGCAGTAACAAACACATCAACACACCATTATGTAATATTAAAAAAACGTCTTTCTCCTAATTTTAATTAATTTATTTTGAAGGAACAGTAAGTATTCGTTATGTAATAAATCAAGTTATTTTAAGTGTCTAATTTAAATAATAAATTTTTAAACATACCTACTGTAATGTCGAATGTAATACTAAGGAACATAACGTTATTTTAAAGTAAAAAGTTTCTAAAGAATATTTCCAAAGTAGTTCCCATTTTTCTGTAAACACAATCTAACACGACGATTAAAATTATGACGTACTCTTGCAAATATTTCTGGGTTGTTACGAATATCGTCAGATGCGAGAAAGATTTTTTGACGTAATTCTTCAACAGTATTAACAGGAGTAGCATAAACAAGACTTTTCAGTTTTCCCCATAAGAAATAATCAAGTGGATTAATGTACGGTGAACGGGCAGGCCATCTAACGGGTGCAACGACACCACGACCTATCCAACGTTCCGGAAAATTTAAATTCAACGTTTGCCTGACAGCCTGACTATGTGCCGGAGCCCCGTCATGCATGTACAACATAACTTGTCGTACACCTAGTGGTATATCCTCCAATAATATTGGGAGATTTTTATTTAAAAATCGAAGATAATCAAGACCTGTCAATCGACGGGGAAGAATAAATGGTCCTATTAGAGCATCTACAACAATTCCTAACCATACAGTTACACTAAAATTGTACTGAAATCTTGATGGACATATTTCATGGGGGTTTTCATCGGACCATGTATGACTAATACGATGGTTAACTAAACCATGTCTTTGAAAACATGCCTCATCGGTGAACAAAATATGAGATATAATATTTAAGTCATGTCTGGTCATGTTAAGATACCACTGGCAAAAAGCAATCCTTGCAGGTAAATCATTTGCAGTTAATTCTTGAACCGGCTGGTGTTGAAAAGGGCCTAAAAGGTTATCATGAATCAAGTTCCAAACAAGGCTATGCGAAACGTTGTACTGTGTACTCAGCCTTCTTGTACTTGTTTGAGGATTTTCCTCTAAATTGATAAGTATAGCTTCTTCAAGGTTTAAATTTCTGATATACCGTCTTTGTCCATTGCCCTCACGCTTAGGTCAAACAAATCATGTTAGATTCTGTTAAAAGGAAAGTGAAAACTACTTTCAAAATATTCTTTATACATTTTTTACTTTAAAATAACGTTGTGTTGTATTCGAGATTACAGTAGGTAGTATTAAATTAGATATTATTACTTAAATTAGACACATAAAATAATGTTATTTGTTACATACCCAGCTAGCAAAGTAGTTCTATGAATTTAGAGTAATAGGAGTTCTATATTCTGTTAATATTTTATAGTTGGATTTAGAATACTAAATTGTTGCATTAATGCAGCACATGAGACTATTTTGTCTTCAGAAACTGAATTGTTTTTTAAATTTGTTGCAAGAACGTTCTTAGAGCATAATTTATAGAGCACTTATAAGATAACTGCTAATGTAGCCCTATAAGTGTGTACAATAACACAATTTTACAGCAACGGTGCTTATAGAATCAAATTACTGTAAAACCGATGCAAAATACTGCTTTGTAGAAATATATCATCTCCTGTGACACTCTTATAAAATTATTCCGTAATGTCGCTTATAGTTTAATTATAGAACTATTGTATAAGGCGTTGTTAAGTTACAATTCTGCTGCGGAAAACAAATTACAAATATGGAAGCTGCTATCGAACTTAAGAGAAAAAGCTCTTTAAAGCAGTTGTAGAGAATAATAAAATACAGTTGTTGTAAAATCATTATAGAGTAAATAAGTAACAAAAACCTTTTTGTTCCATAAAGAAACGCTATAGAACTATCATTTTTTATATATGTAGGTTTCCCATAGCCCCATCTGACGAGACCTGCCTGTAATAGTACAAAATATTTTGATCAAAGTATAATGGGGAAATTAACATAGTCGTGACATGTAAAAATTATTATCTGCTTGCAGAAAGAAAATTTCATTACGATAGATAAGATTTATTTGATTGCTAAGAGAAATTGATTTTCTTATAGAAATTTAGTAACATATTTAATTTAGACCATACCAAATCTTAAACATTTTCACTTTTAGATGTTGAAGTTAAAGAATTTTAATAGATTTATTAGATAAGATTGAAATAAGTGAAATTACCACAATAAAATATGACAACACTGTGAATATTAAGTAGTTGCTTACGAAGCATATTTGCTCTATAATCATTGCAATCGACACAAAAATGTCATATTAGTAAGAATCCATTGGA
Source organism: Monochamus saltuarius (assembly GCA_025584915.1). NCBI lineage: Eukaryota > Metazoa > Arthropoda > Insecta > Coleoptera > Cerambycidae > Monochamus > Monochamus saltuarius. Next base: position 48,401,180 of record CM046721.1, on the reverse strand, counting down.
AGTACAAGATGAAGCCTTTCTTTCTGTCGCCATATTGTGAAGAAAGAAAAAAAATCTTAATTAAAAATATGTACAATATAAATAGGTGAAATGATATCAATAATATGGATATACTTACTTTCTGACTATTTTATGTACAGTTGGTTGTTAAATTCATCAATTTAGAAAAAATTAAATTTCCAGCATCATAGGAAATATAAGGTTAACTGAGGGCGCGTCAAAAAATTACCATTATGTACCACATATTTCACGATAAAACTTTTTCCGCATTAAAATGTACTGCTCCCTGATGGACAAACAAACTAAGCAATTAGTAATGTGAGTACTCCTATGCAGACTGATTAGGCCCATCTTATTGGTTCTTATTGGCCCGTCCATATTATTTCTAACATGTGCGATACAGAAACATTTTGTTTTTAAAAGATACAATTAAACGATTTTAAAGTTCTTTAAATATAACCATGCAACACAAAAATTGTATAGCGAAGTGCTATGGAATTTTTATGTGATTGCTTTGTAACTGTGTTATAAAAATTCTTTAAGACTTCTATAATTATTTCCTGCAAGCTTTACAGAACCGCTTAACGAACTAAAAGGTTCTATAGAACGGTGTCCATTTTTATGGTATAAGTGTTGTAAGAACGTTTTGAAAATGTTCTTAGAACAAACATTGCTCTATAAAATTTGCTCTGGAAACGTTCTTACAATTTTTACAAAACAAGAAATTGTTAGCTGGGATAAAGAATACTCCTAAATGAATTTATTAAAATTACTTTACGAGAAAGGTGTTTTTTTGCTATTACAGAATGGTGTGTTGATGTGTTTGTTACTGCAACCATTGGCGGTGTTAAATTTTGTTTGTTGTAAATTATCTAAAAAACTATCGCGTTTATCGAAAAAATTCAAGAGAAAAAAAATATTTGTTTTTAGTTGTTATGTCTGAAAATGTGATAAGATATGCATTTTCATACAGGGTGAAAAATTCTTTGGAGTAACATGTTGCATGTAGTGGACAGCAGCGCCTCTGGTGGATATATTTAAACAATGTTAATAGAAAGTATGTGTCCGCACTGGACAAATGTCTGTACCAAATATGAATGATTTACGGCACATTGTTCGAGATAAATTGAAGGAAACATTGGTTGGCACTACGACATTCAAGACCCTGTAATTCCTCAGAAGTGCAGGTTTTGTCTAAGGTATATTTAGTTCATTCGCCTTTTTTTTCATGTAGATGCACTGGTAGAGTTTATGCTACTCTATTGAAAACCCTGTATAGGTACTTACTTAAGTATCAGAGGTGAAACATTCAGTGATAGCATTTATTTTGTAGTTGTTGGTTAGATATATATTTGCTGATGTACAATATGTCCCAATTTCGTTGTAATATCTGAGATATTGAAATGGTGAAAATTGCTTCTGATAAAGTTATTCAAGTACATTTCAGTGGCGCACGTGTAATTTCTCTACACAATTCCATTTTTCTAAATAGAACACGCTATATTTTTTGTCCCATTCAATTGCATTATTTCCAATGATGTATATTAGTTTCTCTCAGATGCTTGAGTTTAGTACTCACCGACATTTAGTTTTAACAAAATCTGCTTTCCAGATCGAAATTAATACTTCAGGTGAAATGCCAGTAAATGAGTGTAAACATCTTTGACTTATTATTGATGTAAAACTTAGATTTAATTCACACGTAACTAATTATGTCCAAAAATGTTTTTAGAAATTCAAGACTTTGTACTGTTATAAGGACATCCTTTCTAGAAATATTAAACTGAGATGAACTGACAGTTTAGTCTTATCTATGTTATCAAGTTGCGGTGCTGTTTTTTTGGCCCGCTTTGCTTCAAGTGGACAAAAATAGTCTTCAGAAAGTACAAAATGCTTGTCTTAGATTTTGTTATAACTTCGAAAATTCGATTATATTTCAAGGGTTTCTGGGGATTTTAACTGGTTTATACTTAATAAACGATATAAAATACATATGGTTTATTTAATTATAACATAATAACTTTAAAAGTTATTAATATTTAACTATTAATTTTGTTAAAAACTGTGACATTCATAACCGGATTATTCGACAAAGAGATTTGTTGCTTACTCCCTGTCATAATTCAGTGATGTTTTAGCTTAGCTTCCCCCATAATGCAGTAAATATTTTCAACACTATTGATAGTGATATTAGAGGAGCCATCAGTCTTAACTTATTTTAGCGCAGAGTAAACAAATATATTATTAATTCCCGTGATCTGGTGGTTGTATGAGCAGCTCTGTTGGATACCGCCACCGAGTAATATTTATTTTTCTACTACTATGTTACTGTTAACTGTGAATAATGACATTATTATTATTATTATTATTAAATTTTATCAATCCTCGCGCATTCGCCAAAATATAGACAACTTAAGAGTAACGTGATCTGAATGTAGAAATAAGGCCTATTATTTTTCGCTTTCCACCAAAATCAATTTTATAAAGACTATAAATCGGCACTTTCATAAGAGCACCCAAATGTTTCCCTTAAGTCTGTCTCATACAGTACTTTCGTCGATTACAATTCACTAAGGAAAATCGACAAATAAGAAAGTGTTAACATAATCTGTATCATAATAGATATTTATGAAAAGTATAATTTTATGTAATGAGTGCAAGTTTGCGGGACGAAAAATAGGAAATACAAATTTTTAATTTTGATCATTTACAAGTATAATTTAAATAACAATTATTTAGTAGATCAGTGTCAGTAAATTTTCTTGTCATTTGGCTTGACATTCAATAGACGCTGATCTATTCTGTGACGCTGATTGTTGCTATTACCACTTATAGAAAAATGTGTGATTCTGACCATATACCGAGCGATATCGAAGAAGCGGCAAGAAATGCCGTATGTTTATGACAAATTTGAGAAATGGCGTGAACAGAAGAGTACAGTAAAACACGTCAATGAGAAAGTACTATTGGCATATTTTAAAGTAGTCTAAGAGCCAGTGGCTGGCAACCTATAAGTAAATGATTATACCTGAAATTTTGCACAGTGAGTCTCTTATACTTATCACTCATGAGGTGATGACTCGCTAAGCCCGGCGAGGCCGATCCAACTGTTACTCAGGTGCGAGAGGTATGAAAATTTAACCAACTTCGTTATTAAATTAACAAAGCTGCCGTTTGAAAATTTTAAAATTTCAGATCTAACAAATTAGGCATTTATTTTTATTATTTATTATATTTAGCACCTTTTTATATTAAAATAATATAAGTAACAAATAACCTCTATTTATGGCACAGGTTCTAAGATTTGGTGATGTCGATTACAATGCTTGACATTTCTGACAGTTTCTGAACGTCAAAAATCAGATTTAATCAAATACTTTTTAAATTTATAATTTTTGCCAATTTCACAAGTGTCTGCCATAACGTTAGAAGCACGGTAATCGTCTGCCTTTGTTATTTTTATATAGTAATAATTGTATATTTTAAAATTTTCAAACGGCAGCTTTGGTAATTTAATAACGAAGTTGGTTACATTTTCATACTTCTCGCACCTGAGTAACTCTTGAGTCGGCCTCGCCGGGCTTAACGAGTCCCCATATCATGAGTGATATGTATAAAAGACTCACTGTGCAAAATTTCAGGTATAATCATTTATTTATAGGTTGCCGGCCACTGGCTCTTAGACTAAAGGTAAGAAGAATTCGAAGGCTTCTACGCTATGGAGACAGTATTCCATGTTGAGAACTGAAATTGTCTTTTAAAAAAGGTATAGATATTAAAACATACAATAGTTTGATGGCATTTTTGAAAATGCATTCTGATGTATAACGCGCTAAGAAATCAAACGTTTTTTCAAAAGTAAATATTGCGAAGTTTTTGACGGAGGGGGATGACAGACATTTTTTAATGGCTAAGGTTACTAATAATTGCTTCATTTAGTTATCAGCTTACTAATTCCCATTTTTGCTTTAGGTTGTGTTGGTTGTGGGAATAGCCGGTTCATGTCGAAAGTCAGAAATAACATGTTTACGTGTTGAAGATGTTACAGATGAGGAGACGTATTTTCGAGTAAATATTTCAAATATAAAAACTAGAGTAAATCGTGAATTTGTAATCACCCCGGGAGATTAGAAGGACATTGACAATATCAGGAAGTGTAGAAACCTAAGCCCGGATATTAAACACAATAGATTCTTTATTAGATATAGAAATGGTAAATGTGGTGTACAACCAATAGGAATTAATATTATTGGTCAGTTACCAAAGATGATTGCTCAAATGACTGGTGTGCCGAATTGTGCATTATTCACGGGGCACTGTTTCAGAAGATCTTTGGCTACTATATTTGCAGATTCTGCGCCAATATTTTAAAAATAAAACAACACGGCTGCTGGAAGTCAAATTCTGTTGGAGAAGGATGTGTTGAACAATCTATAGAAAATAAAAAACAATTTCTGGTGATATTCTTGGAGAACCGAGTAATACCAATAACATATCACGGAATATTACTGCAAGTTCAACAAATAAGATTTCTTCTGGCATTAGTTTCACTAACTGTACCAACTGCGTTGTGAATATTTCTAATTAAATAATAATAATTAATAAATAATTAAAAAAGTGTTTTTTATAAAATTACTGAAATAAAAGTTACTTTATTATGTTTCTTTTGTATTCTGTTTAATTCTTTTTTGCAATTAGTGACATAATGAACTTTTCGTAACCAGTTACATAAGGTAGAACGTTTTGACACTTGTTTCGATAACAAAAGATGTTACTTTATATGTCAAAATTAGAAAAATAGGAATTGTCTTATTATAATATTGTGTTTAAACCACAGCAAATAATTTTATTTACACCTACCTTAAATTACCGTTTCCAAAGCAATAAATACTTATATGTTATCATTTATTCAACTGTAAGTAACCAAGTAATTTATTAGCATATAGGTAACTGATTTTGTGAAAGGTACTGTACTTTCTCCCTTTTTTATAATAGTAATGTACGTCACATGCGTCTTTACCTAATAGATATTACTGACCAGCAAAGTTTTATTTATTTTAGAGGTACATCATGTGTAGCAACATATGTTATAAAATAACAGTAGGATACACCTAAATGAATGAAAAGGTGTGCCTACAGTGCTCATTAATTATCAATATTGACTTCAAAATTTTATTTCATATTTAAAAAATGGTAAAAAGTAATAATGGTTTATTCTGCTTACATTATAGATATCTCGCTTCTTACCTTATAGCTTTTTATTCGTACAAGATTAAAATTTATGAAAGAAAATTGAATAAAGGCTGAGGGTACATAGTAGTGATAAGAAAATTATTTAATAGTGTTTGAAGGTCCTTTATTTGAAAGTTAGTACTATTCATTTTTTTGCTCATTTTCATGCAAATATTTTGCTAAAGATCTTCACTGATGGCTAAGATATATTTTTCTCAGTATATAGCTTATTTCATACTTTTCTTTTCCTTAGAAGGCTTCTGTGTTTTCTCATATTGCTTTAGTATATAATTACTTTGAGTACTTATTTGAAAACTTACCTCCCCCAATAATTTGGACGCAACAAAAAATTAAATTTGCCAAGACAGATCGATTTTTGTTTGAAGGGGGAACTAGAAATTTTAATTTAATTTTAAGTTAATTTAGTATTAAAAACCAAACCTATCTGCTAAATTATAATTTATAAAGTAAGTTTTCTTTATAATGTACGGAGGTATTAGACGTAAATAAAAAAACATTTATTTTAATTAAATTTAACATAACGTGAGCAAAAAAGTAGTATTCTTTTCATGAAGCAAATTATAAATAATAATAAATCTGCTATAACATTTGTTTATACCCATGATAAAAGGTATTTTAATCTCTTGATGAAAAATATACTGTCCAAGAAAGTAAATAACACTTTTTTATTGTCTTTAATACTAATCAGAATAAGAACATTGATAGTTATTAAAGTAGAAAGAGTTCCTGTTAGCCATTAAAAAATTATGTGTTCCCTACAAATTTCAAAATATTCATTTAAATGGAGGTACTTACCAAAACAGATGTTGTTAATGCTATTAATAATGTTTTTTTTTAATTTATGAAAGCATTCATTAAAATGATGAACACGTTCTCGTTCAGTACAGAAAATTCCTTACTCCATGCTGTCAATAAAAATTATTTCTCAATTTAAATTTTGCATTACAAAATAATAATTTACATTTAAGGTCAATATTCACAAGGAATAAATTATCATTAATTTACTTTTTTACCCTCATGAAATGCCTAAATAATCCGTTTTATTACGTTAACTGGAAAATTTCAGTCTCTCTACTGCTGCCTCATTATGACTTTAATCTTTCGCTTATTTTTCTTCTTTCTTATCATAAAAATATCAAACTGTTTTCCACTTTGTAATTAAAATTATAAATCCTTTAGACAGTAATGAAAATATCAGATAAAACTCAGAGCACATACTTATAGGTTATTAAATGATTTACAAACTCCATTTTCTGTTAATATGTAGCTTCGAAGCGACTTAAATTGAATAAGAAATATGTTCACTATTTTTTAATGTTCCTACAAATTTTCACAAACTTTTATATTTTTTCTAGAAATTTAAGAACTGGGATAATTTATTTAAAATAAAAAAATTAATATAAAATTTTAACTTAATAATAATTTAACTAACTACTATGTTTGTAGTGGAAGAGCAAGCTTAAATCTTTTCAGATGTCTATTGTAAATGACGTGTCGTATACGTGTATATATAAATACCTTTTACCCACTTCTTTTATTTGGTATTATGTATTATAACAAAATGTTTCTACTGTATTAGAAAGATATTTTAAGCTAATATAAATCAAATCTCCTACAATTCCTATCAATGAAGTCATATGTATGCTCTCTGATACCAAACATTTAGGTATGCTAATGAACAATTCCACAGACAAAGCTATATTCAATAATTATCTAAAGAAATTAATCTATCTAAATTTACTAACCTGGTTTAAATTCAACCACAATAGATGAGATCTGACCTATTTCTGCATTTTTAGGATTGCTTCTTCAGGTGGCCTTCTGTAAGTTGAGTCAAATATCTAACTATAACAATTATTATATAAATTAAAATTATTTGAGCATACCTAGATGTTTGGTATCAGAGAGCATACATATGACTTCATTGATAGGAATTGTGGGAGATTTGATTTATATTAGTTTAAAATACCTTTCTAATACAGTAAAAAATGTTACAAAAGCTAATAATAAAAAATATATGGGTAGATATTGTGGGTGTAATTCAACGCTGGTTGGGGCTTTAGTACACAGAGTAGTTAGTTTCACATAATATTATTCATACCTAAAAATATATTTAAAAAAATGTTTCTAATATCACTTTTATTTGTGGTCCTAAGGGACATTTTTATGGCAACCATGTTGATGATTTATATTGCCTATTTAAATTTATTTTTGTTTCGAATATTAAAATCTTTATACAGGTTTATGACTAAGTAAATATTTTAAGAGGGGATAAAAAAATTAATAATTAACGGAATCCCCTTTCAAAAAAATTCCAAACTTATTTATAAAGCTAAAAAAACATTTTTTCGATATTATATTAAATCTTTATATAACGTCGCCAATGCGAGAACCAGAGCAGGCAACCAGCAAGCAACGACGGCCATGCAACGGTCGCTGTCACTGTCATGTCATAATTCAATTTCTGTGTTTACGTTGTAGTTCTGTGTTCTTCTTCAGTTTTAAGTGCCTTATTTTAATTTTAAACGTTTTATAGTTATTAAATAAAGGAATATGCGGGTACAGATATTTTCCCAAAAATATAGTTCGCCGGTTTGATTTTCTAGATTATGGTACAAGACTGCCGCGTGTGCATTAAAAGTTTTCTAGTATCTATTAGTACATCCATAATAAATAGGCATTTTATCTAACTGTATCTACAGGAAGTGTGTTTTATCGGTAATGAGTGTGTACCTAATGTGTGAAAATGCAGTTTTTACAGTTTGTAACGAAATAATGAAAAACGAATGCAAAACATCGGAGCTAACTGCATTAACTGTTACCTATCTATCAGGTGTTATTACTAACAAGAATGTTAATTTTTGTCGTTTTGCATTTGGAAACGCTGCAAAAAGACGACCGCATGATTGTTGACATTGTTGACAGATGTAAGCTTCATCTATGGATCTCAGTCAATGCTTATCATAGGCGCTGATTTTCCGTAGCAAAAAAGGATTTTGCCCCATTTTTTAAATATAAAGCTAAAATTCTGGAATTATTTTGTTATTGTCTTTAAGGCCTCCCTGACATTTTTGTACTTAATCAATCATAGTTACCCCTGTATATACGGTGGTCCCAAGGTAATTGACTGAACATTCTATGGTAGATTCCTAAGATAAAAATACTGCGATTTAGTCAAACTTAGTTTAGACTAAAATTTGAAGACAGACAGGGTGTGCTCAATGTAAAATATTCTTTTATTTTATTTTATTTTTTTTCGTTTATTTCTTAACAAATACTACTATCCATTCAAAATTTTGGAGTTTGGTCTTCTTTGGATTGAGAAATTGAAATAAGTTCACAGTTTGGTTATAATTCATAGAGGGCACCAACTGCGGTAGATTGAATATGTTAAAAAAGACAGAACTTATTTATACTTTAAGGTATATTTGGTATCTATTAAATACTTATTTGCTAACTTCACACCGTCTTCGAATCTTCGCCTCGCACCATTTTCAAGATACATAGCTTTGAAATGATTATAATAATTTATAAATGTCAAAAACGAGTATTTATTTAGAATTATGAATTGCAATGAACAGTAAAATAGTAAACATAAAAAAAAATCTAGAATAATATTTTCCATTTAATTAATTGTAGTTGTGACTACAAACATGTCTTAAAGTGAATAGATATCTGTATGTGGTTACGAAAAAAAAACTAAATAAACTCATATTTTTTATTAGTAAAAGAATAATATAATGTAAAACTATTTTTCTATATATGAATCCTTTTTTTCCAACTTTAAAAGAAAAAATTATTTCATAAAACAACCCCTTACTGTTAATGGATGCCTATATTATTATGTCGCTTATATTGAAGAGCAATCTAATGTCAAATATTGAAACACGGTAAAGGATATGTATAAGAAAAGGTTATGGGAAATATGTTTACAATTACAAGAGGAATCCAAAAATTTTAAAATATATAAATATAAATGTGTTCCATATGAAATAAAAAGATTAATGGATACTTGCGGTGTAAAAGGAAGTTCCCAAGTCTCTAAAATACACTACTTGACAAAAGAATCGTCTAAATGAATGGAGAGATTAAAAAAATAAAATAATACACTTTGTCAAAATTTTGGATGGTCCAGTTTTCTCCTGGTCAGTGTATATGACATGTATGCAACTATTTTTTATGTATATTTTGATAATAAAGTTTCCTAAAAATTACATGTGTAATCAGCTTTAAATAGATTCGAAATTATGGTTTTCTGACTTCAAATATATTTTTTGTGACCTCTAGTGAAATCTACTTAAAAATGATAATGTTAAAATAATATACCTCTCTAGCAACAGTATTTCTCATAAATATTAAAGTACTTATTCAAATACATAAGTGTAAGTAGCTGGTACTAATGAGTTTATTCATTTATGTATTCATAAAAAGCACATAATTTCCTCGTATACTTAGTACATAAAATAATAATAAGGTTTTGTTACTTGCTACATATTAAGATTACTTTCGAATTTCAATCTTGCCTTAAAGTTAGATTATTATTTAATGATAAACACGATATGGTAGCACAAGGAGGCAGCATTTACCTAACTAATATTTATTTCCAGGAGAGATTTAAAGAATGTTGTGTCATTTTCCAAGTTAAAGTATTTCAGAGATTAATTTGTCTCGAAATATTTGATCCTACATTGAGAATGTTTTCAGAGCATATTCAAATCTCTCAATATGGCGGGAATCCGTAACATCCAATCAGCAATAGCTTTTACAGTTGAGATTTTAGAATGTGATTATACAAATACAAGTTACAGTTTTCCACGTTTATTCTTACATTTAAATGATCTTCCCACAGCAAAATATAGCAATTCCGGATGGAATAGGATAAAAGTTTATTGCTATATACCTTCGAGTTCTAATACTTACATGTAAAAATTTTACTATGAGAGTTTAAACTTCTATTTTTACAACTTTTTATAAAATAGCTTTTCTGAGACACTATAATATCCACAAAATACAGGGTGATTGAAGGAGAACCTCGAATATTCGAAAAGGGTGTTCAGGGGTCAAAAGTGAACAAAAAAGACTAATAAATATATGGTGGAGTATCAACGGTTAATGATATGGCAATGAAAATATTTTTATAGCTATTTTTGCGAAAGCTGTTATTTAATATTTTATTTTCAGTAGATCATGCATTTTAAACCATACTCACATTAGTGATTAGTGATTACTAATTGTCACATTTATTTTGACGTGTTTAATGTAAACCCTTATTTTATAACTGTCGCATTTATTTTTATATGTGCGTTCATTTAGTCGGTATTGTACACACAAAATTTCATAACGCCTGCCACATTTAGCCATCGAGAATATGCTGACATTATTTTTATTGCAACGGTAGCGCTAATCGTGCAGTTGCCGAATATCGAGGTCGCTTCCCGAGAAGAAGAGTGCCAGGTAGAAATGTACTCCAAACAGTCTTCAATAATGCACGTGAAACTGCAATGTTTCCCGAATTACATCTGAGATGCAAGCTGGTCCTGGCATAACAGTGGAAGAAGAAATTCTAAATGTGGTAGCCCGGGTACAAGGAGCATTGCAACGTCTCCCTCCAAATTAATCAAACTACGGCATGGGAAGTCATTCACAAAAATGGTTTAAAACCTTTCCATATTCAGCGCGTCTAAAATCTTCAGGGCGGTGATAATGATTTGCGGTTGCATTTTTGCAAATAACTGTCACAATGAACATCGTTGGTCAGATGAAAATCCGGACGCCACGGTGGAAAATAACTTTCAGGATCCATTCCGCATTAACATGTGGTGTGGTATGATTAATAATAACCAATTACCTTCAAAATTAGCCACCAAGATCATCAGATTTGGATCCCCTTGATTACTGCCTTTGGGGATGGTTTAAATCATTAGTATATGCAACAAAAGTGAACATAAGATAGGCGGGCGGTGATATATTTGAAAATTTAATTCATTAATTTCAGTTTATTAGACCTTTAACCAATGTTGTAATTGATAATACCTACAGAGTAACAACTTTTCTCTACTGATGCATTACAATAATTAACTCGGGTAAAAATATTTTCATTGCTATCTCAGTAACCGTTGATATTCGACCATATTTTTATTAGACTTTTTTGTTCACTTTTGCCTCTTGAACATCTCTTTCGAATATTGGAGGTTCGCCCCCAGCCACCCTGTATATTTGTTCAACATAACCTTCAATCTACAGAAAATATCAAATTATGAAACATCATCGACATTGCTGCATTCACATTCTATCACATAGGAAAAGACAAATTAATTGCGTCACACGTTCACGCGCCAAATTACTTATTCAATCTGCAACAATTTCTTCTTTTCGTAAAAGTACCAGGTTCATTTTTAATAGGAATGTTCAAAATATGTTTATCTAAAGTTTTTCTTTAATATCCAAGTGAAAAAGAAACTACAGAACTAGCAATTGATCGTTTGATATCTGTTATTAGTAAAGGATTTAAGAAGTTTGATCATATGTGTACTCAGTTGTTAGATTTAAGTAAAGCATTCGACTATGTCGCAAAACTTTTTGCTTAAAACACTATATTTATACGGTTTTTCTGATGAAAGCGTCTCCCTATTATATTCTTATTTGATTGACTGATATCAATATTTTGTTTACAATAATGTTAAGTCTGGAATCTTAGAAGTGAGACATGGAGTGCCTCAAGGTTCAGTCCTGGGTCCTTTACTATTTCTAACATATGTAATTGATCTAACTAGAATCTTTGACAATAACGCCTTATGTTTGCTTTTTGCTGATGATACCTGCGTCACTTCGTCTTGCTCTGTCTTGCTTAATGACATGCCCTTGTTGCAGCCACTAACTAGTAATTAGTTTATCAGTAGCAAAATGACAGTTAACATGTCCATGACTGAAACTGTGATTTTCAGCCAACGTAAATGATACAGATAATCCTAAAAATATTAAATTTCTTGGTGTTTATTTGGATCTACACTGTCGTGGAATGATCATACCGACTTTGTAAAAAAATATCAAAATGTGTTCTGCGGAACCATGTACACAAAATTTCCTTGACGACTTTAAATACCTCTTATCATGGCCTGATTCATTCTTGTACATCATATGCGATCCTAGTCTAGGGGCATGCTCCCTCTAGTGCACATGTATTTTCTCTTCAGTATAGGGCTATACGTATTATATCTAAGCTGGGATATATAGACGATTGCAGGGGTTGTTTTAATTACCTGAAAATTTTGACTGTTCCATCCACTTACATATTACAGTGTTTACTCTATGTTAAACGCAGTCTTAGTAATTGATCTAGTAGAAGCCAGTTGCATTCGTATGATACCAGAAGGAAAAATGATCTTTCCGACTTCAAAAAACAAGAAAAAAATAGACATTTTCGAATTAAAGTTTTTCAATGCATCACCTCCTTATTTTTATACTTTTATAAGTGACTTTCTTGCATGTTTTTTATTTTAGTTTTTAATCTATCTTCCACTACTATTTTGTGATTTAAATTCAACTTATAATCGTAGTATTTACCATTGTTTTAATGTGTCTTTTGTTATTATGTTATATCTGGTTTACTACAAGTAAATTGTTTGCTTTCTCTCTTTTGGACGTATGCAAACACTTTTGTGTATTTAGCACGAATTTGGAATAAATAAATACAAATAAATAAGAAACTATGTATAACGATATCTCTTTCTAGTATATTTTACTAAATCCTCTAAATAAAATAAAAAGATAATCTAATCGAATCGTATAAATTTGGGAGTCGACTTATTAAAAAGTTGTCTGTGCTAGCCTGTTGAACAGGACGTCAATATCCACTTCTCCTCAGATCTTTCAAGCAACATGTTGAACGGGATTTATGGAATGAGGCGGCATTTCAAATAGCATCGGCGCGTAGAGGCGTACGATAAAAACTGAGGGAGAATAAAAGTACTCTTAGGCCGCCCTAATTGCCTTTAGTCAAACATTAAATTGCCAGCCGGGCCGCAGCCAGACGTTATAATTTCTCTTTTATTTCCTATTGAGTACTGTTGTTGAATTTGGTATGGCAGTTTTCAAGGCGACAACATTTGTCAAGGATGCTATGATAAAAGGATTTTGATAAGTGGAAAACGTTATTCAAGTATTAAATAACAAGAAACAGATAGCAGGGGAAAACGTGTTTTAGCCGCTAGTCACTGAATTGATCGGTTTATAAAGATACACATTTGATTATAAGGTATGTTTCGGAAATAGTATATTACATAACGAGAGTGGAAAGTAGGGTGTTAAAAACACCGTATTCTTGAAACTTTATTTTAAGAACTGAGTAATGCATAGTTCAGCAAATAACATGAATGTTATCTCATGTCACCTACGAATATTCAAATTAAAAGAATATACCTATATCTAAAAGTTCACCTTTTCCGGGATACAGAGACTGTACAGTTGGTCTCTGCTTCACTTGGAATACACGGTCCTTTTCTTGAAGTGTCGGAAATTGATGGTGCATTTATCGCATTCAAAATTTTGTTTAAAATTTCCATTTTATTTGTTATAGATTCATTAATAAGTTTCTGCCACAGTGGTCGATTATGGAAATTGATGATGAAGGATGGACCTTCATGTCACTTAAGTGTTATTATGTCAGCACCTGCATCCAGAAGAATTGTAGTTGATGATCTCCGAAGACAATGGCCCGTAAACAATTCACTATCTTGTGAATTTAAATAACTGGCTATTACTTTTGGCATATTTCCAAATTTGTTGGTACCTACTGGTTGGTTGGTGCATTTTTCTTTCCGATAGAAGAAAAAACGGGATTCTTCTATAGCAGTTGGTTTAAGATTAGTATATTTCTTAAAAATTTCATGAAGTTTGCCCGTTAACGTGAATGCTCTTGGCCGGTTTGGTGCAAGCTAATGATGTACTTTCAGTGTTGGTTTAAGTTAACTTGAGACCCTGGGCGCAGGCGATTTAGGGTTTAAAATAATTAAATTTTAAAATGTAACTAAACCGCTTTTAATAGACACAATAGGTTGTTCAAACTTTTTTTTTCAAAAACGGTAATTTTAAACGACTTGAGAAAAATGCTACAAAAAAGTAGCAAAACATTAAGGGCATGTAACCCTTCATGCCATTGAGCACATCTGTTTAGCAGAATTATGTCAAATGATTGCATTTGACATAATTTCCGCTTTGTCAAATTTGATAACTTTGTGACAAATTTCACACTCTTGGTATATTTCTTAGGCAGCGCAAGCCACAAAAAAGAACAGTACTCTAGCCTAGATATCACCAATTCATTGTACAACATAATTATACTTAGATTTCTTAATTGCCTATCTTTCCTTATTAAAAATTAAAAATTGTGCATGAAATAAGGAGCTGTAATTATGTCGGAGTTTCAAGTAAAAGATATCCCAGAGCATTTTTTATATTGAAAGCTAGTTTATTTTTGTCGCTCCAAATACAAACAGCATTAATATCATCCTAAGGTAATTAACAATCATTGATAGGCTTAATTAGTCTAAATAACTTTAAATCATCTGCAAGCAATAAACAGTTAGAATGTGATATACCTCAAGTAGGTCATTAATAAAATATAAAAATAGTAATGGACCTATTTTTTAACCCTGCGGTACTCAAGAGTGAGCATCAAATTCATTACAGTACAAAATTTTATATTTCACACGGTGAATCGGTGATTCCCTAAGTATGATGATAATACTTAGTATATCTATAAAGATACCGTAATGACATAGTTTCACATCATGATCTACAAGATCAAAAGCTTTTCGAAAATCTGTGAATATTATATCAACCTGTACCCTGTGTTCAAAGGACTGATAAATAAATTTATACGTATTGATATACTTATAAGTTATGTTGTGCTGAAAAGGATCTGACTCTAACCTAATATATTTCATAAATCTAGGTTTCTAAAAAGTATTATTATGTCAACCGGATAAGATTTGAAGGGCCTGATATAATAAGCTAAACTACAGCAGAGGACATTAAACTTGTCTTAGGCGCAAAAAAGAGATCATTAAAATGTATGCATGTATTTCATGTCGTGAATCGTGTATCGAAGTTCAATCCAATAAAAAAAATCAAGATAAGGGAACATCAAATCAAATACAATATGCAACAGTATTGAATCGCAATATACTCGTACAATAATATTACTACATGAGCAACGAAAAATATCTCAAAGAATTTGGAACGAAATCTCGAATACATTTGGAGGGGTACAACTTTTCATTCAATTTTTAATCATCGTCCCCCATTCTCCAGGAGCTCTTTTTAAAAGTTTTAAATAGGTATTTTCATTCCCCATTCAGTGACGTGCTCAGATTTTAATTAAGTTTTTATAGTCCGGTATTTCTCTACTCTTCTGGACAACCCTTTGAAATTTGTATTTCGACAATCAGTAAACGACTTCGTATTCGTTACTTTATTAACTAAACTAACATTATCCATAATAAAAATTATAGACAATTTTAGAAATTAATAGAGTAAGCTAGTTCATTTTAATGATGGCTGTGTAATAAAAAACCAGTGCACCTCCCACTTATTCTGGAATCATAACATGAAAGTATTAATAATAGTTATAGGTAGTATTAACTATAGTCCATAAATTGAATAAGGTATATTTCGTTGTTATCAACTTGAATCTTTATTTCTAAATTTTTAAATCAGATTACTATTACAATTTTACTAATAAAAGATTAAGTCAAAAATATCCTTACCTATCACCAACGTGTGATACCTGCTTGAATAAAAAAATGTACGTATTTGACAAAAAAATAAAAATATACTATACATATATATTTTTTAAATTAAGTAGCCTTCAGCATTGTGTTCATTTTTTTCAGTTTGAATATCATTAAGAAATGTATAAATGATACTGCAGGAAACCACTGCTCCGCGAACTAATGCCCCGACCGGCATTGAATTACACCTGCAGTATCTGTGTGAACAGCCAAGAACCCTTGTCGGCCACACCACCAGACATAGACCGGTTTCGGGCTTATTAGCCCTCATCAGTATACCATATATGAGATGACCGTCAATTGAACTGGCTCTTCCTTCATATGTAAGTTGACATATAAACTGAGTGCAGGTGAGATATAAGCGATCTGCTACTTCCCGCACAGCAATGATACTGTGGGAAACAACTACTCCGCGGACTAATGCCCCGACCGGCATTGAATTCCACCTGCAGCATCTGTGTGAACAGCCAAGAACCCTTGTCGGCCACACCACCGTTTTAATTTGTGGTGAAGTAAGACAAAATGCTTTAGCTGCTTTTCGTCTGGACGCAGAATAATTTTCCGGTAGACATGTGCCAAATGCAGATATTTTTACAGCGGTAGGGCTACGCGGACCTGATACAGGAAATTTGCAAGATGGAGGTCCAGAACATTCACGATATATTGTAGCTGAAGAACACATTTTAGAGATTGTTGAAGAGAATCCCTGAATATGTACCAGACAAATCTTCCAAGAAGTGCAAAGAATTCATACCATTTACAGCATATCTAAGCATTAAGTGATACAAAGGGATTATCCCTTACGAATTAGTTTTTGAGAATGCTGCAACAAAATGCTCAAAATTCCAGATATATAGCTGACATATTAGTTACAGAATAAGCTATTTTTATGCAGAATGGGATGTATGCCATTCATAATACTCCTGTTTGTGAAAAATCGCACGCCATTCAACGGGACCCTGTATATTGGTATTTTGAAGCATGGACATGCAACAAACTTTACTTTCTCATATGAAACCACTGACTAGATGTATATTCTCAGCATATATCTTACTCGTGCATATTCTGAATATAGTGTTTCCTGTTTTTATAACTTATACGAGTGCATGGCTGCGTACAAAACAATACGAGAATTTTGTTTGAGGCATCTTGATCAAGCCTTATACAATTAAAAGTGTCAATAATAAAAGTTATAAGTGTTTTGTGATCAGTTTTCGACAGTACTTTAGATACCAACGCGTTACCGTCATATATTCTTCACAATGATAATCTTGCGAATTAATTTGACGCATACGCATGTTCTGCAGAATTGTTTTGAAACTATGTTTAAAATAATAGTTATTTATGCAATAAGCATGTTTACGATGTTCAGCTGTGAATATTATCACGGCGTGCCGTAGAAACTATTAAATGATCTGTGATTTACCATTTCCTTAATACATCAATAAATTATTTACTTACTGATAAAAGTTTCAAATTGAATTTGTACAAAACATATTAAAACTTTAAATAATGAGTGATTCTGATAAAAGTTTACGTGGACTGCATTTCATCTTCATATGTTTTTCCAATTTCAATTTAGGCTACCCTCAGATAACGATGTAGTATTGTTGGTAACACCCTCATCATCAATTTAATTTCTATGAAGCAGAGATTTCATAAAGTCGATTTTGTTATTCTTGGTTACATTCTGTACAACTGTTGCTTTGCTGGATGGTTGAAGTTGGAAATTTTAAACTTCACCTGACTTCAACGGCGAAAAGCGGGGAATATGATTAATTCCATTGGCTGCAAATCACGTGGCTTTGTGTTGCTGGCAACTTTATATAGTTTTTGACGGAGGCTTTAATTTTAACATCAATTAGTTGTAGATGTAGATGTTGACACTTGGTACGTCAATCTAAAAGTTACTATCATTGTCAAATGGTATAGTGATGTTTTATAATAATGATTAGAAACGTGGCAAGTCGACTATCGCGGACTTGACCTTTCTTCGGGCTAAAGCTCTCTGGCCATGCTGCGCGGCATGACCACCGCTGCGTAGTGCCTTTTTCTTAATTGCCATTACTGCGCGCGGCTCTACGCCTGTGAATAATAAAATGTAAACGTGACTTTGGCTGAACTCTCTATGGGGGGGAAAATCCGGCACTATATAATTTAGAAGAGTGGTTGGCATATTTTGGTAATTTTTAGTGTTTTCTCGCCTTTAGTTAATTTTTTATTTCAACATCCTGCATTTTAAATATTGAATCGGGTGGTATTTATGTGATGCTAAAAGTTTCATCAAAATTTGTTTTTAATTCCATGCATTTAAAGGGTTTTTAGAGAATGGTTCGTTATTTTTAAACACTCTGTATTTGCTCCGTTAGTTAGTGTCATAATAGATTCTTGATGGAACTTTTATCAAAATAATATGTTAATTTCCTTAATTTTGAGTTTCTTTAACTGTAGGTAACATTTTTTTCAACACTTTGTATATGAAACAGTCTTTCGCACGTTTGACAACCGTTCCGAAGCGAAAAAAACGAAAATTTCCTCGAATTTGGAATTTTATTTATTTTTTGCTAATTTTTATTTTAACACTGTCTATCAAGCCATTTGAATCACCCTATAAATTGAAGCGACACGGCAATGAAATGACTACTGCCATATTGTTTAGCTCATTGTTACCACGTTTCACTCGTATTTATGCAAAGTTCAATGTAAAAACGACCTCAGGCCCCAGCGCTCGGGTACGGCAAACTTTCTAGAGACTTCAAATGTACAGTTTTTGGTCTTTGCCGGCCTCCAGACGGCCCATTTTTCCAAATTCCCTACGTTTTATTCCGAGATGTCAACGCCGGAGCATACGTTTGGCGATTCGGCGATTTTGGTCGACGGTACGCCTCGAAGTTGACTAAAACTTAAGTAATTTTCGTTATAAAATCGAATTTTAAACCCAAACCTAAAGCATGCTGGACATTTTAGGTTCAAATTTAAAGTTTCTATAAAAGAATTATTGTCTTTTCTTGACTTGTATATATAATTTTTGACAATCAAATTCATGAAGTATAGTAAAAAAATAAAAAAAATATTATTAAAAATAAGTTAGTCTGTGCGGGAATCAAACCACCGTCCTCTGGACTGATAAATCTAAATGCTATCATTCGAGCTACTACAACCTTTGCACATGTTGTTGCCATATTATTTCAGCGTCTATACCACATAATATGTAAACAAAAATTTTTAAAGATACCAATTCAGATTTTGGGCTATAAAATCATCACCAAACGATTCGGATATATCTCAGACAACACAATAACAACTTCTCGTAGTTGGAAAGGTCCGAAAATTGTTTCAGAACACATAATCTGTTTTAATTCATTTTGACGTTTGTTGAATTTCTACAAAATGGCATAAATAACAACAAATTAGATTGACATTTCTGACGTTTATGCCGTGCAAAACGCATTTCGTCTGCCATTTGTCGAATGTCTAGAAAGGGGCGTAACCGACTCAACTATCCTCGATCCACATAAAAAAATCGCCGTTTTTGACCGAGGAGCCTCGGGAAAATGGAAATTTTGCTAGGAAAACGCCAAAAAATCGTCATCAAAATACGCCGTAGGCAATCTAGAAAGACGGCGAAAGGCGTAGCGTTTAGCCATTCGGCGCAGCACGGCTCGCAAAAAAAGTCTTTGTGTCGGTAAAATGGGCAATTTTCGAGGTCAGTGTGCGAGCGAGAGTTACCTACAACTTTTAATATATAATAATTTGTCATTATTTTACTAGTAGAGTAACTATGCAACTACAGGTTGTGTACAAATACATAATGAATCTGTTATTTAACGCTTGAACAAAAAAATAGTTTTATTCTTTGAATTCATATTTTTTTCCCAAAATAATCATTTCTCGTTAGTATAAACTTGTTTTTAGTAGGCGTCGTAACGCCCCAGACTTCTGATTCATAGTGTCAATATAATTATGCCATCCTATACGTTACAAAAATAATAACTGGAAGCTCTCGGGGCTCCATCCTGTATTAATTGGGCGCCGTAGGCCGTTCAATCCGCTATCGATCTGCTCAACATAAACTTTATTCTAATAATGGCACATGATCTCTCCTCATAATATTCAGCTGACGTCTAGCGTGATATCAATGATACCAGTCAACCATTCATAATTGTAAGTTAACACGTCACATACAAGGTAAGGTCTTGCAGATATTTTGACATAGGCTGATTCAGACCTTATTTAAAAAATATTTAATGTACAGGACTCTTACAAATGCAATTTATAAAAAAAATCAAAAAGAGCAGTTTAAAAATGATTTAAAAATACATTTCCTCACGGCACTGGAAACTGATCCACTGCAAAACATTATAAGCCTTATAATTGGCGACCGGACAAAAAATTGTTACAGCTATTTTAATGCAGCAAATTTATTTAAAAAATGATTAATAGAATTAAATTGTAGTTTTAATTAGCAAAATTCTGAGCCAGTCTTTCCCTGTTTCTACAAACTAACACAAATGTTTCTGCTTCTTGTCCGTTTTGAACGTAAGTTATTGCCAGCAGCTATGATACCTTTGCGTAAATCATCAATAGTGTCCACTTTGGTGCAATATACTACATTTTTTAAATATCCCCACAAAAATAAGTCCAATTGATTTAAAGTCAGGATATCGTGGCGGCTATGGTACCGGTCCTCATTATCCAATCCCTCGGTATTAATACTTGGACACGCTGTACATGATACGGATATAATTAAGCCTCGTGTATGATGCACCGCACTGTTACAATACGCAGTGGACACCCTGGTTCCATCTCTTACACGATTCGGTTGCAAATTTCCCGCGTCATGCCTGCGTTTGCACTATACTTGTATTCACTGCACACCGTTGTAAAAGTAAGTGCATTTGGCACATGTTTACCGGGAAATCGTTCTGCTAAAACATTTTCACTTCACCATAAATTAAAACAATCCCCCATCAACTGCGAGTTGCTATATGTAAACCATTCTTGATATTGGAAAACTAATGTAAATACTTACATCTCGAAATAGTTACTGCAATAAGTAATAGAATATTTAAAATCACCAGGTTAGAGACTACAGTAGCCCATCGATGTAAAGGTTGAAGCTACCAGAACTTCAATAAGTAATTTCTCGGAAACTACAAGGATTTACAAACATTTTTTTTACGATATTGACTCCATTTTTCATTGATTTTTTGTTAGATAAATTCTGAATAATCCTGTATACCACACTAATTATAATAAACCGTTTTGGTCACATCGTTCAAATTTGTAGCAAGACACAGACTGTGCCATTACATACAAATAAAATAAATGTGTATACAGTGTCAAACTTGGTTTATTTTCAGTAATTTTTTATAGGTATATAAAGGTGTTTACAGGCTATTTAGACTTAGATCTGTGTTTCTTCCACTCCGTTCTGTTTCTCGCCTTTCTTTTCCACTGATCTCTCTTAGAACTATTGCCACTGTCTCTTTCCATCGCTTTCTCGGTCTCTTTTCTTCTTATAGTTAGGTTTGCTCCGTACTACTGCCTTTTCATACTCCATTCTATCTAGACGCCCTAGCCACTGCATTCTTCGGGATTTTACAACTTCTATTGTTGGGGTCTGGTACATTCCATATATTTCTTCATTATTTATCCTAATATCTTTGCGATATATCGCTATCGCCCAATCGCGATAGTGGTCGCTAGCTTTTAATGGTTTTCTACTGAGATGTAGAACGCTTCATGTCAGTATTTTATTTATCCGACATGTAGTAGCTCAGGGACCATGAGTAACGCGGTTACTCACCTGTCGGGTTAGACAGACTTAAAACAGCTGAGGTTGGTTACCTCTGGCATACTGATGAGAGCGAATAAGCTTGAAACCGGTATATTTCTGATAGGCTGCTGATGAGTGACTTTAGCTATCTGCTATAGGTTTTCCAGGTGTAATTCAATGCTGGTCGGGGCATTAGCCCGTAGATAAGTTGTTTCCTGGAATTCCGTATTTGCAACACCTTTCACAACACACTTCTTAAAATATAAAAAATGCAATATGCTATATAAGATATTTAAGAGAATAAAAAAAATATTGTTTCTAATGAACTAACAGAGAAACCTACTTTTTTTATTTACCTTTGGCGATCGCCGTTATTTTATTGGCGAACGGTGACCTTGTATGGATTAGGATCGAGCGGTATTATCGCTCTATATCCTTCACCATCTCTGTAGACCTGGGCGGCCTCGTAGAGGTGGGTTCCCTTCTCCGGTCAGCCTCGACCGCTGTTGCGGCCGATGCTGGTGGCTCGAAGAACCTCCTCCTGCCCTGGCTGACCCCCGCCGGCAGGGGGGCCTCTTCTGGCGCTCTTCGTGTCTTCTAGGTTCTTTCTTCGCCGGCCGTTCTAAACCCCCGGGGGTGGTCTTTGTTGGGAGTGGGTTTTTGTGAGTGGCTTGTAGCCATAGGATGCTCTTCTTCCCGAGCCTGTTACGGTTCGGGAGATGCGAGCGCTAGGTAAGGATAGGGTTTGGGTTTGGGTTGTTTATGTCCTTTGGCGATGTGTAGCGTAGACGTTATCTTAACGACTGCACAGTGAATTATACTATTTTATTTAAAGATACCTTACTCAAATCAAGAATTAGCAAAGATGGTCTGAGTGCGTGTATCAAATGTGACGATACCCCGTGAAATTGCACGCCGCTCATGAACAGCGTATTTTTGCTGCAGTTGATGAAATTAAGCTATCTAGAATAAATGCAAGCAAAAATTGCAGAATTATTAATATTCTATTCAATGAATGGCCTAAAAGTGGGTGCAGAGTGCATTGAGGGGGAAGGGAATATTTCGGTGCAGGGCACCATGGTGGGAGGGGGTTGGTTTTTCGTTTATAACTCCAAAACGCAGCACCGTAGTGAAAAATTCATAATAATAATAAGAGCTTATAAAATTTGTTGTAAGATTAATTTTATTAGGTGCGTAATGCGTGGCCTTTCGCTGCTCCCTCAATGCCGATTTCAAAAATGGATCGTATCTGAAGGTATTCAGAAAGTTTATGCATGTGCCCAGCTTTCTCAACATCAGCATACGAAGATTAGGAATTTCAGCTGTAACAGGATGTTGTGGTCAGATGGCGTGTTTGGTGTAAGTACCACAGCGAGGTCGACATCTCAACTATAACAGCCACATTGGTTTCGCTTACGGATTGGTCAATAACCATTCTTACAGGCAACACATTATATTCAAAGATATTAATCTAGATTTTTCGTACTTATGCACATGCATTTTTTCTACTACCGAGTTGAATTCTGAAAGAACGAAAATTACGAGTTCTATTAAGTTTTAACGAGTTTTTTTTTCAAATTTAGGTTGATTCAAGAACCACTGGTTCTTGAGATTGATCAACATGTACAGAATATTAGCCTAAATAGTTGCAACTCTGTAATAACGAGTTTTCTTGAATTTTATTGAGATCTCTTGGAAAATCAACATTTTTAATCAAAAAATTTGAATTGCTCTAACTTTTGGCCCATTCTAGATTAGCATATCTATGTTTTCTTATGAGCCATTTGTGTAAATCAAACTGCTGAGACGTTACCAGGAGCATTATGACAAAAAACGTGTATTAATTTTGATTTGACGCCATTTAAGAGCAGATATCTAGGAAGCGGTGCATAGTAGCTAAAAATGTGTAGAACTAATCAACTCCTACTAAACACTAAAAATTCTTCTTCTGAAACATTTATCAAACATCAGCAAACATCTAGAAGCAGTTACAACTTAAAATAAATATATAAGAGCTGCCATTAAGTCATTTTTATTATTAACGTTGGACAGAGTGGTTAACGTCACATTCAGAAAGCCTTTATCTATTTGTACTATGGGAACTGCTATCCGCAAAGTATTCGACCAATAAGGGGTGGTTGACTCTTAGGGGAAGTTGAATGAAGTGCGAACGGCGGACACACGATTATCGGGTAAATAGACGAATTGCTCAATAAAACTCCGAAAAACTGGAGGCGGTTAACAATTTGCTCCGCAATGTCTATCTATCGCTTCTGGCCCCACTATATGTGTCAATCAACTTCAATTGAATGGAACCCCTTGCCTTCAATTCAAACAAAATGCTTAATACATATACAATGTGTGTGGGTATTATCGATAGGCTTATCGATAGGTATCCATCTCTCTCTCTCACGATATTTAGATTTTTAAAACAATTTCAATACATTGAATTTGCAATTTGACCAAGATATACAACGAAATATAAGCGTGCACAGACTTACTTTTCCAAATTCTGCAAATTAAACACTTAAATGTAAACTACTATACTCGCGTCAAGAATTCAGACGTCTTACACGGCTGACGTTACACATTTGTTTTTATTGTCAACGTAATTTTAGATATTTGTACGCGTTAAAAACAATCATTTTTTGTAATTTAGTGCAATATATAATGCAAACTTTTAGTGTAGTATATAGTTTTATTACTATCAATTGAAGTTTCTTAAATATTTGGATAAAAATATAATTCATTTGTTCGTATGACGTAAGTCGTCTGAAATCTTGTCGCGAGTATACTATAAACAAATTAAAATCGCTAATCATAGAATTTCTGAATTAAAAGACGAAGAAAAATTTAAAAATATGTTTGATAATGCGAAAAATATTACTGATTGATGATTTATTAGTAAAACGGGATAAAAGTTGAGACAAATTAGAAATAATTTCGAGCTATAAAACGCTATACCTACTACGAAATTATAGATTGCAATTCTAATCGTTTTGGAAATTTACTTACTTTTTTACTTGCTTTAGTAGATTTCTCATAAAATCCGTATATGCAAAAAATATGCGAAACTGTTTAAATGTTTACTACAAATGTATCCAAATGTTTTTGACAAAAAGTTGAAAAACAAACTTTATATTTTGTACAGAGACGAACAATTTCTTAATTTAGAAGTTCGAACATCGGTAAGAATACATAAGAAATTTGAAATAGTATTTTTGGAAGCATACAAATTGCTTTGCTTAGTTTTAATAATTCCTGCAACAAGTATTTCAATTTTATGAAGACATAAATAAATTTGCAAATTTAAGACAGTCCAGTAGATCTGTTTTATATAAAATAACTATTTAAATATATTTTGTTAAAAGTGGAGGCAAACTAAAACGAAAATTCGTCAGCCTTGTTTTATATGTGGGAATAGATAAGTAGGCTGTCTACCTTGAAAGTTAATTTTTAGGCATTTTCATATTTTATAGTGTTCTTAAATAAATTACGAACATTTTTTTTAGTTATTGGATAAATATATTCTTTTTCTATTGTAAATTATATTCTAAGTTCAGATGTCATTTATAGTTATAATAGTGCTATTGGCGAAGATCTCCATAATAAAAAACGATAAACGCGTCAAGAATACCTATTACCGCAGAAGTGACGTGAAAATTTATTTCTATTTATTGAAATTGAGTTGGGCCTCACTATAGCAGCTACCACGAGCCGCCACTGACCTTAGAATAATTTTATCTGAAGCAGGTATTTCTCTTGTCAAATAGAAGATATCAGTCAGCTCGGGAATGGGTAGGTACTTCTGTATTTCCTAGAATGGCTAAAACTGTTGATTGTCCACTACCATTTAACCTAGAAAGACTATACCATCTACCACAGTTTAATTCCAACATTTTGCTCCATTTCACAACCTTGAAGGTTGTAAAAATTGATTATTTTGGTGTTTCTCGATTTTGGATAGCTATGGAAAAAAATTATTTCATTCTAGCGTTACTACTCATACTCCTACAGATTTTTCGCAGTCGGTATTAATTGATCGTTCCTACTTGCCTTCTTCAATGAATATACGTATTATTGCGTGTTTGAAGTTTTTACTTCATCTGACTGATTGTAGTGAAATACACATAACGTCAAAAGTCTTGGACCCCCCTCATTCTTGTTAAAGAAATCTTTTTTATTTTGTGAAAAGAATATGTTCGATAAACTGAGTACTTAGATAAATAAAAACCAGCAAATGTGTGACATTTTTGACAAAATTTATTAAATTAGATGAAGTAACAAAGCAAGTTCTCTACTTGACTAATAGTCGGTATGACCACCACCACCACGTTCCAGTAGCATATTGACACGTCTGTGCATTGAGATAATCAAGCGGTTAACGATCTCTTGCGGAATATTGTTCCATTCCTTTTCTGCCGCCACGACTAACTCATGCAGTCTGAGGTGGAGGAATATGATTATGAATAGCAACGAAATCCCATATGTTTTCAATAGGATTTATGTCAGGAAAGTTGGCTGGCCAATCTATTCTATTGATATGTCCTGCTTCGAGTATCTCTTGAATCTTTCTTGCGCGATGTGGTCGAACGTTGTTGTCTATACATACCAAATTTTTACCTAATTCATTAAGTAGGGGGTAGATAATGGACGTAATAACTTGTTCGATGTAAATTTGATTCGTCATATTTTGCGGTATGCGGTTGAACATTGTTCCACCCCGAAACATTACGGTACCCCCTTCATACGTAGCAACTCCACGGGTAAAATGAAGTCGCTGTTGACGAACTGGTTCTCTCCAGACTCTTTGTCGATTGTCATGAGTACCAGCCCAATTCTGGTTTTGTCTGTAAATAAGACCCGCCACTGACGTAAAAGCCAACCCCTATGCGTTCTCGCCCACTGGAGACGGGCAGCACGATGCCTTGGAAGTAGAGTGGGGACCGTAATGGTTTTTTAGCACGTAAATTTGCGTTGTGGAGTAGATTTCGAATGATAGGTGTCGATATAACACGGCGAAACGTACGTTGAAAGAGGGCCCTGAAAGCTGAAACTGAAGATGTGCGGTGTCTACAGGCATATTGCAATAAATACCAATCCTTCATTAGATACTCGAGGACGTCCACTACGTAATCTGTTTTCCACTGTATCAAATTCTTCATATCTGTGTACTATTCGTACAACAGATGATCTAGGAATGCCAAACATGTTCGATATCTGATGATTATAATGTAAATCATCATGTATAGCAGTCATTCTTACTCGGGTAAACGCAAAAATTTCACATCCTGGCATTATATTGTACAAAAATTCAATGGAACATTTAACTGAATACACTGCCAAACTTTTGTTCCCTAATGCGTGTACTTTTTTACCACATTAAGAAAACCAACTAGGTTCAATTGAATAATTTTATATACAGGGAATCCAAGATTTTTGACTTTTTGTGTATTAAGTATGTTCATTCAATCAACACATTGCCAGATATGCATCAAGGCAAACTGGTTTAGTTTATTTACCTACCTCAAGAACTAACATTAGAAAGTATTCTCCTTTATATAATATTTCCAATACATACAATGTTGTATCTAGTATGGCTGATTTTTTCTCCAGCCTATTGTATGAATAAATGAAGAATAAAGTATAGTAACATCTAACAGAACACTAATTGTCTCATAACATCCATGTGTAAATGTATGAATGAGTGTAGAACTTATTGTAACTCAAACAAAAATTAATCACAACTAGGTACTAATAAAATGCATAGTACACATACTAATTATTCAGGTTATGCACTTACTCTTAACTATATCTCATTACATGAGAGTAATCTAATGGATTAAATTATAAATATTATTACGAACAAATATTCCATCTCTTGCAAGTTGGATTCTAATTTAATCAGAATCTACCCTTCTTACCCTGTAAGTTTCGTCAATCACTCATTTAGTAAACTTTACCAACTACTAACTTTTCAGAATCCTTCTTTATTTAGTTAATTAATGAAAAAAACTAAGCTATTTAATCTAGATTATTTTGTTGAAACAAATTCTTCAGTCTAGAACAGTTTGGTTTTCCGCGAAATAAGTTTTATGCAACTTTTTCACTTGTAATTATTATTGTATTCAATAATTTAAGCAGTTATACAATTACTTGATAAAATAATCGTAGCCAGTAAACTAATGCCAACTGTTAATAACCTGATATAATAGTTATTTATATATCAAGGAAGTTATAAGGATGTTTATTATCGAGAACAACAGATTGCAATTAATAATAATAATAATAATAATAATAATAATAATAATAATAATAATAATAATAATAATAATAATAATAATAATAATAATAATAATAATAATAATAATAATAATAATAATAATAATAATAATAATAATAATATCTCTACCCCTCATTCTAATCACAGGGATTAGCCCAGAAGTCGTAGACTTGTGCGGGAGAGGGGGCGGCATATTATTATTAAGCAGGCCGCATTTGCGCCCAGGAACGACTTATAGTCTAAGAGCCAGTGGCCGGCAACCTATAAGTAAATGATTATACCTGAAATTTTACACAGTGAGTCTCTTATACCTATCATTCATGAGGTGATGACTCGCTAAGCCCGGCGAGGCCGACCCAACTGTTACTCAGGTGCGAGAGGTATGAAAATTGAAACAACTTCGTTATTAAATCAACAAAACTGCTGTTTGAAAATTTAAAACTTTCAGATCTGATAAATTAGGCATTTATTTTTATTATTTATTATATTTAGCACCTTTTATATTAAAATAATATAAGTAACAAATAACCTCTATTTCTGGCACAGGTTCTGAGATTTGGTGGTGTCGATTACAATGACATTTCTGACAGTTCTTTAACGTCAAAAATCAGATTTAATCAAATACTTTTGAAATTTATAATTTTTGCCTATTCCGCAAGTGTCTGCCATGACCTTAGAAGCACGGTAATCGTCTGCCTTTGTTATTTTTATATAATAATAATTGTATATTTTAAAATTTTCAAACGGCAGCTTTGTTAATTTAATAACGAAGTTGATTACATTTTCATACTTCTCGCACCTGAGTAATTCTTGAGTCGGCCTCGCCGGGCTTAGCGAGTCCCCACATCATGAGTGATAGGTATAAGAGACTCACTGTGCAAAATTTCAGGTATAATCATTTACTTATAGGTTGCCGGCCACTGGCTCTTAGACTATTACGTTGGTAGGCCCTAACCACTATTCAGTGCAGGAATGAGGAAAACCTGGAAAACCTCATTAATTAGGGGGGTGGTCAAATATCAACCGGCATCAATCTCTCACATTGACCCAAGCTAACATTATTCCACCCTACCATACCCACAGAGAGGGTGCCAATCCTCTCCACGAATATAGCTTATATACGGTCTACCGGCAGCTGGGCTCGAACCAACTCCGTCTAGTCACCTCGATTCAAGTACTAACGCCTTAAACCGCGCGACCACTGACCGATCCATTAATTTACTCCAGATTATTAGCATCCAATAACACAAGTGATACATAAAGATTTTTATTTCATACTAATGAAATATGAAAACCAAATTTTGTTGGTTGTCAAAATTAAACGAACGTTGTTTACTAATTAAGTAGGCATAACTACCATGGAAATATGAACTGACAAGTTTGTAAATAAAAGTTTATCAAATTTCTTAATTTGTGAAAATTAAGAAAACCCTGAAGAAGAGTGAGTCAGGAGATTTGTTACAAAAGCCTGAGAAAACTCGTACCGTACTACTACTAACAAATTCGGAACTAAGACAAATTCCTGCAGTGGCTGAAAAATATCTGAAGACAAAAATATAAGTGAAACTATCATGTTGGCTTACTTTCAAGACATGATATGTATTTATTATTCCACGTTCTAGTATAAGTGATTTTAATTTATTTTTCTTACAGTCTGAATCGTACAGTCCTAATTCCCTGCAGATTAAGTGGTCAATGTTAAAATCAATGATGACAATTTATAACGATACACATTAGAGAAAGTTTCATGAAACGGAAGCGTTTTTCAAATGAAAAAATAAAGGCTATGAGCCAAAAAAGTCAAGTGTTTTGTCGGGATGACATTAGCAAATTTTTTATTTGCTTCATAAGGTAATGCATTAAACTGTAAGAATTACACAATTATTGCTCTATTGTACAGGTAGTTCTGATTATGGGCTCGGTTGTGGTGGTTGACATTCCGGAATGTAAAGCAGAAGAAATTTACAATTATGGAAGAAAACAAGTTCTCTGCATTGGGTCTAGTGAAGAAGTATATATTTTTGCGTTTGTCGAGTTCAGTAAGATTTTTCCTAACGTATCGCAAATAGCGTTGCGCAGTTCAGTCCGCTGGGAAAAATTCATTTGGAAAAATGCCACGCAAAATTGCTAATTTTTTGCTAATTTTTTGGGTTTGCCAGATCCAGATGCTTTCACGGGACATTGTCTGTGGAGCACTTCCACGACTGCCTTAGTCAATGCAGCAGCAAATATAACGAGATTAAAGCGACATGATGGATGGCGAAGTTCAACGGTAGCAGAAGGGTATTTGGCCGACAGCATAGAATTGGAAAATAAAACTGCAACAATGTTGGCTGGCATGTCACATGAAAGAAGTGGAACATCAACTTCATGTTTGGCTACAGTTATATGCAGCGACAACAGTTCAACGGAAAATTCTTGCAATTCGAGAAATAATGTCAGTGGATAATTCAACATTTGTCGGTTTATTTTTGTAAATACATTAGAGGGGAGAGAAGAAGGATTTTTAATTATTTAGTATAACTCCCAAGAGAGTTATTTACATGTTTATAGTTACGGTAACTAAGGGTTTATTTGTTTATTATGTTTTAGTATGAAATAAATATTTATCTACTCAAAAATTAATACTGACATCAGCATGTCACTGAGCAAATGGCCTTGTCGCCTTAGCCATTTCTAGAGTTAGTTAGTTAGTTATTTAGTCGAAAATAAAAAAAATAATAAATTTTACAAGAACACTTTTTGTGAGAAACTAACATTGACACAGAATTTTAAAAACTGCTTTTAAAATTTCCATAAATTGCAAAGGAAAATAATAAATACATTTCAACTTTGACATTTTTTTACCTTCACGCATTTGAGTAAGGCAAAATAATTAGTAGCAAATATTAATATTTCTCCTCATGCTGTCCACATTTAAATATGTGGACATCATCTATTACCTATAATTCGCCCTGTATAACGTTAGCATTACAAAAAAGAAACTATACCATTCGTTTGACAAAAGAATCTAAACTATTCTAATTTTATAGTCACATTGTGAAATTCTTAGGTAATTTGTAATATGACTCGGCTCTTTATTTATCTTGTCTGTCTTAGAACAACTGTTGAAAATATTACACCATAAACTTTCGGATGATAAATGAAGGTAGTATGAAAAACATATTTTCCCTCAAGAGAGTGGATTTAATCAAATTGTCATCCACTACTACACGCTTCGTAACTTTTGTTATAATAACGAAAACATTAAGGGAATATTGATCTATTTTTGAACCAGACGTCTGAGCTATAATTTGTTTGAAGAAGCAGACAGGAAAAACTTATGTAGTTGTATTTATCTTTTAAATTATTATTTGTAAAAATGTGGGAATTCTCTAAATTCCTCTTAGAGAACAGTCTCAATAATTTGAATAAACTATACAGGGTTAGCTATGACTAAGTACAAATATTTTAGAAGGGATAGACAAAATTCAAAATTGACGGAATCACCCTTCAAAAAAATTCCAAACTTATTTATAGGTAAAGCGAAAAAATTTTTTTTGCGAAATTATATTAAATCCTTATTTAACGCCGCACGGTGGCGCGAAGCTGTGCCACACAAATTACTGTACACCCCTTAGGGTTGGGCCGTTTGAGATCATTTTTTTTTAAATATTTGTCATAAAATTCCCTATCGATCCCTCTTTCTCAATTTTCGCTTTGGGTCTTCATTTTCGCGGAATTTGATTCAAAAAATGGGTTTGGATGGAAATAACTAGATTTTTCTCGCAGAAATGACCTTACGGAACACGAGATTGAGATTTTGCCGGACTTTTTTTATAAGGGAATTCTCGTCTTGGAAAGCCCTACAAGACTGTCCACTTATATTTCAGGGAGAAATTTTCCGTTGCTCTTAAAATGGCCACAATCATTCAAACATTTTCACATATCAGAAATCGTTCTACTGAAAACTGGGAAAGTATTGGAAAAAAACTCATGTCACAAAAATTAATTGTACACATTCAAGGAATCCGAAAAAAAATTTTTCAGAATTTTTTGACACATTTTTGGACATTCACCAAAATGACCACATACAGAGATTTTCCGAATTTTCCCGTAATTCTGAGGTTCCATAAATGATTTTGGGAATAAAATTTTTTGACAAAAGTGGTCATTTTGCATACAATAGTTCTTTGTTAATGAGAAATGATTGAATTTTCCTGGAACTGTTCGGATGGAAATGTATGATAGTGAAAATTTCTCCCCGAAATCTAAGTAGACAGTCTTGTAGGGCTTTCCAAGACGAGCATTTCCCCATAATAAAGTCCGGCAAAACCTCAATGTCGTGTTCCGTAGGGTAATTTTTGTCCAAAAAATCTAGTTTTTTCCATGCAAACCCATTTTTGGAGTCAAATTCCGCGAAAATGAAGACCCAAAGCGAAAACTGAGAAAGAGGGATCGATAGGCAATTTTATGAGGAACATCTAAACAAAAATCAACTCAAACGGCCGAAGCCTAAGGGGTGTACAGTAATTTGGGTGGCTTAGTGGCGCTTTGAGATGGTACATCAACAATAGATGAAAATGTGAAATTATACTAAATTATTAGCTATCGAAGTTATGTCTAGAACGAATTTTCGCTTGGTGACAGGTATTCAAACTGGACACTGTTGGTTAAGGAAGCACCTATATTATATGAAGAAGTGTAAAACACCTCTTTGTAGGGCTTGCAAGGTCCCCATAAGCAACGTCACCATCTGCTTATCTTTATTAGCCTGGTTAGAGGTTCAGATAGATTGAACTTCTATTGGGAGGACAAGACAAGGATCCAATATATGTACTATTAAAATATTTCCCATAAAATATATCCATCGGATGTCCAATGTATGTTCTATCAAAATATGTCCAGAAATCCATTGAATGTCCATTTATGATCTATGTACGTCTGTACGTCAAATGGACGTCCGCTGGACGTCGTGTGCTATTAGGGTATACATGGCCTCCAACCGCTATACATTTTTCTAAATACTTCATAAACTAAATGGTTCAGGTGGTCTATTTCTTCTCTAACTTTTTCGTTAAAGTATCTGTTATACTGTAAATTCTGTGAATATACTTTTTGCTTCAAATATTCCGATATCGGTGTGTCACTCCATAAGATCTAAAGGCGCGTTCTCACGATTTGCGCCTTTACCGGCCAATCGATTTATTATAAAATATGTATATTTTGCCAGTGTCTGACGTGATCGTAAAGTGCGCGGAGTAACCATTGCGTCGTACTGAAAATGAAGGATAGTCCTCTCCCGTACTCTTTTTATCCAAAGCTGATAGTACAAAGTTACAAAGGACCCAATGGAGCTTAAGTGCTGTAGCCTCTTAAACTACCCTCTCCAGAATTCCATATTCCAGATTAGCTATCGAATTTCAAAAGCTCTTCAACGCTTAGAATTGAATCCCACTGATGCAATAATAATGTTTGGTATTCCATAGTTATTACCCAAAACACATAAACTATACCACTTCGAAGTACACACCATGACCGTACAAAACCTAATTGAATAGATTCACGATATCCTTCGGCACAGTTTGCAAGAAAAATTATGCCACAAAGCTCTATAATTTTTTTGCAAAACTCAAAATAAGCGGGGTTATATTGTGTCAAAAAAATATGAATTAAACTTCTATCATTCTATTTTTTTTCCTTAGTATCTACGTTTTCCTTTGTATCTACGTTGTTAATTTGACGCTTATCTTCTAACGCCAAAGCGCCTAAACTGCCCTTGGCCTTCAAGTAATGACTTAGAAATTTTTGTTTGAATATTTTTATAAATTTAGATAAATTGTAATTAAAAATCGTCCAAGGATCTTTAAAAAAGCTACCTATATCACGTTAAAATTATCCGTTTTCGAGAAAAACGACATTAAACATTCACATGCGTTAAATGAACAGCCGCTATCTCAAACTTGAAAACAAGAATGTGGATACAAGAGAACACTAGTGATATATGTATACAATTAGGAAAAATCAGTAGACTCACCAAAAAGTTATTAGAAGAAATTATTTAAATTTTTTTACACCCGGTTAAATTTGAGTATTCGGAATAATGTTATAGGGCTTTGTGGCATTAATTTTTCATGTAGAATCACATCCCCGAAATACTGACGCATCATTTCCGGACACCCTGTATTTGGAATTCCACACAAGATAACAATATTCAAGTTTTGACCGGACAAAAGTAAAATATATATTTATATTATTTACGTATTCGGTATGTCAAGTTTGACAGTTTAAAATTTGTTTATCTGCTTCGATATAGATGTTAAATGATTTTTATTTTATTGTTACTTACTTCTTCTTGATACAACTGTAGCCAACAATGATCTATGTTTACTGAATAGTTTGACACACACTTATCTCCGTTCAACAAAATAATCGCGGTCTCTTTTAATTTTCTTTTTGTTGCGTTATCTTACTTCTCTAAAATTTTTGCCGAACCCCATTGAATCAAATGACCGTTTTCCCAAGCGTGTTCCCAAATTTTGGATTTTTCAAATTCCCGTCTATTTATATAATTTTTATGTTTCTCAACTTTAACATTGA
Source organism: Monochamus saltuarius (assembly GCA_025584915.1). Taxonomy (NCBI): domain Eukaryota; kingdom Metazoa; phylum Arthropoda; class Insecta; order Coleoptera; family Cerambycidae; genus Monochamus; species Monochamus saltuarius. The sequence continues at coordinate 48,366,496 of CM046721.1, read as the reverse complement.
TAGGCCGAGACGTTTCTCCAACATACGTTTAATATTTTTACTACGATTTTGAGAACGAAAACAGAGGGTCTTTCGAAACGTCAAAAATACGGAAGTGCGAAATAGTGATGTGATTTTAGTTATTTTTTACTTATCTGCTTTTTTCAGTGTGATTTTTTGGTTAGGCACACTTAGTTTAAAAAAATAACCCTTAACCGATCCGTTTGGCGCAAGGGCTTATTTAATTAATCTTTATTTTTTCAGAAGTGTGTCGAAAACCCAATAAAACTAAAGAAAAACTAAAATTATGCCACAAATAAATAGCTTCAGACAAGACATTATTTTTACGTATATGCGCAGCAAAAGACAATTATCCTTTATCGAATGTTATTCCAAGATCACAAAATGTAGATGGTCGCTGTAAAACAGCGGTACCCAAGGTGTAGTCATAAATGAAAGGTTTAGTTTTGGTGGAAGTCATGATATTACATTTTGAAAGTTTATTTCTAATACACCAGTCATTGGTTTTACAGTGGTTATTTTGAAAAAATTCCCAGTCATGTTGGCAAGTAATCATTTTAAATAGTTTTAGCAACAAGCAGTTGACTTCAACATCGCTTACAATATCATTAACAAAGATGGTAAATAGTAAAGATCTAAATATAGATCCCTGCAGGACACTAGATGTTGGTGGACAATCAATGGATTTGAAACCACTATAAGCTAAATATTGTCTCCAATTCGAGAGGTACGATTTGAAGAACAGTAGCATATTATGAAAATCTAAAATATCAAATACTATTAATAGACGTTAGATCAATGTATACTTCATAAGTAATGAGAATACAGAATGGTCCCATGATAAATAATTCCGGGAACGACAGAAGATCGAAATATCATATGAGTTTACATAAATGTCTACATACATATTTAAAAAAGCATTTGAACCTCAAATACATTTAAATTGAATAAAACGTTTTACAATTTAGTTAAATCTTACCTTGAATCCAAGAGTTTGTGGTACTTCCACGTTTATGGGGCATTGGAACATCCTGTGACTAATACTTTCATTTCCTTAAAGCTTCAAATGGAAATGCAACACAAAAGAAAACCCAAAACTTAATTGTTATAATTCATTCTTAAGCATCATAATTAAAGAATGAAATTAAAAGCAGCAAATCATTCCCACAGACCTGAAGGCTGTTAAAGGTTATACTTGGGTACATATTTAAAATGTAATTATTGTTTTATAATATAATTGCAGAGTAAAATAAAAGCAATTTTAGCTCATTTATTCGTTAAATATATGTTTAAACTTGATTTTACTGTGTTTAAGCTAATGTTGGTTAGTTTTATATACGCCGGAATAATGATATATTTTAACTTTACATAATTTGTATCTATCTACATGCAGTAGATAAACGATACTGTATGTACATTCATTTAGTAGGAAATTATTTTAATACGAATTGCCAAATTTTGGAAAAGGCATATTTGATTAAAAAACTTTATATGGTGTTCTATTCTAAGAATTAACATAAAGAAGAATATTTAGACGTTATGCTGTCTTAAAGATATCGTAATATATTTCTATTTATTTTTTTTTTATGGTAATGTAGATGAAGATTTTTTAGAGTAACCAAATACAGACTGATTCACAGCGATGGGCCGTTAGAAGTTTTCATGGTTGTACTAACTATTTTGTTCTGAAAATTTGACTTCCTCTATAATCGAATACGACCTTTTTAGTGAAAATATTTTCAAGAAGTTATCACATATCGAAAATTGTCACCAACATAATTTTTTTTAATGGAATTGTATGATTTTTATAAAATTTTTGGATCTCTCATGTATTTTCAGTGAAGTTTTTATAAGAGTGGCCTATACATAATCCTTGTCGTTTTCGTGATATTTACAATATTTCGGAAAATAATCATGTTTCATCGCTTTGTTTGAAATTAGCCAGGTATGTCGAATATTATATAGTTAAAGAAATAATTTGTATACAAAAAATCTTTAAGGTTTCTGACAATGTTTTATAAGTGGCATAATTTTATACAAGGTGTTGAAAAATCAAGTGCCAAATTTTGTTAATTTTAATAGACATTAGAAAGGTGGCAAGTCGGCTATCGCCGACTTGACCTTTTTTCGGGCTAAGCCGTTGGTCCGCGTTGTGCGCGGCATGACCACCGCTCCATAGTGCCTTTTTTTATCAATTTTTATTTTAACACTGTCTATCAAGCCTTTTTGAATCACCCTATAAATTGAAGCGACACGGCAATGAAATGACTACCGCCATATTGTCTAGCTCATTTTTACCACGTTTTCACTCGTATTTATGCAAAGTTCAATGTAAAAACGACCTCAAACCCCAGCGCTCGGGTACGGGAAACTTTCTAGAGACTTCAAATTTACAGTTTTTGGTCTTTGCCGGCCTCCAGTCGGCCCATTTTTCCAAATTTTCTACGTTTTATTCCGAGATGTTACCGCCGGAGCATACGTTTGACGTTTCGGTGATTTTGGTCGGCGGTGCGCCTCGTAGTTGACTGAAACTTAAGCAATGTTCGTTATAAAATCGAATTTTAAACCCAGACCTTAGGCATGCCGGACATTTTAGAAGGTTCAAATTTAAAGTTTCTATATAATATGTTATAGCAATAGATGTAGGAATACATAAAAATCTCGAATTTCCATTGCTTGTCATTCTCACATCGCATCTGTCAACTTGTCTGACGTTTCCCGATTTTCCTTCAAGGGTAGCCATCTTGCCTTGCGTCTCGCTCCCACACAGAAAATCGTAAATTAGGTGCGAGGACCCACCAGAAAGACGAAAATTTAGCTAGGAGAACGCGAAAAAACAGCATCAAAATACGCCGTATGCGCCGTTATTTCTTTGGCGAACGATGGCCTTGTATGGTTTAGGATCGAGCGCGTTAGCGCTCTTTATCCTTCCCCATCTCTGTAGGCCTGGGCGGCCTCGTAAAGGTGGGCCCCATCCATCACCTACCCCGACCACTGGCGTGGCCGGTGTAGGCGCTTTGCGGGCCTCCTTCTGCCCTGGCTGACCCCCGCCGGCAGGGGGCCTTCTTCTGGCGCTCTTCGGGTCTTCTATGTTCTTTCTTCGCCGTCCTAAACCCCGGGGTGGTCTTTGAATTGGGTTATTGTGATTGGCTAGGTAGCCATAGGATGCTCTTTCCTCCTCAGCCTTTGTCGGTTCGGGCGATGCGGGCGGTAGGTAAGGATAGGAATTTGGTTTGGGTTGTCTATGTTCTCGTCTTCTTCGTGGTGGTCATCTGGGTCGTGGCTTCTTCGTCCTGAAACAGAAAAGATTAGCGGGGGGGAGGGGGGTAGGGGTTTGGTCATGGGGGAAGGTCAAGGAATTGGTGTCTGGGGCGTTTGTGTTTGTCAGTCGGGGAGGGGTCGTAGTCGACGGCTTGCCTGAGTAGGGGGTTGTCGTGGTTAGTGGCTTTGTCAAAGGTTTTTTGGGCGTGGGTGTGAATGGTGTGGGTTAGGTCGGTGTAGTCGAGGTCATGTTTTATGTCTGTGTTTCTGAAATACCAGGGCGCGGCGACGGCCGTGCGTAAGGCTATGTTCTCTATAACCTGGAGTCTTTTAATGTGGCTTTTTGCCGCGTAGCTCCATGCCGCGGAGCCGTACGTGAGCTGCGCTTGAAGCACCACCTTGATAAGCGTACGCTTATTCCTTAAACTAAGGGTGTTGCCACCCTTGAGTAAGGGATAGAGCCTCGCCCTGGTGAGCTTACCGCGAGCCGCCGTCTCCGTGATATGGGCTTTCCACGTGAGTCGCTGGTCCATCGTCACGCCTAGGTATTTCGTTTTTGTCTGCCAGGAATGGGTTCTTGGAATAGGGTGGGGTTGTCAGGGGCATGGTTTCGGGGGAGACGTCTGCGGGTGAAAAGGACAGCCGAACTTTTGTCAGGATTAATTTTGACTTTCCACCTGTTGCACCAGGTTTCAAGTTGGTCAATTTGGAGGGTATTTAGGGTATGGTTGAGGTTGGTGGATTGTGTTGTCAGGGTGATGTCGTCCGCGTAAAGGTAGGTATTTGTGTGGGGAGGGTGTGGAATGTCGCTGTTATGGATGGTATAGAGGTGAGGAGAGAGGACGGTGCCTTGTGGGACACCGGCCTCCATGGTGAGTTGAGGATAGGGAGTCTTGGATGCGGATTTGGAATTTCCGGTGGTGAAGGTAGGACTTGGTTAGTTTGACATAGGAAATAGGATAGCGGTTTGTGAGCATTTTCATCAGTAGGCCTTTGCCAGACCGTATCGAAGGCTTTTGCGGCGTCCAGGAAGACAGCTCCAGTGAACTGTTTCCTGTTGAAGGCCGCCGTGATGTGCTCGGTTAGTCTGAGGATTTGGAGTTCGGTCGAGTGACCAGGACGGAAGGCGAACTGCTCGTCGGGAATGACTTGCAGCTCTTGGGATATGGTTTTTAGTCGGGAGAGGATAATTCTTTCTACCACTTTGCTCATAGCCGGGAGCAGGCTGATGGGTCGGTAGTTAGAGGGTTGGTGGTCTTTGTTGGGTTTGGGGATGAGGATGACGTGAGCGGTTTTCCAATTTCTTGGAAAATGCCTCAGTCGGAGGATGGCGTTTGTTATGTTGAGGAGGGCTGTGAAGGGTTTGCGGGGGAGGTGTTTTAGGGTGTGGTTATGGATTAGGTCAGGACCAGGAGCCTTTCGGTTCCTGAGGTTTTGATGATTTCGCGGAGTTCATCGGGGTGGCTGGGGATTACGTCGTTGTCCAGCGCTCCGTCGATGCGTCGAGCCGCACGCTCGACCTCGCGTTCAAATTCCTCGTCCTCGTCAGGCAGCTGGGGTAGTCTACACTGCAGTTCCAGGCTGTCGGCAAAAGCCTCGGCCTTTTCCTGGTTCGTGTAAACCACCCCCCTGCTGCCGTGGATTGGAGGGATTTTCCGGCGGGGCGGTAAGCGTAGGGCACGCTGCACCTTCCAGAGGCTATTGTCCTGTCCTGGGCCAGTTCTCTCAGAGCCGCCTTTACCTGTCTGTTAAGTCGGTTATAGTCATGTCTGTGTCGGGGGAGTCGGGTGCGGTAGGCAAGTCGTTTAAGTCTGCGTTTTTCGGTGATTAATTGTCTAATGTCAGGGGTAGGATACCGGTAGGGTTTGGGAGTCTAGGGACTAGGGTTTCGGTGGTGGATAGGGTTAGGGCCTGTTTTATGTCAGTGACAAGGGATAGGATTGCCGCCTCCAGGTCTTGGGTGGTTTCAATGACTGGTAGCGCTGTGTTCCTTTGCATTTCTGCTCGGAACCGCTCCCAGTCAGTGAACGTCCTAGTGAAGGTGCCCAGATTTCTTTGTCTCTGTCCAAAATCCAATTGGATCGGATTATGATCAGAAGACCCTTCGTCTATGGCAGAAATCTGTGCTCTTAGTGGCACGGATTTTAGGATAGCGATGTCTAGGACATCAGGTAGGGATATGGGTCCGTAGAAGGTGGGTTCTACGGGGCCTAGGATTTGGATATTTGGGTTGTGGTCAAGGATGTTCAGCAGAACACGACCTCCTGCGGTCGTAGTTCTGCTGTGCCATACGGGAGACTTCGCGTTGAAGTCTCCTAAGGCAATGGTTTGGGGCCAGGAAAGGATTAGGTTAATGTCGTTGTCTAGTATGGGAAGTCTAGGTGGGTGGTAACAGGACACCACCGCAACATCACCATGCCGTAGCGATCTCACCGCTATCGCCACGGCCTCGGTGTTTTGAGTTTGGATCTGTTGCAGTGGATAGTGGTCGATGCACTTCTTGATCGCGAGTGCAACGCCACCCCGTTGTGGTTTGGGTGGGGTTTGGGTGGGGGTGTTTGGTGTCTTGGGTGTGTTTGTGTTAGGTTTTGTTTGTTTGCCACTTTTGGGGTACTGAGGCACCCTAGTAGCTGGCAGGGTGAGGCCCTGAGCAGTTGGCGCACTTGGCCGGTTTGTCGCGTGCCTTTTGGCATTCGAATGTTGCGTGGCTTTCGCCGCATTTCACGCACTTGGGTGCCGCCGTGCATCGGGATTGGCCGTGGCCAAACCTTTGGCACCGGTGGCACTGGGTGGAAACCGGCTTGTTTTGGTGTTCAACTTTTACAAGTACATGACAGCAGTACTTGAGATCTAGAATTTTGACCTGGTCCAGAGGAACCTGAACCTGAACCAGGGGCATTTCACGTTTTGAATTTCGCCCGGTCATGCGGTGCACAACTGCGTTGGGGAAACCCTGGCTTTCGAGGTCAATTTGCACCTCACTTGGTGGAATACCCGCAGGTATTCCACGTATCCACCACCCTAAGTGTTTTTTCTTCACTTAGGGTGAAGGTGTGGTACTCTTCACCACGATCTGCCAGGATTTTTGTCAATTTCCTATGGTCTAAACTAGAATTTGGAAAGATGGCCACGCCATCCTTGATTAACTTGGCTTTAATGAAATTAATTTTATTGTCCGAAATTAGTTTCTGAACTTGTAACCAGCGCTCCTGCTTGCGCAGGATTACTGGCGGAATTTTGTCTGATGGCGTGGGTGTTTGTGTGTTAGGTGTTTTTTGTGTGCTGGTGGAGGGTTGGGGGTTGGTTGGGATAGGTTTGGGGGTTGTGTCGGGTTTTTTGGGGACAGGGGTTTCGTCTTCGCTGGAATTGTCGGGTTGGGAGGGTTTTTTGCGTTTTTGTGTGTGTGTGTTTGTTTCCATGGGTGTGGTAGGGGGTGAGGTTATTGTTTTTTGTGTGTTAGTGTTTGTGTTTTGTGTGGGTGTGTTTTGTGTTTTGTGTGTGTCATTGGTTGTGTGTGTAATTTGGCTTTGTTTATGCTGTTTTGTCAATGTTTCTAATAAAGTTTTTAATTCTGTGTTCTGGCCTGAAATGGAGCTTAATTTGGTGTTATGTTCAGAATTTTGGCTAGAAATGGTTTTTATCGAATTGTTCAGTTCGCGATTTTTGTCTGTTAAATTTTGGATTTTTTCCTGTAGGAAGGAATTTTGTTCTCGTAGTTTGCCTACGTTTTCGCCTAAAGTGTCGTTTGTGTTTTTGATGGCCGAAATTTCAGCCGTTAGGATTTTAATTTCGTCTTTTAGCTCTCTGTTTTGTTTGAGGAGCTCCTCGTTTTGTCTTTTGTGTTGTTCATTGTCATGCTTATACTGCTGTAGCTGATCGTACAGCTCAGCACTTGTCAACGGTAGCGTTGAGGACGCTACCGAAGAAACAGAATTTTGGGAGGCCCTTGAGGAGGGCCTTTCGCTAGAGGAGTCCTGTTCCATGTCCTCAATGTCGGAAAGAGGCATGGTTTTGTTTAATTTTGTGAATTTACAGTTTTCGGCAAAATTTGGATAAAAGAAATCGTGTGTATGTGTATTTTCCCCTTTCGGGAATACGCCGTAGACAATCTAGAATAACGGCGAAAGGCGTAGCGTTTAGCCGTTCGGCGCCGCACGACTCGCAAAAGAAGCCTTTGTGGCGGTAAAATAGACAATTTTCGAGTCAAGGGTGCGAGCAAGACAGCTTTTAATATATAAGGATTTCTGTCTATTATCTGATGATGGGTGTTATCCCGAAACGATCGTAATAAATTTCTATGATTGCATAGTAATTTAAACTATGGGTTTTTTCTTTTTAACCAATTCCCAGGAAATATTTTATACATGGCCATAAATTTCAGAATTTGATGTTTGATATTGACATTGTAATAGCTTATCTTTTAATAGTATCTACTTTGGTTTACAAAAATGGATGTATTTTTTATCTACTGTTTTAAATATACGACACTGATATCATTCCTATACTTCACACACATTTCATGTCTAAATATTTTATATTGTTTAACTGATGATAGTCCATCAAAAAGTTCCGTTCGTGTATGGCTAGCTATTGATTTTTTTAAAGAACCAATGCCATTTCATACATCTTCCGGCGACACATTAGTGAAAGCATGATAAGAGTTATATTTTGTGACGTTATCGAAATATTTCTATCATTCGAGACAATAACTGAAAGCATAATAAATAGCCTGCTATAATCATAGTAACGTATTCAGAGAGGAAAGTGTACTACTAATCTGAAAATATGATAACAAGTTATAGAAATATGATTTTTTTTATTACGTTACAGGGTATTCGAGTGGCACATTCTGGCGAAAATCGCCGTCACCAGCATAAAAAAGAAGGTAGGCGACACTAAAAACCGAGCTAAAAACGTATAATAATTATAAAAAATAGCAAATAAAATACTATATCTCAGAAATAGCGGATTTCTAGACCGAGCTTTTGTTCACTTTTGTCAGAGAATGTAAATTTATTTCTCATTTTGATGTTACTAGTAGAGGGCACCACTTATGGCACATCATACTTCTTTTAAATGGCATATTTTTGCGACTGAGTGTAGGTATACATTTGACTATTAAAATAATCGATTCTTCTAACTACATTATGTGAAAGAGGTATACCTTGTTTAAGTTGTTAGGAGACACCGTTTTCGAAATAATTCCGTTTGAAACATTCAATTGTACCGAGGAAAACTTGTTTTGGTTTCAGGTAAAGCGCCTTTTCTGTTGAACACACAGCAAAATGTTACTGAAAAAGTTACTTAAAATTGTAAGTTATGGCGATATGCAAAATTTTAATAGTGAGTTTCAAGTTTCCTTCAGCGTTGTATACAAATATGCACAAACTACGAAATGCAAAGATATTTTAAATGAACAATTACTCGAATGCAATACTTTTTAAAGAAAATTGCAGAGAATAATTATTTGTTCAAAATAATCAAAATTTAAAGTATCTTACATTTTTTAATAATTCAGACAGTGGCGCACTATTTTTATTGTAAATAATTGATGTGATTTTTGTTATTTTTTACTTATCTGTTTTTTCAGTGTGAGATTTTTTGGTTAGGCAAACATAGTTTCAAAAATAACCCTTGACTGTTCCGTTTGGCGCAAGGGCTTATTTAATTAATCTCTATTATTTTTTCAGAAGTGTGGCAAAAACCCAAAAAAACTAAAGAAAAACTAAAACTATGCCACAAATAAATAGCTTCAGGTTTACAAGCCACTGGTCACAATGAGAATATTTAAACATACTGAATAATTAGACCGATTAAAAATTTTTGACATCCTGTATTTCGGAAGCGATACTTTTAGGTATAGGTAAATTTCATTTATTTTGACTTTATAATCACCCCTTCCAAGAACGCTGATAACTATTTTTTAAGTGCTTCTAACAGGCCTTATAAAACCTTAACAGCGACTAAACTGATCTGCTTTATAATGCTGTGCCTATTTCGGTTGTATAATTATCGTGTAAACATTTTTGTAATGATTTTATGACTTACGTTGCAACATTTATAAAATACGAAATTGCTAGTTGGGTAGATAGTTGGAAACCTCTCACCTTTTTTACGACTTACCCGTGTGTGCATCATTTGAAGTTATAAAAAGTTTAACAAACTCCGATTTACTCTGTTCTTGCCGCCTTTTACAATTTTAGTATATCACTGCTTGGAGCACACCAGCAGAATGTTGGGACATATATAACTAAAATTGATGATCTAACATTTATGTCTACATTTCAAACATAATTAAAATGTATGAAGGACGCACAGAGGCTCTGTTTCCAGGGCTTGAAAAGTGAAGTAAATGCAAATGACACCTATTTACACAATGTATTCCAACGACAACCGTCCCCTTGGAAGGTAATGAAACGGAGCAAATAAGACATTTCAATTGCAGCTGATTGCGACGGATATATTTATTGCGTAAAGGTAAAATTCCATTTAATTGCTCTCTTGTGTTCATACCAATTTTAATGAATCTAATTATTTTCACGCTAATACATTATTAACTTTACTCGGTTGCACGAACACCGAGACTCGCTCGTCTGGCGGGTATTTCATTGACCCTCGATATTCACTGAAAAACCCTTTTGTCTAACTTCAGCCAAAATTAGAATTTTTAGAATAGAGAGGGAGAGAAATTGACGTTTTTCATACAGAGGGAATATTTATAAAAGCATTCAAAATTGTACAGTATGGAAACTATTTATATATAAATATATATTTAATATACAAGATGATTTAGTCATAATGTCATTAATTTTAATCAGGTATTCGGAAGGCCTAATAGAAACAGAAAATCGAAAAATATATTTTTACTCGACTTTTCTTAAGGTAAGCAAATCAACACATAATATCCGGTAACACGGCGCTCCTAGTACGCTACAAATTTTCTGATGATGCGTTCAAGTGTTAAAGCGAAGTAGCGTTACTACATCAGGACCACATACATAATAACTGCATGTTCATTAAAGTTCGGTATTAAGGTGATATATTTTTTTTTTTAACAACGAGCTTCCAATATGCAATCTAAAATATCATTTTGTAAATTTTAATGAGTTCATTATGCCCTCGCAATGCAAGTTCAAAAGCTTGGAAATATTTTATATACTAAATGATTTCGGATATCACCTCCTAGCTATGTTTCTGAAAACGGAATCAAGTACCATTATTTTTTTTTTATTTTCTTACTTAAGTGCATCAGAATCATATCCCTTACCCCCGTTTCCCTTCAGGCTTTATCGTCGTGATCAGTATCGAATAACACACGGAAAACAAAGCATTTTTCTCTGAACTGCCACAAATCCAATTATTTCTTAAATAGAGGTCTCTCTTAAAATATTTTTTGTAAACTTTTCTACGGTTCTGTTCAGCACCTTCAAAGATTAAATTAGGCAGGGAGTCACCATTCATTGTTCTTGGTAGAAATGTTTATTAAATTTAGTTTTTCATCCAATTTTAATTGCATTTTTATTTATGTAAATAGTAAATTTAATTAATAATTATAAAATACACTGACACAAAATTAATAACTAACGGGAGAAGGGAGTGAAGGCAGAGGTCGGGCACCATTGCTCGAAATTCTGTTTGATGGCGGGCTTTCAGTGGCATAGAAAAACGGATATCTGTTAAATACGCATGATTCATTGCACCGGACGTTTATGAAGTTCTGCAGCATTTGTATGTAATGAAATAAGTATGCATTGACACAAGGTTATTGACCTAAATACGATAGGTCAAGATTCACTCCTGCCGATTTATTAATCATTGAATATGTCTTGGAATGTCTTTTATCGACACTAGGATTTTTTGTAGAACTATCAGAATTTAAACACGAAAAACTTTTTCACTTAAGAATTTACCTAGTAAGTATACATTAGTTTCTTTATCTTACTATTTATATAATGAAATGTAAATGGTTAATTCTTTGATCTGTTGGAGTTTTATACTTTCAATATTACATTTTTTTTTTAACTGAAACTTAGGTTAATTGCATACTTTTAAAAAATAATTTATGGCATTACATTACAATAATTACTAAAAAATATTTAAATTTGGCAACGTCACGGCAGGACAACAAATATTTTTATCAGAGTAAAAAATATTTTTAATCGCGTATTAGTATGTAACCTCTACGTTGACTTAGCTTTGGAAAACGTCACGTAAAAAAGCAAACTTTATTGTCATCACTTGATTACACAACAAATATCTTTCAAACAAATTTCACAACTGTCACTCGCATATGACTCTCATTTGGCTGCTCAATATAAACTGAACTGTGGCGGCAAAACTGATCTGCTTATATATGTTTTTAGGATTCTAGAAGTTTCCGCGGTATCTAAAACATGTCGATAATCAAATAGAATATAGCTTGGAATATTCTAGAAACCGCCAAAATGAAGGTATTACAAAAATTATAAATTCAAATGTAAACAGGAACATAATTAACAAACTAAAGAGGTAGGTGAGCTTCCGTAACATTATTATATATATTTTCCCTAATGATACTACTCAATCACTTTGTATAAAATATAAAGTAAATTCATTAATCGGATACATAATTATTGTAAATATTGCAGAAAAACTCTGAAATAGGTTAACCAGTGATTTTAGTGGCGCTTGTGTCCAACATTGTTTAAAATATCAGGTGTTTAATCTTCTCATTTGTGTTTTTCAGAACCATCTAAATTATTAAGCTTCGTTTTATATACTATATTTTTTAATAACCCAAAGACAAAAATTCATTGGAGATTCATTATTAACTTGTTGTCACACTATCACTACTAACAATAACATGAAGAATATCTAAGAAATCAAAATGTCTCAATCAGTTTTGTGCAGATTTCACTACAATGAATAAATTAAGCGGGCCATAATTTTTTATAAAATATGCTTACAGATCTAACATTTGGTTTATAGAAAAGAGAGAAAGTACTAAATGGCATCCCCTATGGCCCTATTAAAACAATTCAAAATAAAAATAATACATATACAGGTATATATTATAAGAAATTCAGTTAAAGCCCTTGTAACAAACAGGTAAAAATCTGAGTATTCAAGAAAAGAGATCGAAAGCAATTTGTCACTATTAAAACTACATCCATGCACAGTAAAGATAAAAAATAATAAAAATTATAGTCATTCAAGGAAAACCAATCTGGAGAAAAGTTTCTATCTGCGGGGAAAACTCCTGTTTTATGTCCTCTGTGAATTTAACCTGCGCTGTAAATTTCATAGATAAGAACCTAAAAGGATCAAATTTAAAGGCGCTACCGATTTACGTAAATTGTCTTTCCATACAGTGCTGGTTAAGACAAATCCCCAAAATGGATATATAACTGCTACTTAAATTAAAAAATTATAGTAACTAGTAGTATGCATTTTTAAGCATTATCATAATATGATTCAATTATAACTTTATATATTGCCAATGATCCTCCTAAAATATGTTATATATAGCTAACATAATTTAGTCAATTTATTTATTTACGATTTTCAACCATCTACTATAATGAATACTAAAAAAAAAGTAAACACATGCCAACAATAAAAATAATATATAAAGTACTTAAGTCACCTAAAACTACACATAATTATAAGGCTTCATTTAAAAGAGATTATTTTTAAAAAAAAAATAAGGAAATCTTGGACTTTAACGCGACCAAATATCGAAAATTATGTTGACAATAAAAACAATTGCGTAAAGTCAGCCGTGACGTAAGACGTCTGAAGTCTAGGACAAATCAAGATTGCATCTGTAAATGTTATGACAGTAGTAGTTTTTACTGCGGAATTTAATATAAAATAAAGGTGGGTTACAGAAATTATAACTAGTTATACTTAAATATACAGGATGAGTCAGTTTCAATATCTTAAGGCTTCGTAATTTTATCATTTATCGAGTGTATCGATTTGTAACAGGTATACCTTTTTTTATTTAGATTTGAAGGTAGTGCCATAGTTTCTTATTAAAAAATTCAAAAGTGTAAAATACAAAAAGTTAGACATATTTTTACATCGACAGTACAGTATAACCAGCGCCCCCTAGTCGTGCCCTCAACAATATTTACACATTCGTAATTACCACCTCAAAAAATATAAGACTACAAATTTTCAAAACAATCGAAAAAAAATTTTCAACCTCAACACCTTGTAGAATGAAAAGGAGCAACGATAGAGCATTTACATGTAGGCGGCGCTGCGATCAATGTTAGGTATTAAATCTAACCTCTCAATTCTCAAAAAACAGCTGTTTCAACATTATATTTAACCGTACACGAAAATACGATACTAATATTGTAAAAAATAATGAACGCATGAAAAGGTACGAAAAGGCGAAAACAGGATGAAAATGTAAACAAAGTTGCAGATGGAAAAATAGTAGAAATGTGACACGAGTTCATAGACTTCTAAACTAACATGAGTTAAATGTGATAATACGATTCCTCAAATTGAAAATTACTTGAACGATAATATCGCCGGTAATCCTGAGAGTATAGCATGTGCATCTAGTAGTAACAAGTTATTTAACGATATGACGATTCAAAATGTTATTAGTTACAAAAGGGCACAACTAATATCACTCAAATTTATAAATGAAATGCATTTAAAACACCTATCAGGGTTTTTAGCTTTTTCTGTATTGTACTTGTACTGTAATAAAAATACCAAATAAAAACTGCATATGTTTATTATTTATTTATGTCACATGTACATTATTTAAAACACAGATTTATATTCGTATTTTTTCAGAAACTGGGTATTTAATGTACTTTTTTATTTACTAGGCATATTACATGCAACATTTTTGCAATCTGAGCGACAACTAACCATTTTTCTATCGATTCGTAATATATAAAATTTTAATTCTTTAAAAACAAAGAGGTTTAAATTAAGAATTACCAGGAAATAATTTAGGCACTCCAACGTTAACAATTTCTGTGTTAAATAACGTTTTATTACTTCTCTTTCCAAATTGCTAATGTAAAATGCAAATAAACAAGATTATGTGAGGTTAACATAAAAATTTAATATATCTTTTCAAGGGATTTTTTCCTGTTGTCTTTGTGTGTTTACAAACATTTTATTGATTTATTATAAGTTTTATTTTGATAATACGTATGCAAATTAGATTTACAATCACTATTTGACACAAATTCAAATAAAAAATTATCGAATCATGAACCACAGATTAAATATATATAAATAAGAAAAATCATTAACCAGACCATAGAACATTAATATTAATACCTAACTTTGACGATAGCGCCCCTAGCGGAATTTAATGACACTGAGTTAATGTAAATGCTCTATTGAAGAAGGCATGTTGCTTTATCTTGACGTTAAAAATTTACCTTTAAGCTATATACAATTGGTCACTATAAAAAGTGATGTAGAGAAAAAAGGATATTTAACATAAGAGGCGAGAAAGGATTATTAATACATATATTCAACGAACTAAGCACAACACTCCTGTTGCCTTCATTTCTTCGGTGATAAGAACAGAAATGTCACTTACGGCGATATCAAAAAATACTTAAATTTGAATGCATTCTATAAGCAACAATCAGAAGAGTATAAACTATAAAAAATATAAAGTATTAACAACAATTTACAATTATTCAGATTTTTTATGAATAGGGATGGTAATGAATTTCTGCTCATAAAGGAAGATATATTACAAATTTGCTTTTTAATAAAAAAGTTTTAAAACCAATATTTATTTTATGTCGGTGGAAGGAATTACGATTTCTAGAACATGTGAAAGATGAAGGACTATGCTTCAATGAGCATTAACCAAGCAATACAACTTTAAATCACCAGCAAAGAGTAAAAGATTCACATTTGCAATAGCAGAAACATTTTTATTAACAAATAGGTTAAACAACAACGGCCCGCAGTGAGGTCCCTGTAGCACTCCAGAACGAACATTATTTCAAAGATATAATTATCAATTTTCACTCTTTGACGTTGTTTCCTAAACACAGAGATGAGAGACGAAATTTTGGCTATAAGCAGTTCATGATGGTTAACCCTAGCTAAAGTCTTTGAGAAGTCTGTATAAATACAGTCAACTTGTAAGCCCTTCTCAAAAGCATTATGTAAAAATTGTTGAACACAAAGTAGTAGGTTACTGTAAATTTACCAACCTGAAAACTATGTTGTCCAAGTTAAATGATGAGCCACCAAGTTATCTAATACATTTGGGGAACATATCTGACTTTATGAACAGATTAAAAATTGGATGAGTTAAAGTACACTAAAGTAGATATACGAAACCTCGTTCTAAATAGAGACACATAAAATAATATCAAAGCTGCTCCGACAATTTTAATACAGACCATTTTTTATCAAAGGTTTCAGTATTTTTGTTACTTGATACCTACATCGCAATATAAATATACCTAGATTTTATTTCTCACCTTATTGCACAAATTGCCTTATATTCGATGTCAAGCCTTTGCAATAACTAGAATTTGGAATTTGTAGCTGTTAATAGAACCGGACTCAGTTTACTAATGTAAATATGACCATGTTCAATTAAAATAAGTAATATGTAATAATAATATTTTCCATCTTAAAAAAGAGCTCTTAACAGTTAATCACAGTAGGCGAGGAACAGTTCCTAACACACACGTATGTAAATCACACATGCGCATTGCAATGCCCTGTTCAAAACTAGGTATAAATATAGAATACTGAGTGCTGAGAAAAGTATTCATGATTACTTGGATCCTAATACAACATTCAAAAAGTTGGTATTTGAATCCTGAATAGATTTATTCAATTATTATATGAATATAATGCTGAATATTTACAATGTGTAGATTAATATTTTAATATAATTAAATACGTACATAAAATAGTAAAAATATAGGACCAGAGAACAGTACCAGTGGCGACTGGTACAAGAAGGCTCTGGGAGATCGCTCCCTAGAAATTTTTATAATAATAAAAAAAAATGATTAATGTAACGTTATATAAATATACAGGGTGTTATAGAAAGTTAGCTGATATAGAATGATAGTTAAGAATATCTAGGAGCAGATTCTATGTTTAAAAATAAGGAAAATCATACGAAATGAATAATTCGTTATATTTTCATCAAAATATTTAAGAAACTGCAATTATATACTACACTAAATCTTTGCAATATATATTGCACTAAATTGCAAAAAATGATTGTTTTTAACGCGACCAAATATCGAAAATTATGTTGACAATAAAAACAGTTGCGTAAAGTCAGCCGTGACGTAAGACGTCTGAATTCTTACCGCGAGTACATACAGGGTGTCCCAAAATAGAAGGCCATACCATAAACCACATATGTATTCTTTGGACAAAAATAATACGACGTTCCTTATGCCATTTTTTATTTGGGCGTCCCTGTTTCAATATACAGGGTGTTACAGTTACATTTAAAACAAATATTTTTGTTAATAATCCCATTGTTTTGTAAGATACACACTTGAAATTTTGCACGTACTTTTATCTTTTTCCGGCATACTTATCATGTAATTTTGGTGAAAAAAATCGAAGGGCGAATGGAGGTAACTGAGGAATGCATTACCCTTTATCCCCTCCAATTATTTCTAAGTACGCCTATACAGCTTTTTCTTAAAATATCAAACGTAGAATTTTCTTCTCATCATTTTATCTCTTTTTGTAATTTGTTGGTGTTGTTTAAATGCTCCGTTTTGGAAAAAAACGACATGCATTAATGGGTTACAAATGTCTTAGCTGCCGATGAATGTCAGGAAAAAACAGTGAGATCTGAAAACGAATGTCCATCTTATCAACATAATGACATTAGTTACTATTAATTATCTGATTCGGCAAATTGAGAAGTAGTAAGTGGTTATTAAGTTTTTAATTTAAGACAATATGGCTAATAGGGTGACAGCAGGTAATTTGACTTTTGCACATATGGCAGATATGCATTTAGTGTTAGGTAAGTTCTGCACTAACGATCATTTTAAGTCATCATCAATTACTTTTACAAAAAATACATTGTAAGAAAATGTTTTAGTGAAGCATTTTGGCAGTACAAAAATGTAACAAAAACACTGTTTCACGTTTTGCAAGCTTTGAAAAATTATAATTAAAAATTAAAATAAAATAAATAAAAATATATTTTTTAATTATAATTTATTGTTTATTAGGAAAATGCATTGGAAATGCAAGCGTAGCAGAGCGACGTTGGACACAAACTTATTCCAACAAACCACATCCTAAAAGGAAGATTTTCTTACATTTGGATCGACATCTTCGTGAAACCGTAAAGTTTATGGATCAGAAGTCCTGAATTTGCGGCCGACATAGGACATTAAGCCCTGAACAAGAGGAACAAATCTTAGCACTGGTAGAAGAAGAACCAAACACAAGCACAAGGATTGTTTGTTGACAAATAGAAAATTGTACACAAATGGATGTTTATCGGACTTTAAAAACCCAACTTCTGCACCCGTATCACATCCAATACGTGCAAAATATTTTCCCCAAGATTTTGCTTATAGGATGCAATTTAGTCGTTGGTTCTTAACACAGCATGATTGGGACTTCGTAAGAAAAATTCTATTCACGGATGAGGCAAGTTTTACAAAAAATGGATTGACAAACATGCATAACAGCCACGTATGAGCGGATTTGAATCCCGATGCTGGGTAGCACACCATCAATTTACATTCAGGGTTAATGTCTGGGCCGGAATAATGGATAATTAGAGTATTCATTATTACTCTAAATTTATTAAATGCTTTCACTGACCATGAATACCGACTGTTTACGAGTCCTGAATCCTGAATACATATCTGAAACTTACGAACAATTAATATCATTAGATAAAAGTATTCAATATATGAATACTGATTACACAAATATTGTATTCAACGCTACTCATGAATATACTCGTAATATATTCGAGTAGTACTTTATATCAACCAGTTTCCTCAAAAATAAGATTTTCTGAAACCAAGCAGTAAAGAACTTATAAGTAGCAGGTACCTATGTATTAACCGTGATATTAGTTGATTTACGCATTCACTGTTAACGAAAACATTAATTTTCATATCAAGGTGAAGGAATGTATTTGATTAATAAAGGCTGTTTGTAAGTCTGAGCCGATGTCGCATGTAGTTTACGCGGGTAACCCCACACACCCTCTACACGCAGGGAATGATTAATATGGGAGTGGCATACGTTAGGCTACATTATCTAAAGTGATGCCATTAACTGTCACCATTTTATATATTTTTATAAATAAAAAGAGATCTCTTGAATAATAATAATAATAATAATAATAATAATAATAATAATAATAATATATATATATATATATATATATATAGGTCACTGCGGAAGAAGCTGGACAAATCCTACGATATTTGACGTTTGCCTGGACATTTTGTATACTAGCTGGACGTCCAGCTAATTTTATGAGTTTATGCGGAACTAACTGGACATAAATTTTCAGGTCAATAAAATTTTCAGGAATCCTGAAAATTGCGACGTTGCCGAGTTGTCGGTGACTAATAATTATATTTTGTCAGTGATAACACTGATAAAATAATGATATCTTTCTGCACATTACAGAATTAAATTATGTTTGACATGATGACAAAACGCTGTAGTAGAATTTCAGATGAATGCAATAAACATTTTATTGCACTAGTGCAATAAAGAACCTCTTTTTTCACTAAATATAGTTCAATAAAATTTTATTTTTTGCATGAACGTAGAAAAATAGTTATTTATGCAACAAGAACAAAAAGTAAGTGGTTATTGCACGCGACGTGAAATTGTCCAACGAGGCAGTCAGGCCGAGTAGTACAACACTTCGAGTGCAATAAACACTTTTGTACGAGTTGCATACAATATTTTTCTATGTTCATGTAAAAACCAAAATGTTTTATTTAGATGACACTAAGTCTAGAAAAATATGACGTCTATTTGAACATTTGTGTTTGTCATGATGACAAAACGCTGTAGTAGAATGGCAGATGAATGCAATAAACATTTTATTGCACTAGTGTAATAAGGAACCACTTTTTCCACTAAATATAGTTCAATAAAGTTTTGTTTTTTGCATGAATGTAGAAAAATAAATATAGTGATAAATTTTAAAATTCATAAAAATATTTTGATTTTTTTTGCAGAATATTCAAACAATTTTCAAATATGTAATTATATCAATGATGCAAATATGTGGTAATTAAAAATATTTTGAATTTCTCGTTAAATTCAGGTTTGGACAAATAATATCATTATATTATTTGTCCAAACCTACGTTATTTTTGTATTGTTTATACAAAAAATAGTTGCAATGTATTTACTGGAACTAACGAAGTAGGTATTCCTAATAATTACTTAGAACAGCAGTTACAGACTTGCTCGTACACATGTAATACTTTGTGATGAAAATATAAATTACAATCAATAAGCCGCCAATTTAATCACAGAATCTTCAAAATAAATAAAATAATCCCTATTGGTTTTTCGCGGACATACCTACCTAAATCACTTTTGTTTAGCAGGAAAGACTGCCTGTTCTGTAATTTTGTCCGGGTAATACAAAGGTGACAGGGACTTATTATAATAAATAATAATGACGGAAACCTGAAAAACCTCATTAATTAGGGTAGTCAAACGCCAACCGGTGTCAATCGCTCACATTGATCCAAGCTAACGTTCTTACACCCTATCATACCTGCAGAGAGGGTGCCAATCCTTCGTACAAGCATAGCTAATCTACGGTCTTCTGGCCACGGAATCCAACCCGTGCAGAATTAGCACACATTGATGCCTTAAACCCGCGGCCACCGATCCAACTCAGCAGTAGTTTTACTGTATGATATAACCATTATACACATGATAGTATACAGAATATTTACTGTACTTTAAATTAAATTTTAGATGTTCTACAATGCTTATCTCCGCTCCGATAACAGTTAATTGTATAGCCATTTAATATAGGGCATCAGCTTAATATCACCAGGTCCATGATCCATTCTTCTCCAATCTTAACTAAAAAATTCCTACCCTTCTATTTTCGGGGGTGCTAAACACGAATCTAAAATTAGTCATTTCCGGTCAAGTCTAGTTTTATAACAATTTAAATTGTAACCTTTATGCATGTATACATTACATTAGGTTGATGTTGCAATATGACACGCAGAGTACATTCATCTTCATTTCGAGACGTTACACTTATCAAAATAAATCAGCGTTATATAGCAACTTCAACCTAATGTAATGTATACATAGAGGTTACAATAATTTTTTTTTCGAAAACTTGACGACCGGAAAAAAATTTTATATTCGTGTTCAGCACCCTCGAAAATAGTAGAAATTGTTTAATTAAGATTGGAGAGGTTTCCTATTGTAAATAATTTACCAAATGTGCTGAACAGTACCTATAAATGATGCAAGAAATGAGCGCGTTAGGGAAAAGTTTGCGAGTACGTTAAAGAAAGACACTGATTTTACGCGATTAAGAAAAAATTGTGATGATACTTATTAGTGAATATTCAGATCCGTTATGTATGTTGAAATACTATTTTAAGTGCACTTGTATTACTTCAATAAATGTGAAACGGTCGTTCTCAAAATAAAAGCAAATATTTTCACCCCAATGAACAGCAGTCGCAGAGACAACAATATAAACTTACCAGATGCTGCGAGTTATTACACGGCTTCTCCAGTTTGTGATAACACTGACAATCAACCTAGTACATCGAGCTAGATAGCAGGGTGAGTTTTGAATACTTTTGAATGCATTGTTATAATTTATTGCTTATTTTCTGCGTAAATTATTTTATTACGTTTCGAATGATGCGTACGCCTATGTCCCGCGCCTCTCTGTGACAGCCATACAAATGTCTAAATTATATTTACTTTTAAAGTTACTTATTCCAATAGCTCTTAATTTATAATTATTCTAATTTAAGGTAGGGATTCTAAATACTTAATCGAAAAGCTAATGTTAAATTGAAAGTAAAACCGCGCTAAGGAAGTTAAACTCCAATGATAACTGTAACACATGTATAATCATAGCGTTTCAGACTTTCAACGAAAGATGTCGCTAGTCACAAAATATGATTTTAATTGACAATAAATACATTTTTGAATAATATAATAATGTCATTATTCCATTTCTCCAAAATTAAGCAAATAATAACTTTATTTATAATTATGCAATAAAATCTTATGCTCTAATAAATTAATGATTGGTGGATACTAAAGTGAATATTAAGTTGGTATCTCTACCATAAATAAAAATGAACTATGAAAATTAATTGTCAAATCTGTCAAAATTTTAACAGGATTTCATAATGTTTGTTTTCAATAAGGAATAGCAAGTTTATTTTAAATTATAACAATTAGAAAATGAAGAAGTTTATTAAAAATTAGAAACAAACGAAAGGTCACTAGATACAACATAAAAAAAAGATAAGGAGTATTTATAAAAGTATATTTCTTAATCAAACAGGTAAGTAGCAGTCTGTATATTTTTATTGTTTAAAATATTAACAATATATGTTAAAATTAAACTAATTAATTAAAACATGTTTTAGATTATGGAAAATGTAACAGTGTGAGACATTTTCATGAATGATTAGGTACCTATATTTTCTGGAAGCCTGAATCTACGGGGTAAAGAAGATTTGAAGTAAGTAATCAAAAATAATAACAACTACATATCCAAGGAATGGTACCTACAAAGAAAATGATTATGATGAAGTCTTAAATATGTACCAAAATCTAATACTTAGGTATAATAATAGAAAATAACCCTTAAAATCTAAAAATAGTACCTACTTTCATTTCAGATTGGAGAAATCTTAGAAGAGAAACTATGGCAAGAGGACAAACAAATTGAAATGTAACATATTAATTAAAAATTAAAAAAATTAAAAGTAATTTATTTTTATTCTTATTGCTATTTCTAAAACAAAATTTGGGTGCTACAAGAGAAGAGCTGCAGAGAAGTGGGTTGCACTTAACTTTGAAATTGTAAATTAAATTACATACATAAAACATTCCTCCGTTCAGACAGAAAATATTCATACGTTCAGGGAGTACAAAATCAGTTATCAGAATATTTAAAACATTCGTAAATTAACAGATTTTTTTTGGGCGTTTCCATGTAATTTGAAAATGTTATTAAGTGCAATCCACTTTGGAGTTATCACTAGCCTGTAAAAATTTACTTGTTAAATTTGATCTTATGGAAAAATGACGGAAGAGTCAAAATCAACAGAATAGCTCTTTTATTTTTATTAATGCCCGACACCTTTCAGTATTAAAAATCATAAAATGTATTGAACTCCAGAAGCCATTACACTAGGCACCATTTAACTAGGCTAGGCACTCAAAAATAGTGACACCAAAGCAGTAGTCAGACTATGGAGGGGATTAGAAAGCAGACATCTAGGTAAAACTTAATGTAAGCAGTTGGTTATACATTTTAATCCCAGCACACAATTGAATCCAAAACGGAAAGTTTGTACCATGAAATCACAAATTGGACGTAAATTTTTAATATTTTGAAATTCCCGCCTATTAGTGTGCAGGTACCACTGAAATGTTACGATGTGGAAGGCTCTTAGTTCCATTGCGCATCCAAATATAGATACCACACCTAGGAGCCGACAAAAAGGAAGCACATGAAACTCAGCAAAGAAATACTTCATTGGTTATGCATGTGGGTGCGAGAGACAATCATCTGCACGTACGATATGAATTGTATTTTTAATTTCCCATTATTTTGTTTGTAAACACGTCATTGGCGTACAGTGTGGTTAACCAATACATTTTTATCTTGTATCTCGCTAGTGTTATTTTGTGTATTTTTGTGGATGTTATTGTTGGAACATATCATGTTTCATAAGGTACTGTAAAATTAACCAACATATAGTACCAAATAATTCTTTATATCCAGAATTAAATTTCATTGCAATTCAAAATCAGCTAATTTCAGTGGCTATGAAGTAAACATTTACCGACTAAAAGCTTGTTTCAAAGTGCATAAAACTTAAGCTATATGCGTCGCGTCATATTATGCGATAACCGTAGGCCGTATGATTTAATTTGTAATAGCCGTACGCAAACGCAAGAGGTAAAGAACTATCAGTCAAGCAAAAACTTAAATATATAGATGTTTAACATTCAATTTATGTCTGTTTTTCATTATAGGTGTGTATTAGACATATATGTAGTAAATATATGTTAAAAACGTAAAAACAAATCACTGAACATAAAACAGACTCTCTGATAGCACGTTTCCACAATCCAGTTCTGTGACGAAATTACGTTAGAATTTATTCGATTATACACGATTTTAACGAATTCCGTAGCGATAAACATAAGAAATAAAAATGAATCATATCTTTACGGCATACGGATATATTACGGTGTCTATGAATGGTCATATGTATTTCCCTATACTTTATTTTTAATTCGTCTTATGGTTATAACATACTGCTTATTATGTATTGTTACTATGAATCCAGCTTAAGCCTGCTTCAGAGAACAACGTAGTGTTGCTGGCAACATCCCCACCACCAGTTTAATTTCAGTAAATAAAGATTTTATAAAGTTGGTTTTGTTTTTGTCGGTTATGTTATGCACAAATATCAAATATTGCTCTCTCGGATAGTTAAAGTTGGAAATTTTGAACTTCACTCGACCAACAACGAATACAATTAATTTCATTGGCTGAAAGTCAGTGTTGCCGGCAACACTACGTTGTTCTCTGCAGCAGGCTTGCACGATCTTATTTTTAGTCACAGATTACTTCAATTATTTTGGTGGTCAGCAGGAGGTGGTAACTCTATAGAAAATACCCAAATCCCCAATTTTACTTTTGGAAATGCTGACTGCAACGCTTGCAGCGCTGTTATGAAAACATGAAATGAAACTAACGAAAGTATAAACTAGATAGAGTTGAATCTCTAGGATCGAATTTGTATAAAAGTTTCAGTGCTCCTGGTGGATGGACTGTGAACTATGTTTTATATTTTAGCTCTTCATTTGAGGATATTTCTTTTAGTAGAATAATAATATACATTATCAGTAAGATGTGTTTTGTACATAATATGCACCTGCCTAATAATAATTATAAATTATTTAATAAATTATTTATTTTTAAACAAGAACTTACATAATATGGTACACAATGTTGATATTTATAGTATAGTATCACCTTATTTTTAATACAAATATTTAAAACAATCTTCATGTTCTTCAGAATTCATTTCTTCAGTAATAAACCCCACAGAATGATATGTAATAAGTTAATATACAGGGTGATTTTAAATAAAGTAGCAAAAATGAGACCACATATTCCTTAGGTGAAAATAAACCGATTTAACCTAACATACCCGATTGTTTCAATAGTCAGATGGATACACTAAGCTGCAAAAAAGTTCTGCCATTTAAAAGAAACATGATGTGCCATAGGTGGCGCCCTCTACTAGTGACATCAAAATTAGAAACAAATTTGAATTTCTCACCAGCAAAAACCCCTGGTTTACAAATTTTATGTAAATATTTGAATTTTTTAAGAAGTTATCTACAAATATCGAAAATAAAATTTTAACTTTGACACCCTGTATCTTTTTTATTAAGCGACTTGGGATATAGGTATGTTAGGTTAAATCGGTTTATTTTCACCTAAGGAATATGTGGTCTCATTTTTGCTACTTTATTTAAAATCACCCTGTATATCTTAAATAAATAGACTTGTCAAAACCAAAAACCGTCACAGCAAATTCATAATTAAAACGTTGCTAAGTGGTTGCTAAGCTACAAATAAGTTGAACCTCAGTAAGTATAACACATAAATATACACTACAATTACTTAAAGTACTACAGCAGCGCTTGTAGTGGATGGACTTGTCCCTCAACAATTTTCATATGTTATGGTAATCTTGATAGTCTCTATCTAGTTTATACTTTGTGACACTCTAATTTCTGTCATCTGTCATTGCTTCTATTAAACCATAGACCTTAAGGTCTATGTATTAAACAAACACAAATTACTGAACTATACAAACATAAAAGTTTATAATTATTCTTAATATTTATATTAAGAAGTGACCATATTTATGCGAATTTAATAGACTTGAGATCCCATCCCATTAAGACGGTCTCCTACAGAATTATGTGTACTTGATGAAAAGGACAGCCAATCTGGAGAAAAGAACAGGTAAGTACTTAATATAATATATTCGTTGTTGAACATATTTTATATTATGTGAAAATATTATAATTTTAGTTAATAAATTTTGTTTTTACAGGTAACAGTAAATCAGGGAAAATCACAATCTAATCGATCGATAAAATCCAAAGGAATAAGGAAAATCATATGTTCAAACTGGTTCAAACTTTGTATAGGTGGAGAGAAAATTTTGCTACTGTATTTGATCCTTTGATTTACCTATTAAAGGAATTATTTATTACACAGCAATTTGGTAGAAGAAAGAGTTAAATTCATTTGGAAATAAATTAATGAAATATGACTGTGTTATAATAATTTTTAAAAATAAACATTTGTTCCAGGTTCCAGATTATCTCTTGAGAAGGTATTGTTGCCCTGTATGTGTTTGATGTTACAGATCGTGATACATGGGTACTAAATAGACTAATCAGTACATAGTTAACAACCGCAAATTAGAAAATTATATGGAAAAAATGCAGCACATCTTAAAGTAAAAATCAGATCCACTAGAAAACTACAAAGTGTTTAGCAGAAAGAGTTAAACCCCAGTATTTATTAAAATATCAATTTAGGTATAATTTTTAAGTCTAAATTTATTATTGCAGTATTTTTTACAACAAAGTAGAAATACATAATTACCTGTAATTATAAATACTTCACTATCTATCTATTTATTATATAACATACTATAAGAATTTTTCTTTAAACGAAATTGTGATATTGATTGCAGTTCTAAGTATATTATTTTAAATATAATGTGAATATTTGTATTTAAATAAATTATTTATATTGTTAATATTTTATTATACAATCACCTCCTTCATATATAAATGATATGTTCTGGTAGATTTCCATGGTTATTAATATGAGGATTATGATGTTTTTAGGATAAACTGTGTCTGAGATTATTGAAGTCTTGATGTTTTAGCTCCTGTTTTGAAGCAATTTTCAAGAGGTTAAAGTTAGTTACATTATGGTTTATGAACAGGATGAGGTGAACGATACTGAAGGCCTCAATGTGCCTACTCCTTGGATCAAACTGCTGGGGACCCCTAAGCAACCTAATAGTGTTGATCTGCCTAATCTTTAGAAATGATGAAAATAAAATATTTAAAAAATGTTAATACTTCAGTTTAAAATAACGAAGTTGAGAATATACTTTGGTGAAATACATAAGTAACCACCCTATTTGATTTATATAAAAATATTCATTCTTTGTTGATAAGATTAAGATAACCTTTGATGATGGCATTTTGACAAAAGTGCTCAATTTTGATAAGTAAAATTTTTGAATTTTTGTTACGTCAGTTTCAGTTATCGTGCTGCAATTTAAATACTTTATCATCTTTGAGAAGCAGGTAGATCAAAACTGTCTAACGGCTCTCTAGTGGTCCTCGACATATCCATCCGATGAGTAGGCAGCTTATCCCCCTTATTGTATTCCTTAAACATAATTTAAATTTAACCCCTTGACATTATTTATCTAAACTGGAAGCCAAAACATTGAGACTAAATCTCAGATGTGATTCAACAGCAGAATTTAGTAATACTCATTCTAATAACCACGAAAACCTCTCCGAACAACTAGCTGGCATAGTAGCTATACAGGATGTCTAAGGTATTACTGGCAACATTGAAAGGGGTGATTGTACACTCAAAATAAATCATATTTACCTAGAAATACCTATATCTAAAAGTTCATCTTTTCCTAAATACAGGGTTTCAAAGATTTCGAAATTTTTATTATAGTTTTTATTGGAAACCTTTTGTAGAAAAACAGCAATAATTCTAGGTTGTACTTGTAATAGAATATCTTATGTGTAATGATTCAGTATGTTTATATATTCCCATTACCACCATGGCATAGAAACCCCATGCCACTGTGAATTATTATAAAAAAGCGTAAGATAACATAATAATTTTGTAAAATGCATTGTATCAAGTATTGTATTGTTTCTTTAAAATATCTCTGCATTTTGTAGTTTGTGCAAATTCAGGAAACTTGAAAATCAACTTTAACAATGACAGGGACAGTGCTAAAGTAATTTTTGAAAAGTATAATAATTGTTTATGTAATCAGTCAGAAAATTACCACTACGACGTGAGATAATTTTGAAGAACAATTACTTAAATACGATATATTTTAAAGAAAATTTCAAAAAATAATTATTTGTTCAAAATAATCAAAGTTTAAAGCACCTACCATACGTTTTTTTATAATTAAGACATTGACCTACCATTTTTATTGCAAATAAGAGTGCCACAGGATTTGTATACCAGTGGTAATAATGGAAATATTTAAACATACTGAATAATTAGACAAAAGATATCTCATCACAATCTAGAGCTACTGTTGTTTTATCACGAAAGAATTTCAAGTAAATAAAATATATAATAAAAATTTCGAAATATTTGTCATCCTGTATCTCGAAAACGGTGAACTTTTAGATACAGATATATTTGGGTAAATCTCATTTATTTTTACTGTAATCGCACCTTCCAATGATGCCAGTGATATCTGAGACACCCTGTGTAACCAAGTAAAACAGGTATGACGTCATACCAAATTTGGTCACATTTACAAAAATTACCGACGCTAGCGCTGCAGGTGTTGCAGTCCACAGTTAATTTCTAAAAAAGTGGTGGGGGAATGAGGGTCGCCCATCAATATTCTTCTTGTAATTTGTAGTGGTCAGGCACAATGATGGCGACCTATCGTTTATGTCAATGCTGTTTCGATGTTGGCACAATCACAGTTTATACATTTCGTCAAGTGAAGGTTCACCAATGAAATTCATTTATAAACGTTTGTCACTCGCCTTTGACTCGTATTCGGCTGCTCAATATAAACTGACTGACGGCGAAATCGATTCGCTTATATAAGTTTTTAGAGCTTCTGCGATATCGAGAACGTGTTCAGAAACAAATAGAATATAGCCTCGAAGATTTTGGAAAACGTCAAAAGAAAGGTATTACAAAATTATAAATTCTAACGCAAACAGGAACATAATTAACAAACTGAAAAGGTAGGTGAGCTTCCGTAACATTGCCCCCCTCTTAGAACTGATCGTCCCGATCAGGTTACCCCGTTATCCGCATGGCCTTCTTGATAAGGTGTCAAACGATCGATGTGGACAATTTTCATGTTGGCTTGGGGATTCCTCTGGATCCTGTACACTAGCTAGTACGTCATTCAATTTTGACACGACGGTATAAGGGCCTTCCCACGATTTCTGCAGCTTTGGAGATTTGCCCTTGCTTCTTTTTGAGTTATACAGCCACACTTTCTCACGCTCTTGAAACCCGCTGCTGTTGGCCCGCAAGTCGTATCTGGTCTTCATTCTGTCGCTTTCAATTTTTAGCTTCTCTCGTACTTCTTCATGTACCATCTTTATTCGATCTTTTAGATGGCTGAGATAATCGTCTAAGTTTTCCTCGTTTTGTGGTCGGTTCATAATTAGATCTATGGGTAGCTGCAATTCTGTGCCGAAAATCACGCTGGCTGGTGTTTTACCTGTGGTCTCATGAATTGCTGCTCGGTAAGCCAGTAAAAATGAAGGAAGGCAGGTATTCAGGTATATTGGTCTGTTTCTCGTTGACGGCCGTCCTCAGGAAGTTTTCAATGGTACGATTGAATCTTTCCACCATTCCATCTGACTGTGAGTGAAGAGGTGTCGTTCTGGTTTTGTGGATGCCTAGCAGCCCACAGACATTCTGAAATACTTCAGATTTGAAATTCCTCCCTTGGTCGGAATCTCTAGGTACCCCATAACGCCATATCCAATTTTCAAATAAAGCTTCGGCTACTGTGACAGCTTCTTGATTATGTAAGATATATATTTCTGGCCACTTACTGAAGTAGTCCATCACTACCAAAATATATCGATTTCCACTGCTACTACGAGGAAGGCGTCCCACTATGTCAATAGCTATTCTCTCGAATGGAGCTCCAACATTGTACTGCTTCTCCTCCATTGTCCTCGGCTTCGAGTCCTGGGTCCCTTACTAAAGGCGCAGGTATCACAACGTCGGCATCATTCTTCCACATCAGACCGACTGCCAAGCCAGTAAAATCGTTCTCTAACTTTATTCAAAGTTTTGTTTATTCCAAAGTGACCACTACCGACCCCACTGTGCAGTGCTTGAAGAACTTCTGGAATTCTTTTCTGGGGCAGTTCTGTTTGACAAATATTTTCTTCGTCGTCAGGACTCTCCCAGACTCTCTTTAATAGGCCGTTCTCGATGACTATAGAATTCCATAGCGCCCAGTAGCTTTTTAGAGACGGTGATTTATCAGAAATCTCCTGCCAGGTGGGTCTGTCAATATTTTCATCTTCCATTGGAAAATTGGTCCAAAATCCGGGTCTTCGCTTTGTTCTTTAACGATGATTTTATTATCCCAGTCATCTGGGCCCTGGATGTTAATTCTTCGGAAAGAAATTCATCTTCTTCTCTAATTGCTTGTCGCACACAGTGTTTACAGTTTGGAGGGCAAGGTCTTCTGTATAGGGCATCAGCATTCCGATGGTTAGATCCTTTCCGGTGTTCAATTTTGAAGTCGTACTCCTGCAACCGTTGAAGCCATCTTGTCACTTGACCTTCCGGATTCTTGAACTGCAGTAGCCACTTCAAAGAAGCATGATCGGTCCTCAAGACGAACGGCTGACCATAGAGATACTTATGAAAGTGCTTCACAGTTTTAACTATGGCAAGCAACTCTCTTCTGGTTACGCAGTAGTTCATTTCTTGCTTAGAGAGGACCTTGCTAAAGTAGGAAATCACTCTTTCGTGCCCGTCTTCAGTTTGTGATAATATCCCTCCAATTCCTGTATTACTAGCATCCGTGTCAACGATGAATGTCTTTCCAGGCTTGGGATATGACAGAATCAGAGAAGAACACAAAGCATCTTTTAATCTTTGAAAAGCCTGTTGACATTGCCCCGTCCAGGTAAATGGATGATTGTTTTCTGTAAAGGTTTCGCAATCTCAGCAAAATTTTTCACAAACTTGCGATAGTAAGTGCAAAGTCCCAGGAAACGCCTTAATTCATGTTTGTCGATTGGCACTGGCCATTTTCATATGGTTTCAGTTTTCTCTGGGTCAGTCTTCACTCCCTCAGAGGAAATAATGTGACCTAAATACTTGACTTCTTTTTGAAAGAGCATGCACTTCTTAGGACTTAACTTTAGTCGAGCCTCTCTCAACTTTTGAAAAACCTCTTGGACATTCTTCAAATGATCTTCAAAGTCTTTTCCAAGAATTATTATGTCATCAAGGGAAACGAGACAAATCTTCCAGGTCATTCCCCGCAGAATGGTTTCCATAAGTCTTTCAAACGTGGCTGGTGCATTGCAGAGGCCAAAAGGCATGACGTTGAAGTGCCATAAACCTGTTCCAATGAAAAACGCCGTCTTCTCCTTATCATCTGGGTGAAGTTCTACTTGCCAATAGCCAATTTTCAAGTATAACGTTGAAAACCATTGAGATTCAGACAGTGTATCCAGGGAGTCGTCTATTCTTGACAACGGTTAATTGTCCAGGTTTCTAGATTTCGGAAAACTGCATGATGATTTCTTCATCTTTGCTTTTCAATAATCTTCGAGAAAGGTCCAGCACAAAATTATGTTCAGTCATGACATTAAGTCCAAGGATAACATCGTCAGTTATATCTGCTACTAGGACCTGGTGTTGGAAAGTGGTTGCCCCAAGGTTATTTCAGCTAGATGTTGTTCAGATTTGCTGTTTCCAAGATGTACTTTCGGTCTGGTTGCTGTATTCTGCAGTAGGCGACGATATTGGGTCTTACGATGGTGTGACTAGAGCCGGTATCAAGGACCATTTCACAATCCCGTCTGCATATACACCCTGGTACTACCAAACTGGTTCCATTCTTTCGCAGACGGGTTACCTTGATATTAACAATTGGTGGGGCTTGGTAGCACCTAGCCAGCTTTCGCACCCCAAAGCTGACTAGTTGGCGTTTTCTTGATCCTGATGGTGTATTCTGAGGGCATCGATTCCTAAGATGCCCTTCAGCTCCACAATTCAAACACTTGATGGGTCTTCGTCTGCTGTATACCGTAGAACCAGTCCGATCCTGTCCCTTCTGGAAGGTGTACAATAAGTCTTGCAAACTCTTCACAAATCCTTCGATGTTATTTTATCACCTCCTCGTTGTTCGACAGTCTGAAGCTTTACTTGCCTTGTTCTGCCTTGACTACTTCTAGAAGCCTGCCGGACGGCTTCTATTTCTAGCGCCTGGGCCAGTGCTTCAGATATATTTTTATGTCTGGCTAACCTTAACGCCTGACTGATCTCAAAATCTCGCAGACCATCGATGAAACTACTCACTGCTAGCTGTTCTTCGAACTCTGCAGGTGCGGTGGGATAGGCCAGTTTCACCATACGATCTACATATGCCTCAAATTGCAGCAAATTTTCTTCGAAGCGTTGTCTTCGACCTTTTAATTGTGCCTAGTAAACGTGTTGTAGATGGGCATCGCCATACCTCATTTCTAAACCACTCTTCAACGTTTGATAGTCTTTTTGTTTGTCCTCAGCTAGCGTTCTTAAAATATCTCCATACCTTCACCTCGTAGAGCCACTATTAGTGAGGTAGCTTTTTCTCTTTCTGACCAATTGTTTGCCAAGGCAGCTGCTTCAAACTGTTTAAGGTAAGTACTCCATTACACCTTTCCATCAAATGTTGGTGGCTTCACCTTTGACGATGGAAGAAAGCTGCATTAAGTCTTAATGAGTTCCCTCGCGGACAGCTGGGATTTTAGATTTATAACTTCGTGTTCTAATTTTACTATATTTTCTTCTACAACTTTGGTTACTTCATTCTGTAATTTACTAACACTTTCTTCTACGACTTGGACTTTATCTTGTTCTTAATTTTTCCTCACTATTTTTCATTTTTTTCTAAACTATTCTTCACTTCCTCTTGATTATTTTTCATTTCTTTCATCATTTCGTCTTGGTTAGTCTTCATTTCATCCTGGCTGTTCTTCATTTCTTTCTTTAAATCTTCCTTCATATCTCATCATTCCCATTAACTGTCTCAATGTTTCCTCCATTTCCGTAGCTCTTGATCTCGTCACTGGCATTCACTTGTCTACTCCAAACGTCTTTTTTGTGGAACATCACACTTCTGGCACCAATGTAACCTCTAAGTTGGGTTAGCGTGAAACACAAAGTACTTTGTGGCGTGAAACACGTCACGTAGACAAACAATTTTTATTGTCACTCTTGATTATACAAGAAATAGCCTTCAAACAAACTTCGCAACTGTCATCGCTTTATTTTGACGTTTGTCACTCGCCTTTGGCTCATATTCGGCTGCTCAATATAAACTGACTGTGACAGCGAAATCAATTCACTTATATAGGTTTTTAGAGTTCTCGAAGTTTCTGCAATCTCGAGAACGTGTCGAAAACAAATAGAATATAGCTTCGAAGATTCTGGAAAACGTCAAAATAAAGGTATTACAAAAATTATAAGTTCTATCGCAAGAGAAACTTAATTAACAAACTGAAAAAGTAGGTGAGCTTCCGTAACAATATGTTTGTCACTATTCCAAAAATTATTTATAATTATTACGTACATACTACATAATACACATGCCTAGTATATTGACTTACAAATAACGAAGTCTGTTGAATTCTTTTAAGATTTTAATTTTTACATATGATTTGTTTACTTTCAGGTATTTGGTTTATTTTATAAACCTCTGCTTCAGGGTTAACAATCTAGGAGATTCTAGCCTATATCTGCACTTTAAAATTTCTTTAAAAAATGAAGGTAGGGAATATCTTGTTGACAGCT
The DNA here is from genome assembly GCA_025584915.1 of Monochamus saltuarius. NCBI lineage: Eukaryota > Metazoa > Arthropoda > Insecta > Coleoptera > Cerambycidae > Monochamus > Monochamus saltuarius. Next base: position 48,333,141 of record CM046721.1, on the reverse strand, counting down.
TCAAGAATATTATCTTCATTTTTACTTAATATATTAGTTGCTTAGGGATTATTACCGTGTGACGAGTTGACAACTGTGACTTCTTACCTTCTTCCGCAACGTATCACGTATCTCATTCACTACTGAAATGTAATTTTATATTATGGACTGGAATGCTCGAAAAGCTGCGCGAATGGAATTACTCATGATCAGCACCATATTTGTTTTGTGTCTCCTAGCAAAGGCGGAGCAATAAAGATTTAGCTGATTGTGAATTAAAATGAAATTGAATTCTGGATATGAAGAATTATTTGGTGCTATATGCTGGTTAATTTTACAGTCCCTTATAAAACATGACATGTTCCAACAATAACACCCACAAAAATACACAAAGAATAACACTAACGAGATACAAGATAAAAGAATGTACTGGTTAACCACACTGTACGCCAATGACGTATTTACTAACAAAATAATGGGAAATTATGAACACAATTCATATCGTACGTGCAGATGAGTGTCCCCCTCGCACCCACATACATAACCAATTTGTTGAGTTTCATGTGCCTCCTTTTGTCTGCTCCTAGGTGTAGTCTTTATGTATGTGGGTGTGGTACGGTGGAAGTCAGCTTAAACTCACCAGTTACATGCTCCATTCTTTTCTAGCGCCATTTGTTATACACAGTGCTAGAAAAGGACAAAACATGAAAGTGGTGACTTTAAGCTGACCACCATGTACCTTTATTTGGATGCAGAATGGAACTAAGAGCATTCCATATCGTACATTTCAGTGATCTCATTATTTATTTTTTGACCTACTACGGCGACATTAGTTCAAAAGTTGTGATTTTAGTAGTTGTACTGTACCATGATAAACACATATGACATAATATTCATTACATCTAAAATCTAAATAAATAAAAGAATTAAATATGTATAAATATATAATACAAGAATAAATACATTTTTCTTATGTTGTCAGAATTAAATAAACAGTTAATAACTATTTAAAATCAGGTAATTCAAACACGTAAATAATAAGTTAGTATGCCTGTCTGTACAGGAAGTACCTATTGGGGTAAAATGAAAATGAACCATGAAATTTAGTTGTCAAAATATATCAACATATCAAGTTACAAATAAATGTTTATTTCAAATATAACCATTAGAAAATGAAGAAATTTATTAGAAATAAGTGTTAATAAGGACATAAGAGTATTATTTATAAAAGTTTACTTAATCAGGCAGGTAAGTAGCAATCTACTTTTTATATACTATTTTTATAGTGTGTAAAAGGTTAATATATTATGATGATTTAAAAATTAAACTACTTAATTAATAAAACATATTTTAGTTTATGGAAATGAGTAATAGTCATGAGACATTTTTAAGAATAGCTATGTTTTCAGGAGGCCTTTCTGGAATTGACTGGGTGGATGCATTATATAGAAAGGAATAAAAATAAGAAACCATAAATAAATTACAACTAAGTATATGCAAGGTATGGTATAAAGAAAATAATTATGACGAAATCTTAAATATGTACCAATATCTAATACTTATAATAACAATACCTAAACGTTAATTTAACCACTTAACTAACCCTTCAAATCTGAAAATAGTACTTTTGTTGCAGATTGAAGAAACCTGGGCAGAAACTATATCGCAAGAGGAGGAATAAGTTGAAATGTAATAAATGAATTACCTGTGCAGATAAATCGATCAATTAAAATAATTTATTACTTTAAGGTTGAGTTTTCCACCTTCCAATAACTTTGTTTGTCCATTACATATTTATATGGCCAATAAATAGTTATTTTGAAAATATTTTTTTGTAAAATTTTCCACATTAAGGCAAAGAGGGAAAACTTTTATTTCTGATATCTTCTTAAATGTAAACAAGAATGTAACAGGCACCTAGGTACCTTAAAGTGTGTTTTTATCACTAGCATTATTTGTGTTACGTTTAGCTTTGAAAGTAGCCTGCTCTTTTTATTTTGATAAGTACTGCTACTGTTAAGATCCATCTATCTTGTGTGCACTGTTCTCGATAATCTTTTAGACCCATTTAAATATTTTATAAATAATTTATTTTATATAGGTAGTTTGTCAATAACATGTACCTAGGTTAGTTTTAAGATTTTTTAAGTTTAACAAATAATAGCTGATATTAATTCCACCACAATTTTTGTGAAATTGTAAGTGAACACTGCTATAAATTTATATATTTAGCTTTATTTTCTACAATGCATTTCACTTATACAGTCATGTAAATGTTTTCATATTTTGTTTGTAAGATGATAATTTATTCCAGAATAACTAGATTTATATGTTCAAAACTTATTCGGCAATATCATACTGCTAGATGAAGCAATCAGAATTTAATGGTTTTAATGAAAAATAGTGCGCCTGGCGAGTAAAACGCAAGCTACTTTTTTCATGTAGAATTGGCCAGGCTTATAAAAAAAATACCATTATAGGAAAAAGCCAGTGGCAAGCCACTTTTTGGTAAAAATATCAATGGACATGTTTGCAGGGACGCCACTGGTGGAACCGTAGAATAAGTGTTTTTACTAAAATATGTAGTTTTATGTCCTGTTAACACGTAACCAAAAATTAAAATAATATCTAAAGTACCTTCAGAGATATTAAAGAAATATCGATCCGAAAGAAAATTTTCAATGCCCTGTAGCAAAATGACTTGAGGAACCACATCCTGAAATATTAGCACGTCATTAAGGAATACTCTATATAGTTATATAGTGCAAATTTATTACATATATATATATACAGTGTGTCTACGGATTGAGTGCACGTGGAGTGTATCATAAAGTTTTCGAGTTAAAACTTGAACTTCTGGACATCATCCCTGCTTGGTATTAAACTAAGAAGTTACAAAAAATTAGTCCAATTAATTAATGTACGGGGTGTTTTACGATGAATTTTCAAAAATTGTCAAAGAAAAGTACCTTTGTTTTGAGAAATATCAAAAATATTTACTTAGAAAAGCTGTTGAGAATTAAAAGTTATGACAGATTATCGATTTTCAATTTGATCGGTCAACTTGGCTAAAAAAAAACATAGTTTTCACTAATTTTTTCAACTTAGTTTAAGACCAAGTAGGGATGATGCCCAGAAGTTCAAACTTAAACACGAAAAGTTTGTGTCATTTACACCCCACGTGTACTCAATCCGTGGACACACTGTATATATATAAATATTTTATCATTAAATTTTGAGATTAGTTACTGTATGTTCAATGATATTACCACAAGTCGCTGTTACACATTTTCCTATAATTTATCAGAATAAAAACATTAATTACCTTCTAATAAACTTTATTTTACAGGAAGGAGCTTTATTACATTAGCACAAGTGCAATTGATTAAGTTTATTATGGTTGCTCTGTAGGATGTCCTACAAATCAGATGTTTTTCTGGTTTCATTTGGTTTTGACTATCTAACCATCACCTACATAATATTGAGCTTCACTCAAACTAAACATTGTATTCAGCTATTGAAGACATATGTGTAATGTGCTATATAATTAATTAACTTATCCATATGCAGCTCTAACTCTGTAAACGGTGTCTTATTTTATTTTGAACAACTCGGTCTGTAAAGATTGAATTAAAATTACTATATTCTTTTACCATTATAAGTTTTAACGTAAATACTTGATGATTTTACAAACCTTAAAGCGGGCTTTACACTAACAATTTATTGACGAAGAAATTGATGAATTAATTCAACAATTTCTTCAAGTTTGTTGGTTTTATGTTCCTGTTGAAGTTTCTGTGCTGTCAGAGATACCAAATCAGAGTAATTTTAATGGACATTATATCTTTCCCATTTGTATACGAAACAAAAACTGTTAAAAACGAAAAGTAATTTTAATAATCATATTTTAGGGCAAAAAAAGCTTCCATTGCATTTATTATTGCTGCTGCTCGGTTACTGGTTAAATACTTACATTTATTTTAGGTTGGTATTCCTGAATTGAAGTAAAAATTGACGAAAAATTAGAACAAGTTTTAAGTCGTCGATAACTTGACGAAGTTCTTCATCAATTTATTTGACGTCCAAATTTTAGTATTACATTTGTCAATTGACTTGACGAAGTCACTTGATCAATTAATTGACAAAGAAATGTAAAGCGGTCTTAAGATAATAATAATATATACAGGATGGGAGAATCTGTTTATTTGTTTGTTGTTTTCATCCTGTTGAATCTGTGCTGTTGAGATAAAATCAGAGAAATGGAGTAGACTAGGTAGTACAGGTACTCCAACTCCATACACAAACCTAGAAAAAATATAGACTGCGTCGGTTCCGGTTCATGATATGGGTCACGTGATAGGTCCCGCGTTTCCTAGGGTCTTACGCACTGAAACGTATGATATGGAATGCGTAAAGTCCATTGCGCATCCAAATAAAGGTACCAAACCTAGGAGCAGACAAAAGGAGGCACATGAAACTGAGCAACGACATACAATGGTCGTCAGCTTAAAGTCACCAGTTCCATGGTCCATTCTTTTCTAGTGCCATTTATTATACACGGTGCTAGAAAGGGACAAAACATGGAAGTGGTGACTTTAAGCTGACGACCATTGTACTTCATTGGTTATGTATGTGGGTGCGAGAGAGACAACCATCTCCACGTACGATATGAATTATTGTGTTCTTAATTTCCCATTCCCATTATTTTGTTTGTAGATACGTCATTGGCGTACAGTGTGGTTTCTTCTTTCATCTTGTATCTCGTTAAGCCCGCTTTACATTAACAATTTCTTTGTCAATTAATTGATCAAGTGGCTTCGTCAAGTCAATTGACAAATGTAATACTAAAACTTAGACGTGAATTAATTCATCAATTTCTTCGACAATAAATTGTTAGTGTAATGCCCGCTTTAGAACAAGTTTTAAGTCATCAATAAGTTCTTCATCAATTTATTTCACGTCCAAGTTTTAGTATTACATTTGTCAATTGACTTGACGAAGCCACTTGATCAATTAATTGACAAAGAACTTGTTAATGTAAAGCGGGCTTTAGTGTTATTCTTTGTGTATTTTTGTGGGTGTTATTGTTGGAACATGTCATATTTTATAAGGGACTGTAAAATTAACCAGCATATAGCACGAAATAATTCTTCATATCCAGAATTCAATTTCATTTCAATTCAGAATCAGCTAAGCCCCTACTGCTCCGCCATTGCTAGAGGCACAAAACGAAATATGGCGCTGATTATGAAAAATCCATTCGCGCAGCTTTTAGCGCATTCCAGTCATCATAATATAAAATTACATTTCAATGGTCTTACGGTCCAGAAAATGGATATTTTATTTGTTTTATGTTGGCGGTTGTGCAAATATGATGGCTGCATTGCAATATGAAACTAACTTGCTGTCATTTTAAATGTCAATTAAAGAATGTGACCAATCACAGTAAACAAATGAGCTTTACGTTACAATACAACCAATGTAAATTGGCATAAAAACCAAATTTTAGTGATTCTGGACCGTTTAGGGCAGTCATGAATTAGCGGTCGCCGGCAATATGACACTGGCACAGTCTATATTTTTTCTAGGTTTGTGACTCCATATCTCTGGATAAAAATGAAACCTTTCCCGGGGTGAACAACAAAGCCACAGACTTTATAAAAAGAAGCGACAATTTGTAGGTAAATAAAAATAATTAATCATTTGAAGTTACTACTTAAATACTTTAAACACTTAAGTAGTTCTATAACACTTTTCCATAAGGAAAACTGCACACACACGAATAACTGCACTTAAAACACTACAAAAATATTACCATAGAATAAGGTAATATATTAGTCAAACACGTGACATATGTCATGGAGACGCCAAATAGATGTCAAGGCATTGTTGTTGTTTACCTCCAAATCACCCCACCTACTGGTAGGTGATTGTTCCCTATTGCCTTATCCTAGACACCCTATGCCTATATTTTTTCTAGTCATAATTATTTTTTTATACAATACCTTGGATAGTTATCCAATTAGTTGTAATTTATTTGTGATTTCTTCAATTTTCTTTCTCTATACCTAATGGATCCACCCCGTAAACTCAGGCCTCCAGAAAATATAGCTAGCCATTCTTAAAGATGTCTCACGACTATTACACGTTTCCATAAACTAAAACATATTTTATTAATTATGGCTTAATTGGTAACATTTTACACACTACAAAAATACATAGATTGCTTGATTGCTATTTACCTGCCTGATTAAGGAGTTAACTTTTATAAATAATACTTCTTATTAACACTTATCTAATTTCTAATAAATTTCTTCATTTTTTAATGGTTATATGTATTTAAAATAAACTTTGTTTCTTTTTCAAAACATCTATAACCTGTTGATATATTTTGAAAACTAATTTCAATTTCACAGTTCATTTTCATTTTACCCCAATACTTCCTCTAGAAACATTATTATTTAATTTTGTATCCACCAAACAGTAATTTGTTTAATCGTAAAATTTAATTAACTAATTTTAAATAAATAAAGTTATTAACTGCTTATTTAAAACAGTCTCTGAAAATATCTAAGGAAATGAGAAAATGATTACAGTATCATCATAGTATTTGGAAAACTGGAAATCGTTGAATCGTATTTATTGTTGTCATACTCAGTAAATAAAAATTCACTAGCGACATCTTTCGGGAAGAGCTTAAAACTATGGTTAAACAGATTCTCCCTTATTTTTAGTGGGTAACTTAGCTAGCGCGCTTTTCAGCATAGGATTTTGAAATTCAAAAGTTTTAAAGAAAGGGTGTCAAATTTGCTTTTTCGGAATTTATTTATTTTTCTGGAATTGTTCTAGAGGATGAAGTGTTATCCAATTTGAGTGAAATCTATGTTACTCGAAAACGGCAAAAAATACGAAAAAGTCAAGAGACAATATTTGTTGCTAATGATGTAAGGTTTTTGGAATTCGTGTCGAAATGTAAAAAAATCATTGGCATATCACCTTTTTCCACATTTTAAGTTACTGTAATGCCTGTAATTACGTCACTGAAAAGGAAAAACAGAGATTTTTATGCCTACATACAACTGTTGGACATCCAAATGTGTCCACCAAATTTGAAATTTTTCTTCTAGCCTTTTACGAAATATTCTTTTAGATATCTTGTTAACGAAGAAGTATTTATGGAGCCATGTTTACAGGAACTTATCGTCTTATTTTAGCGAAAGGAATGACATCCTCAATGCCATTTAATTCTCTGTATAAATCATTTTATCATTGTATTACTAATCTTTACTGAACATATATGTGCTTATGTAATTACAATTGTGATTTATTTATTTCCCATTGAGCTGTGTTTGAGTAGTAGTAGTGGTAGTAGTAATAGTAAATAGCAATTTTTTGTTGCTCTAAGAGCGATAAATTTATCTGACTCGAAATATCAACCTGTACCTATTGTACAGATACTGCCAACCAATTACTATCAACCTGTACCTAAAACCTTTACATCCTGAAGAACTCCGCTGTCTCCGATAAAGTTTTAGATGCAGCCAACCCTCTTTAATGAGCCTACCCCTTTTAAACGAAGACAAGAGTCACACTGTTTTGTCAGATAGTGACAGTATACAAAAATAAATATCACACAATCTATTATTTGAAATAAAAGGTAATTAACTAACTGATAAATAAAGTATTTAACCGACTGATAACATTCTTTAGCTAATCTCGTTAGCTAATCCCAGTTATTCTTAGTTGTTCTCCATGCTGAAGATAAACTCAGATTAGCTAAAATTTATCTTAAAAAGAATAAAACTATTGTGGAATAAATAAAGATTTTAAGTAATAGCTTTGTTATAAAAAAAATTAATTGACTTAACCATCTCATTTTTTTAATGACAAAAAATTCTGTTTTTTGTGGAAAAAAGTAAATATGATTTTACTTATCTTTTATTATTATCTACTTTGTAATATTTCATTACATAGTTTGGATATAATCAAATATTTATTTGCAAAATTTGGCAACGCCGTCCAGCTAATTCCGGATAGACATATAAATTTTCCTGAAAAACATGTCCAGCTACTGCCGCATAAGCATATTGAGAAATCCTGAAAAATTCTGTCCAGCTAGTTCCGTACTGCCATACATATATATATATATATCAGTGATACGCAACGCTGAGAGTAGACCAAGCAGAACACAAGAACCCACAGCACCGTTAAACGCAAGACCCGTGACGCGCAGCCATGCGAAGAAAACCACACACCGGAACGGAAGCACAGTATATAACTCACCAAGTGGACAAACATCTTCCAGTAAGGGTAAGCCGAACGTAGTAACGCGAAGCAGAAGTAAGAAGACCTGAAGATGGTAAATGAGATTTTACTGAAACGTTGCCAAACAAATGGTTCTTTTGAGGACCATGCAGATTCATCGCGGAAAGGAACCCGGAGAAATTTTACAACCATATTATATATATATATATATATAATATAGCTACATAAGGATAAGCCAATGCATGGTCTCTTCTACCGTCATCTAGAGGGGCTTGGCTTATCTGAAAGGCTGACCTTTGCTTTTTGAGGTCAGCGGGGCTGAACTCTGAGACTGAGGGATTCATAATGGCTTGCCAAGATGGTGTAATTAACACACTCGTCTATCGTAGTCGTGTCTTGGGTATCGAGGTTCCTGACACCAGCTGCAGGGCCTGCCGCCAAGCGCAGGAGACGCTTATGCATTTCCTGTCGGCCTGTCCGGTATATGCGCCCACAGCGTATATCCAAAGACAGGATTTGGCCTTACGGGTGTTGTATTATCATTTACGACACTCGTATGAAATAGACGAGACGCCAGTGCTGTCTTATGCTCCGGGAGATATAGAATCCGTTGTGAGGAATGAGAAGTGCCGAATTTATTGGAACTATTCATTCCCCACCTTCAGGCAAATTCAAGCCAATAAGCCTGATGTAGTCGTCCTCGACCACCAGCTTAGGACGATGTTTGTGATTGAGTTCTCGGCTCCCGCAGAGAACAACATCGTCCTAAAAGAGGAAAAACAGAGGAAGTATCGAGATCTTCTCTCCGAGCTCCGCAGGCTGTATCCAGACCACTCTGTTAAGATTGTGGTGCTAATTATAGGCGTCCTGGGTGGAATGAGACATACGTTGCTTTCTGACTTAAAGATCATACCGGCTTGTCGAAATTCGGCAGAGATCTTAGCCGGCAGAATGCAGAAGACAATCGTCCTTGGTTCGCTACGTCTGCTCAGAACACACGATTTACGGGCGCAATGATTACTGACTCCACGGAGTGGAGAGTGGTCATTGCTTGACTCTTCAGAACATCTCCGAATGTGTCGGAGCTTCGGAAGGTGTTTACTGGAAAAAAATAATAATAATAATAATAATAGTAATAATCTTTATTGCCCAACAGAGTTCCATTTACAGGGCAAAATCTAAAATTAACAATTTCATTTAAATAATAAATTAAAAATTCATACATGAAACATTCCCATATACCATATACAAATCTTGAGTACATCCAAAAAAAAACTATAAAAAGACAAATAAATGAAAAAAAAGCATACATGAAATACTCCCATACCTAAAATATAAAAATGTTACGTACCTACATAAAAAAAATTTAAAGAAAGTTAACTGTATTGCTCATTAACTAAATTAACAAGAGTATTCAGTGAACAGGCAAAAATATCACAAGGGTGCTTTAACCGATTAAAGTTATCACACATAATATATATCGGAGACCTTAACACAATATTAGTTTTAGCGATATCACATTTAAAACTTAATGATTTTATGTACAGAAATACATATTCTTCGACTCTCTAAACTAGTGACATCAAAACGGCTAGTTAAAATATTGTAATCAATACCTCTCTCAGGATAAACTCCATCATTCTTAAATACCAAGTATTGCAAAAACTTTTTTTGAACTCGTTCCACAATTTTCTTTTGTATATTATGGAAAGGATACCAGACAAGCACTGCATACTCTATCCTCGAACGTACGTAACCGTAATATAAAGTTTTAATAGCTTGTATGTCTGTAAAATGCTTACAATTTCCAAGAATAAATTCATAAAATGTAAACGCTTCATTTGTCGTAGTAGTTACACGATCATGAAACGAAAATTTTTTGTCAAACAATACACCCAAATCCATACAAAAGTCATAACAAGATAGTACAGTATTATCAGTGACGTAATGAAATTCATAAGTAGACAGTTTTCTAGAAAAACTTACGGTCCTACATTTAGCAGTATTTAGATATCTTCTTTCTTGCACACCAAGACTGTACCTGACCAAGCTGTCTCTGCAGAATATAACAATCATCAAAGCTAGCAATAGATAGAAAATGTTTAAGTCATCTGCATATAATAACTTTTTACTACCAATTGCATCACTAAGGTCATTAATAAACAAAATGAATAGTAACGGTCCAAGGGTAGAACCCTGAGGTACTCCAGAAGTTCCAACGTAATTAACCGAATCAAATCCATTATAACTAACAAACTGTACTCTATTATATAAATAATACTTAATACGCTCGACCAAGTCATCAGAGAAACCAAAAGTCATAGCTAATTTATAAAGTAGAACTTTGTGTATAGTTTTTCATATATTTTCAGGTATTAACAATCACTTTGTGATTAACCTTATCAAAAGCCTTTGAGTATTCTGTGTATATCACATCTACCTGACCTCTACTATCTAAAACGTGCGTGACATATTCAGCAAAACAGCTAAGTTAGTAACAGTTGACCTGCCGCCAACAAATCCATGTTGGTATAGAGAAATTAAGTTACAAATGGAAAGGTAGATATGATTATAAAGAACTGTCTCAAAAATTTTAGCGATATTAGACATTATTTACATTAGATACAGTTCTCCACTTGTGACTTATCGCCACTCTTAAATATATGACAAACCCTGGTCTCTTTCCTACGACTTGCAAAAGTTTTAGTTCAAAGCAATTTTGCATAAAGGGTGAGCTAAAACTGCAGCACAGTCTTTTACAATAAATGATGGAATATCATCTGGGCCAGATGTCATCTTATTTTTAACTTTTGATGGCAGCAAACGCCTCTGTAAATTTAAAACGATATTATTGTAACAAAAATCAGAAGGCTAATTAAAAATTTCATGATCGTCAGAAGACACTACTAAAAACTCAGAGAAAGTATTAGCAAAATCAGATTGCTTATCATAGTGCTTATTGTTATATGAGACCTCTCCCGGTATCCTCGAACCCCTCCTCTTAGATTGTACAAAATACCAATAAAGCAATACTAAGAGTCCGTTTCATGAATCAATAAACGCTGTCGTTTCTACAAATAAATAATGATGATTTAATAAATGAATTTATCAATTCTAAATGATCAAATGCACATTATAACTTTCCTTTTTCGTTTAGTGGATAATGAAGATATCGCTACAATAGTAAATAAATTACAGCCTAATGCTAAAAGTGTAGGAGATGGCATATCGGCAGATATGTTAAAAGGTCAATTTTTCATTAGGTACGTATGTACATACAGCTACATCATTTCCAGGTGTAAATCAGGAAGTATTTTAGAGAATATCAAACATGATTCAGGTTAGTCATATGTATTTTAAAAATATCATTTGAAATTGAGAATTAATAATCAATTCAAAATAGCAAACTTAGAACAGTAAAATGAAAACCAGAAAATCTCACACGTAACTGAGAAAGCATAATTTGTAATTGAGAAAATAGTAGTACGTGTATTTAATAACTAAGTAGTCATTATTTAAAATTACCTTGTCAAATGTTAAAATAATTTATTCAAACATATATTTTAAGGGCATGATTTCTGCAAATAAGTACAGAAGAGAGAATGTATTATTATAATCGACATGGTGTTTGTCCTAGACAATTTCGTGGAAAAATAAGCCTAACGGTATTTAAAATTGTATTATGGCCCCGCAACCAGAAAACGATGGTCACCTCAGCGAAGACCTGTGACGTTAGATGACGTTAGCACTATTGTGCTTTATATCTGTATACGATTTTCAACGCAGTACATACGTTTAAAAGAGTTAATTTGTCATTTGTGTTATTATTAAGTGTTAGTGTTTTAAATAGAAAGATCCTCACAATTATAATGAACCTGGAACTATAAATTCAGAAGAAAACAAGCGGAAAAGGGCAGAATATGTTCGTGCCCTAAATAGATTTATTGAAGAAGGGAAACAAATTGTCTAGGTCGACGAAACAAATTTCCCCTTCTCCTGAACTGTCAACACTGCACAAATGATGCAAAATTCAAATCTGCGTGCATTTTGGGACATCCTTTATAATAACACGTTCAGTTCTAAATTACAAATACTCACTTTCAACAATGTTTTTCTGAATTACATCTAATACTTTTCGAAATGCATATGACAAATCTGAATTACATTTGCTAATTTTATATGACAATTCTCAATTACATATATTTATTACTGAATTACATAAAACTAATCTGAATTTCAAGTGATTCTTTCCTATTTATACCTGGAAATGGTGTAGTAGTGATTAATGCATGTATTTGTTTTTAATTACTTCATAATAATTATTATCCGCATTTTGTTGAACAATAATATCCTCTTCAGAGAGTTTCTGTATTGGAAAGAAATACATTTTACAATGTCAACTGTTGAAAGTAACTTTGTTCTGTGAAAAACTTTAATTGCAAGTTCAGAATTGTTTCTCCATACATGTAACTCACACAACTTGTCAACTTGTTAGATGGTTACTGGTATCGACACAGTAGATAACTTCGTCAACTAAATTACCGAGTTACTTTTCAAATAATATTTTTCAAATATTTCAAATACTTAGTCATTTTTAAAATAAAATCACATTACGTCTACCAAGAAAATATTTTATTTTTATTTTAATTTCAGTCTGATAGATAACGAAATGAAATAATTTCTAATTTTTGCTGTTGAGACTTTTCACATAAGCAGGGAACAATTTTAATAAATAAATACAAAAAAGAATTCGGACAAGTTATTTCATACGAACAAATGAATAATTCATTAGGTATATTTTCACTTATAATACCACTAGAGCTTCAGTTATTACTGGAAATTTTTTCGAGGGCAGTTTTTAATTGAAGCTAGAGTGGTATTCGGTAAGAAAATTTCACAATGAAGTGTACTTATTAAATTATGATAGAATAAATTTGAAGTTAAATATAAATGTCATTTTATTTATAAATGTCAAAAAATTTCCATTGTAATTTCATGCTCCTTACCCCAAGGAACAGAAAAATTTCCGAAAATTGTCTTAGTTGCTATAGTAACGCTACAAAATACAGGCCTTTAATTGGCTGAAAAATACTATTGTGAAATTTTCATCAAAATATTTAATAAACTGCAACTGAGACTAAACTATATACCACACTAAATGTTTGCACTATATATTGCACCTAATTACAAAAAAAATTATATATTTGTAGCACGCTAAACTACTCTAAATAATTAAATATAGATCCAACTTTTGTCTGTAATAGTTTATACCTAGTTATCGACTAGTATAGTCCTTTGTGTATCTATTTAAATTTATAATTAGGTGTTAAGTTGTGTATGTTGTCTAAGTCTCTGGGCATTTGTGTCGTCTGTATTATGTAAAAAATTTGCTGGCTATTCCCTTTGCATTGTTCTTGACTAATTTTATGATCTCGGTGAAGCTATTCCAGGTCGACGTAGCAATTAGATTTTGTCACAAGTGTGAGTAATTTGTTTTGTGTTCGTTGTAGTTTAAGATGGACAGGCGTATGTCATAATTCGTCTGATTATAATTTTGTATAAGGCCACTTTTGTCTGAGTCAGAAATTTTGATTGTTTGTTGATACGTACGTCTTGTTAAGTATCTTTGTTACATGATGTGAGAAGAAAAGTATTTTATCTAAAGTAACTACTATGTATTTTACAGTATTTTTATCTTCAATTTCTTCTCCGTCAATTTTAACTTACTCCAGATTTTAATGTTGGTGATTTTTTTCGCAAAGTTTTGTCTGCGTACGTTCTTTGTCCTCGATCAAATCAGTAAGTCTAACACATAGAGGTTGAAGAGCGTCGGAGATGACACTGTTCCCTGCGGCACCCCCGCGCTAGTCGCCCTTAACGTCGAGTATATGTCATTGATCCAAATGAAACAGGACCTGTCTGTTAAATAAATCTTAAGTAGCAAAGTTAAATGTAAAGGAATTTTCCAATGATTAAGAATTTTCTGAATGAGGCCCCCATGCCATGTTGTGTTGTACGCTTTTGTCAAGTCTAGTAACAGCACTGTTGTTAGCTATATTTGTTGTACCCGTCGAGTGCCCCTTCGGAAACCTGTTGAGCTAGTATGGCATTATTTTGGTCTATTCAAGTAGTTTATTATCTTGTGTCAGTTGCGTCAGTTTGTCATATGTTATTCTGTGTATACGTCGATTGTAAATAAATCTTATTACTGTTCTGTCCTGTAGTTGTATTGCAATATTTTTTCTCTCTCTCTATTGATGTCTATATGTGGAAGTAGAATGTGTAGAATATTTTTCCTTATAAGGATAGCTACCAGGACAGATTTCTTTTTGTCTATACATTTAAATTTGGTGTAGGCGTCTGTATATATAGAGGGTTAACTATGACTAAGTACAAAAATTTTAACTACGTGCTCAGGAAAGCCTAAAAGACAATAAAAAAATGATTCCATAATTTTAGCTCGATATTTAAAAAATGGAGCAAAACCCCCTTTTCCTAAGGAAAGTTGGCGCCTATGATAAGCATCGACTGAGATGGCTTAGATCCATAGATAAAATTTACATCCGTCAACAATATCTACTATAACTCGCGTCAAGAATTCAGACGTCTTACGCCACGGCTGACGTTACACATTTGTCATTATTGTCAACGTAATTTTCGATATTTGGTCGCGCTAAAAACAATCATTTTTTGCAATTTAGTGCAATATATAATGCAAACTTTAAGTATAGTATATAGTTTTATTACTATCAGTTGAAGTTTCTTAAATAATTTGATGAAAATATAATGAATTATTCATTTGTTCCTCTGAATTCTTGTCGCGAGTATACCATGCGGTCGTTTTTTTGCAGCATTTCTAAATGCAGAAACGACAATAATTCTTATTAGTAATAATATCTGATAGATAGGTGGGTACCAACCATTCACTACCGATAAAACACCCTTCCTGTAGGTACAGCTAGATAAAATACCTATTTACTATAACAAAATCGAACGAAAGGAATAGATAATAGAACACTTTTAATGTACCCGCGGCAGTCTTGTACCATAACCTAGAAAACCAAACCGACGATCTACAGGGTGTCCGGAAAAGACGTGTACAACGGAAGACCACAAACTCCTGAATTCAAAATAAGCCGATTTAGCCCAATTTACTTATTTCCAAAATTGCTTCGTTTAGTGCTACCGACTTGTTGATAACCAAAATATGCCAAATTAATAATACTTGTCGATAACACAAATGAAGCTGTTGGAAGTGGCATGACCCCACTTCTGGCTGGTTTTGTTTTGAAAAATATAGGGATTCAAAATAATGTTTTTTTGTTTTTAATCTTTGATACCCTGTATCTCTAAAACTAAGCGTTTCCCGACCCATACTTATGTGAACTGATATTCTTATTTTAAAAAGTTTAGTTCCTGCAATGCGACTCTTGTATAATTTTTTTTCAACAAATAATTAAACAAAACATATAAACAATACATAATAATTGTTTGTACAGGCCAGTACATTTTTTTTATCAAAATTGAAGCTCTTTTCAAAATGTCTCTGTAATTTATAAGGCCGTAAATCAACTATCAAAAAAATACATTCCCTGAGAGAATATTAATCTTTTATTCAAATGCTCTCAAGCCCTGGCTTTCAAAGACTGCATGCAGTAGCATTTGAAAAAAATATAATCCTGTTTGCTTCCCTTCGTAGGGATGCCATACGTCAATATAAAAGGTTTTTTTTATAATAAATACGGTTTCTATATAAGCCATGTTTTTTCACGTAATGATAGGCTCACTTCAAAAATTACCTCAATATATAAGTAATTGGTAATATAAGGTTCAAGCAAAATAACTATTGTTTGCAACTATGTTGATATTCGTCGGATTATTCGTCAGATACCTCACCTATGGCATGCTGATGAGAGCTAATAAGCTCGAAACCGGTATATGTCTGGTGGGCGTCTGACGAATGACTCTAGCTGTTGCTATAGGTTTTCCAGGTGTAATTCAATGCTGGTCGGGGCATTAGCCCGCAGAGTAGTTGTTTCCTGGAATTCCGTGTTTGCAAAATATCGTTTCTCGCCGATCGCGATAAAGGTCGACAGCTTTCAATGGTGTCTACTGCATGTAGAACGCTTCGTGCCTGCGACATTTTCAGTCCGGCATGGAGTAGCGAACGGCCGATAGATGTAGTTAGTTCTACACCGCGTACTCATGGTCCCTTCTGTCGGGTTAGACAGACGAAAGCAGCTAGGGTTATTCGTCAGATACCTCACCTATGGCATGCTGATGAGAGCTAATAAGCTCGAAACCGGTATATGTCTGGTGGGCGTCTGACGAATGACTCTAGCTGTTGCTATAGGTTTTCCAGGTGTAATTCAATGCTGGTCGGGGCATTAGCCCGCAGAGTAGTTGTTTCCTGGAATTCCGTGTTTGCAAATTATGTTGATATTGGTAGCAGCAATTTAATTTCGAAAATAAATTGTATAGCTATATTTTTCCTTGATTCTCATTGCCTTATTTTCGACCACAACGGAAAATCTCGTATTTTACAAAACCGGTGTTGTTACGTCTCTATAATGAAGCTTTTAAATTTTTACGCATAAATCAGAGACACGCAAGGGCTACAAATCCGTGAAATTTAGGTGGTAAGAAGTTTTACAACGTGACCTCAAATAAGTATGACAAATGACGTACTTTCTGAAGTTTCATTTTGCTAGCGTACATATACAACTTATCCAATTTAAATACTTATTTATGCGTTAAAAAGTTACTTTATTGCTTAAACTACAAAATTAATACTTTGCATGATATATTTCTATCGTAAAAATTGTATTAATAATTACCTAAGTTTAAAGTTAGACTAGATATTAATGACTCGATGGTAATATACAATTATAGTTCACATAGGTACACAGTATTTAAACACGTATTAAATAAGTAAGGATGATTGCATATGGCTTTCAACGCTTTTTCACAAATTTTAACGATTCATTTTGAATATACCTACATTAAGAATATTGAGGGGCATTAGTTTCGGCAGTTTGTGCAAAACTAAGTTTCTCTGCAAAAATGTATCATTAGTATATGTAACAGTATGAAATAATAGCTATTTACTGTATAAGTGTTCTAAGTAGCATTTTATCCACGCTAGAATATTTAAATGCGAAAACATAGCTGTTAAGTTATGTACCTAGTGCCTTCTATAATATTTCATATTTTAGTTTATTCCTCATTTTATATATTTGTATTTTATACGGAAAACCTTTCTTGGATTGGCCTGAAGAAGGCTTAAATGCAGCCGAAACGTATACTTGCCTACAAATTGGTTTTCTTTAACTTTAGACCCCATTCCCAATAATATTTATGAAGATTACACTATTGGGTCATAAATTTACTTACATAACGTATAATTAAACTTTTAGACATAGAAGACAAGAAATTTGATTCAATCTAAAATAGAGATCAAATGCTTGTGGGGATATTTAGTATTTAGGATCAGTCTTATTCTATAGTGAAGGAGAAATTTTTGCATAAGATAGAGCATAGCACACAACTAATATTGTGATATAATTCTTCAAAAGCTCTGTATACTTTCAGATATTTAATCGTTACATATATCCACTTCAAGAATAATCATGATGCACATCATTCAGCATTAAGATGTGGTGAAATAATTAATTGTCTATGCAATATGTTAGAAGGTTACATTTATTAAGTAGGTATACCTACAAAAATAGCAAATGACAAATACAGCAGCAATGAAATAAGTACGAAATTCTGCGCGGCAGATGGATAGCAAATGCAGTATATTTTTGGTTTCAGGAATACAACAAAGATGATAATTTTTCATCGCAAATAAAAATTCCCCACGCGTTGTGCTAAAAATAGAGTCGATTTATTCGCCATGTTATTTGATTTAACGGGTCAGGCGTTTGAAACGGGACAGATGAAATTCAATGCCGAATCTGAAATGATACAGCATCCATCTATATAATTTGAAGTGATGTATAAAGCATGTTCTTCCTTATTATCCCAAAACATTTCAGACTTGGTACACATTTTGAAAATGTTTTATAAGAAATGTCTTACTTGCTAAAATTTCATTTCAATTTGAAACTAATGCATAAAGATCTTATAACGGTCCTGAATTTGCTAAAATATGGCGAGAAATATTTGTGTGCTGGTATAACTGTGGTTAACTCAAGACAGTGTGGATTTATTTCAAATGTTCACTCTACAAATTTACCACCATATATATATCCTTCAGGTCATCGAACCAGGAATAGGAATGGATGCGGTGTATAATGATTTCGCAAAGTCTTTGACAAAGTTAGCCAGAACGTGTGAAAATACGTTCTGCATGTGTGAAATAATTGCCCAAACTTCATTGTTGGCATATCAACGGCTTATAAATTATAATTGAAATTTTTCAACTTCTTACTTTGAAAATGATTAACTCCATAACAAAGCCCGATAGCAAAAATTTTTATGTGAAATACGATATACTATATACAGGGTGTTTCTAAACTATGGTGCCAAATGAATGTGACAGATAGAAAATGTCATTTTGAGCAAAAAGTTTCATGTAAACATAGGTCCGAAAATGCATAATAAAAAAGTTACAGGGTGATAAAGGTACAGTTTGAGAAACAATTTTTCGCAATAACTTCTACAAAAGTTAGGCAATTTAAATGAATCTTGGTGCAGCTTCTTAGACACTAAAATGCAACAATTTCTTGCAAAAACAATTTATTCCCATCGCCCAGGAGCGGAGAGCTGGGGTAGCACATAGGATTTTATTATGAAAAAAAAAATTGTCCTTTGCATTTTCGGAAAATTGATTAAATTTTCTGAAAAATAAACTAATATGTCACAAAAAGGTACTCTTGTTCAATGTCGCCAACATGAACCGTTCTCTTTAAAATTTGCAAAATTTATTGTCGTGCACCCGACAAGATAGAGGTAGCAATGGAAGTTCGTCATCATAGTAGCCATGAAATTTAAAATAACCTTTCAGTTTTCCTGTCAAAAGTTAATTGTAAGTTTTGATAGCATAAAATTTAGCTGGCGTTACTCATTAAAAGTTGTTATGGCAGAACAATACACCTTTGGAGAACTTGGAGATATGCATTTAATTTACGGAAAATGTGGCTGTAATACAAGAATGGCAAGTAGATTATATGAACAAATCTATCAAAATAGGAGAATACCTTCTCGAAAATTGTTTATGTCCATCGACCGGCGCCTTAGAGAAACAGGTACTTTTAAAAAAGTCAATATGACACTGGTCGTACCAGAACGATCCGAACTCCAGGGGCTGAAGAGCGTGTTCTCCAACGTTTTGAAGAAGATGATACTTAAAGCACCAGAAGAATTGCTTTCACCGAAAATATGCCACATTCCTTGGTATGGACGATTGCTAGGGAACAACAACTGCATCCATATCATATGACTAAAGTACAAGAATTGCTTGCTGAAGATTTTCCAAAACGACTACAATTTTACAAATGGATGTCAGAAAAGGTTCGTGTTGATGCGATGTTCGCCAAACGTATTTTGTTTACTGATAAGTGTTGTTTCACGAAAAATGGCATTTTCAATTTAAGAAATAGTCATCACTGGAATGATGAAAATCCAAATGCAACAGTTGTGCGACATTCACAATACAAAATTAAAATCAATTTATGGGGAATAATTGACAATAACATTTTGGGTCCAATTGAACTTCCTCTAAATGTGAATGGGGAAAATTACTACTTTTGAACAACGACTTTGTTGAAGTTTTGGAAGACCTTGATTTGGAAACCAGAAGAAATATGTGGCTAATGCAAGACGGGACCCCTCCTCACTACTCTCGACAAGTAAGGCGACATTTAAATAATATTTTTGCAAATAGATGGATTGGTCGTGGATAGGATGCTCCTCAGCCATGGCCACCAAGAAGCCCAGATCTAACTCCTTTTTTTTTGGGGATACGCAAAATCTAAAGTGTATGAAATTCCAATAGAAGACGAGGATCATTTAAGGCAAAGAATAACGGACACTTTCAATGAAATAAAGACGAATGAAGAAGTTTTGAATAAGCTCCCCGTTCATTTCTTAAAAGAGTTAGAGCATGTATTAGAGGTGATCACTTTCAACATATGCTTAAATAACTTTTTGTAGTAAGTAGTTTTGTTATGTTGTAATTTAAAAATAAATGTTATTTGTTATAACAAATTTACAAACCAAATCCATGCATAGCCTTCTTGATTAAAGCATTCTAGTTGTCGGGTGCACGACAATAAATTTTGCAAATTTTAAAGAGAACGGTTCATATTGGCGACATTGAACAAGAGTACCTTTTTCGTGACATATTAGTTTATTTTTCAGAAAATTTGATCCATTTTCCGAAAATGCAAAGGACAATTTTTTTCATAATAAAATCCTATGTGCTACCCCGGCTCTCCTCTCCTGGGCGATGGGAATAAATTGTTTTTGCACGAAATTGTTGCATTTTAGTGTCTAAGAAACTGCACCAAGATTCATTTAAATTGCCTAACTTTTGTAGAAGTTATTGCGAAAAATTGTTTCTCAAACTGTACCGTTATCACCCTGTAACTTTTTTATTATGCATTTTTGGATCTATGTTTACATGAAACTTTTTGCTCAAAATGACATTTTCTATCTGTCATATTCATTTGGCACCATAGTTTAGAAACACCCTGTATATTATATACTATTTTATCTTCCGTGCATGTCCTTTGATTTTTTACATAATCTTTCCGGTCACCCTCTTAGGTTTCATAAGAGAATATACAGTGATTCAGAACTTATCTAAACAAGGACTTTTGAATGTACAGGAGACAAATACGATTTTGTAAAAATAAAATCAAAAAGAGCAGTTCAAAAATTATTTAAAAATACACTTCCGCACTGTAAAACCTAATAAGGCGTATAATTGGCGGCCGGAAAATAAATTACATTTTGCAACACCTATTGGAATGCAGAAAATTCAACTGTTTTTGCCGCTATTTTTATTAATTATTAATAGAATTAATTTGTGATTTTAATTAGTAAAAAAGTGTGACGTACCAGAAATTACAACAAACTATAAGGTTTTACAAAAAGCAGCAGTGCTGATGCTATATGTACAACGTTAACTCATATCATGCCAACGTCTTTTTTCACAGGGAGATAATCTCGAATCCAATAGTTATCATCCAATTAGTCTAAGACAATTAAATGCGAAAATTATGAGGATAATTGCTGATACATTTTTGAAGTTCATTTTCAATAATAATAATTTCTTCTACTAATTTGATTCCTTCCTGGTACGTCAACATGTATTAATTTACTTGCATGCAGGCTTGGACTAAAAAATGTCAGTACTTTTTGAAGGCCTTTAATAGAATTCCAGAACGTAGATTGTTTCATACGCTTGAATATTTTGAAAATAGAACGTCTTCAGCAACAGTTTACCAAATTCATCTTAGAGTAGCCCAATGCTATCTAGAAGTCTGAACCAACACTAGGACGGTGGTTTCCAGACAATAGGTTCTTGACCGGGATGTCCACTCAACAGGAATGAAGCAAGGAAAGATTACACAGCTCCTCACCGTGGAGGATGTCCAATCTACAAGGGGGAGGAACAGAAGCAGATACCAGAAGCAAAACAGGGCAGCACGAGCAGCGACTCAGCGAAACGGTACAGGACCGAAGCCGGGAGGCAAAAGTAGTATTGTCTCAATAACAATTAACAATCTAGTAGCAATCGCAGTAACAATGACAGTACAATTGTAGAAATAAGAAGTAAACCCCTGTAGCAAACTTTATAGTGACTCTTGAAACAAACCAGCAGTAAACTTGAAAAACACTTGAAGAAAACCATCACCAGACTTGAAGTAACAAATACGCTAAACAAATTAAATTGGACAGACAGTTCTCAATGAGAGATTCTCAGGACCACTTTTAGTTTATTGATGTTACCTCTGGAGTGCCTCAAGGACCCTTGCTTTACATCCTTTTTACAACTGATCTGTCTGATCATATCATTTGAACAAAGTGTGTTCTTTGCAGATGACAAACTCCCAATCGCTTCAACAGGATTTAAACAACATATACAAATAAATCATGTTCAAACTGGATAATCCCTTTAAACCAATCGAAATGTACTCCATGTTCCTCACCAGCCCTAAAATATCGATGGTTTTTCATTGCAAGTAGTCGTTCAGAAAAATAATCATGGAGTCATAATTACTAGCAACTTAAGTTGATTCAAGCTAGTTAGCAAATAATAAAGCTCACTCAATGTGCTACGTGTTAAAAAAATCAGTAGAATCACATGCAATAGATTTCTTTAATCAAATATACATAAAATTTGTTTATCAAAAACTAGAATATAATGCAATGCAATGCATCATGTACTTCTTGAACCTACTCAGCGAAAATTTACCAAATGGATACCCCAGTAACCTACTAAACTCATAATGTAAATTGCATATACATTGCCTGCCAACTTTAAATCAAAGAATCTAGGAGATCTTACTGAAATTTATAAAATTTTCCATAATATGTATTCGATTGATTTGTCTTATGAGTTCTTGTTGACACTTTCAATACTTTAGAACCATAATACGCCAGGATATTCTCAATCGATTGTTTTACCCGTGAAATCATTTCCCTGACTTTATTGCTGCTGCACAACCTATTAAGTCGTTTAAGAATAGATAGGATCGTAATACTGCTAGTTGAGTGAGTGACTTTGTATATCATTTTGTGTACGTGTATGGACTGTTTCAATTTTTTCCGGGTCTATTCTTTCAGTGTGTCAATTTGTCGTCTTTTGAAACTATTTATTTTCAGATTCTGTATATATTTCCATATATTTTTAATTTATTTGTTTTTATTTTCACATTAGCAATACATTATTTTTGTATTTTCCTATTGAATATGACACACTTTGTAAATTTTTTAGAAGTGCCTCCGCTGTAACAACTGTAGTACTATGAATAAAAATTGCTAAAATAAATTGGTTGCTTTAAATGCTTTTTTCTACGTTCATGCAAAAAACAAAACTTTATTGAACTGTATTTAGTAGAAAAAGTAATTCTATATTGCACTAGTGCAATAAAATGCATTCATCTGTCATTCTACTACAGCATTTTGTCATCATGACAAACATAAACGTTCAAATAGACGTCATATTTTCTTACACTTAGTGTCATCTAAATCAAACATTTTTTAGTTTTTGCATGAACGTAGAAAAAATATTGTATGCAACTCGTAGAAAAAGTGCTTATTGCACTCGACGTGTTGTCGACAACTTCACGTCCCGTGCAATAAACACTTACTTTTTGTACTTGTTGCATAAATAACTATTTTATTATTATTTTTTTAACAAAATTAAAATGTGCAACTTAATAGTATGCAAAATCAACAAATTACCACTTATAATTCTTTTGCTATGGCTGGTTACTCTGACGCAGAATTAACAGACATGCATGTCGAAGCGCGACGTCTTTATGTTGACGCTTATCCAAATCGCCAGATTCCTTCACAACGCATGTTTGGAAGAATTCACCAAAGATTGCGTGATACCGGTTCCTTGAGCAAACAGTGCCATTTATCAGGAAGACCAAGGTCGGTATCCACTCCTAGAGCAGAAGAAGAAATTCTAGCACTGGTAAAGCAGAATCCAGGTACGAGTGTGCGGAGAATATCAGCCGAGGTAGGAATTAGTGGTCCTCTTGTTTGGAGAATCCTTCACGAGCAACTGCTTTATTCATACCATGTGCAACGAGTACAGGGCTTAAATCCAATAAATGATCATCAAGCACGTTTGGTTTTTTGCCGCTGGTTTCTACGTCATGATGCTGTAGACCCTCGTTTTCTTGCAAACATTCTTTTTACTGATGAGGCCGGGTTCACAAGAAATGGAGTGTTTAATTTTCACAATACGCATATTTAGGCCGACGAAAATCCTCATGCTCTAATAGAATCTGGACATCAGACACGTTTTTCATTAAACATTTGGATGAGTATTGTAGGTGACATGTTTCTAGGTCCTGTTGTTTTACCAAACCGATTAACAGGCGCTGCTTACCTCAACTTTTTGCAGAACACACTGTAGAGTTTTTGGAAGACATTCCTTTGAATCAGAGGCAACAAATGTGGTTCCAGCATGATGGTGCTCCAGCTCATTCTCCATGGCCGTTAGAGAGCATTTACACCAAACTTTTCCACATAGATGGGTAGGAAGAGCCGAACCTGTTTTATAGGTTCCAAGATCGCCTGATCTGAACCCTCTAGATTTCTTTGTTTGGGGACATTTTAAGAAATTAGTGTATGGTACTCCTGTAAATAGCCTGGAAGAGCTGCAACTACGGATTAATCAAAAGTGTCAAGAAATCCAAACCAAGGACGGTGTTTTCGAAAGAGTTCATATATCGTTGAGACGAAGATGTCGTGCCTGCTTGGAAATGGACGGAGGGCACTTTGAACATCTTCTGTAACTTTGTTTTTGTTTGTTAAAAGCTTCCTTTGTCGCTTTATTCCTAATAAAACAAAATGTTTGAAAAACGAATAGTGGTCCATATCTCCGCAACCGTTACTTTGCGGACCCATGTTTGTTAAGACTTTTCTGCTTATTTTGGTTCATACCTCCTGAAATATTTTACACTCTTTTTTAACACCCTGTATAAAATAGAGAAATCTATTGAAAACTTATGAGAAAATTTTAGGTTACCTATTTTTTAAGTAAGTACATAATTTTTCTTTGAGTTTAGTTACATGGAATACATGTCAAGATCTCATTTTATGGTTAGTCTGCACTCGTTAACTTCCTCAGCAAAATAACTTTTTTATGTTACTTCTTGAAAATATGCCGGCCTTATGTTTATTGCATGTTTTAGAACTCTCCAGATAATATTTATAAGAAAGGTGGCTAAAAATACTCCAGAAAATAACTTCTAAAAAAGTTCTGAATATACAAGCCATGCAAATTCATGTGTGTTAAAAATTATAGAGAAATACACTTAGCAAAAGGAAAGATAGAAGTGAACCTTAAAATAATAAACCGAGGAATTATGATATATTGTCAAGTAAGAATAAAGTTTCTAACTTTTTCATCAAAATATTGAAAGCAATATTATATGATTGATTTTTGTACTGTGAGCGTACGAGCCATAAACAAAAGAATATATTTTCCTTGCCTATGGTACGATGTTCTGATATACTAAATGTTTTTTTCTACGTTCATGCAAAAAACAAAACTTTATTTAACTATATTTAGTGGAAAAAGTGATTCTTGATTGCACTACTGCAATAAAATGTTTATTGCATTCATCTGTCATTCTAGTACAGCGTTTTGTCATCATGACAAACATAAACGTTCAAATCGACGTCACATTTTCCTAGACTTAATGTAATCTAAATATAATTTTTTAGTTTTTGCATGAACGTAGAAAAAATATTGTATGCAACTCGTACAAAAAGTGCTTATTGCACTCAACGTGTTGTCCTTCTCGGCCTGACGGCCTCGTTGGACAATTTCACGTCGCGTGCAATAAACACTTACTTTTTGTACTTGTTGCATAAATAACTATTAAACAGGCGCCAACTTTGCGGCGTTAAGAAATAAAACTCTTTGAGTGTTGCAGTGTGTAAGCTTAAATAATTCCAGTATCGTCTTATAAGTCAATCGCTAACTATTTGCTCGTTGTTGATCAACGTACTCATCGTCAGCCTCTTTAGGTATACTTTGTGGGTAAATAAAGAGTGACGATCAAGATACCATTTAAATAATGCCGTGTTGTCACACTGAAAATTTGATGACAGTTTGACAGGCATTTAAATTTCGTTTTGTCATGTGTCCGAAATCACCCAATCATTTAAACTGATAATAGCATTCAGGGATGTTTTCAATCACTATGAGACCAAGATTTTTTAAGTTTGATAACTTCATATTTCAAATAAATTTCAAAATGTCACATTTTGGCAATGCGAATTTTCAATCTAAATATTAACGCGCCATTTAAAGGAAAAATACCACCAATAGCGTGGGAAATATTTCTGAAGTTTTGCTGTGAACGATAATACGAGTTAAATAAGCATAGACGCGTAGAAGAACTGAAATTGATACCAAAAGGTTGGATGGCACTACAGGAAGCAACAGGAAAGACTATGTGGAATGTTTCGTGGAAACTTTTACAGGAGAAGTAATATACAGGGTATCCCAACGAAAATTTGACCCCCTATAATTGAAAAACCGAATAATATTTCAAAATTCGCCGAGACCCGTCGGTTTTTATTCTTAGGGGGAGCTTTTTTGACAGTCAAGCCAACTCGATATGTTCATCTCCCTAATGCCTAGCAACACCAACTTAAAAATTTCAAATGCAACTACCCCACTTGTGGCACATCATTTTAAAGCCCTTTTCATTGCGAATACAGTGACGTACCGTTTTTAGAAATCGGTTGAGATTTGACAGAATTATTGGTTACAAACGAAAAGATGACAAACCAAATTACGCGTAGTAATTTCTACACAAATGCCCACCACTAATAAGTTTTTCATCTACTACACATGACCGCATTACCTAATTGTTATTGATTTGTCTACCATTTTAAAAAAAAGTCAGATATGAAATAAAAAAGCTGATGCAAATAATACTAGATACTAAAATAGTTATTAGTAGAAGACACTTAAGTTTATAGGAATTCAGACCTTTTCAAAATAACAAAAATCAGTACTACAAAAAGTCGGTTTTTTGCTTGTGACCAAGAAATCGTTAGTTTCAGCCGCTATTGAAAGTATTAACGTGTGTTCGAAATGGGTTATTCTATCGCGGAAAGAGTAGAAATTGTTGCAATTTATTATCGAAATCACGATTGCGCTAAAACTACAGCACGAATTTTTAATGCCAATGATCCTGAAAAAAAAATTGTAAACCACCAGTACGTTAAACACCTGATTGACAAATTTGTTGCAACAGGTTCGCTTTTAAACAAGAAACGTGAAGTAATTGGGCCAGTTCGAAATGAAGCAGTTGAAGTGGCAGTTTTGGTTCATGTACAGATGGATAATAAGCAAACGATTACAACTGTGTCTCAAGCTTCTGGCGTATCCCGTTCCAGTGTTCATCGAATTTTGAAAAAACACAAGTTTCATCCATTTAAGATGACGCTGGTTTAAGAGTTACATGAAGATGACTTTGATCGCCGTAACCAATTTTGCGAATACTTTAGTGAACAACTTCTACTGAATCCAAATCTTCTCTACAATACATGTTTCTCCGACGAATGCACATTTATGTTGAATGGCGAAGTGATTGGAGTGATACTAATCCGCATTTAATCAGGGAATTTCATACTCAGACACCTCAAAAATGAATGTTTGGGCAGGCATTTTCGGCGACCATCTTGTTGGACCATTTTTCATCCAAGGTAATCTCAACGGAAACACCTATCTAGAATTATTGGAAAGTACAATTGTATACTAGGTTAACAGAGATTTTATAAAGTTACGACAATTTACTTGAAAATGAAATAACCTTCCAACTAGATGATGCTCCCCGCACTATGCTGCTGCTGTGAGACAATTTTTGGATAACCATTTCCCGGGGCATTGGATTGGCAGAAGAGGTCCCGTCGAATGGCCACCAAGATCTCCGGATCTGTCCCATTTGGACTTTTTTCTGTGGGGTCATTTAAAATCACGAGTGTACGCCACTCAGCCGGAAACATTGCAAGTGCTACGTCAGAGAATTGTAGAAGAATGCCGATTAATAACTGCGGATGTCTTTAATAATGTTCGAATAGAATTTGAAAACAGACTGTATTATTGTTTGGAAGTTAACGGGGGTCATTTTGAGCAATTCATCAAATAAATCTGATTTATTATTTGCTTCAGCTTTTTTATTTCATTTCTGACTTTTTTGTAAACTGATAGACACATCAATAACAATTAGGTAATGCGGTCATGTGTAGTAGATGAAAAACTTATTAGTGGTGGGCATTTGTGTAGAAATTACTACGCGTAAGTTGGTTTGTCATCTTTCGTTTGTAACCAATAATTCTGTCAAATCTCAACCGATTTCTAAAACGGTACGTCACTGTCTTCGCAATGAAAAGGGCTTTAAAATGATGTTCCACAAGTGGGGTAGTTGCATTTGAAATTTTTAAGTTGGGGTTGCTAGGCATTAGGGGATGAACATATCGAGTTGACTTGACTGTTCAAAAGCTCCCCCAAGAACAAAAATCGACTGGTCTCGGCGAATTTTGAAATATTATTCGGTTTTCCAATTGTAGGGGGTCAAATTTTCGTTGGGATACCCTGTATATAATGACTGTAAGATTATGATTGACTCGTTTAACAGCATATTATTTAAACCTGCCCGAGATGCCCGCAATTCAACCAGGAAGAAACTGTAAACAGTTCCATGTAGTTTGTCTGAAGTAAACCGAATAATATTGTTCTGGGATGTAAATACCCGTAAAGGTCTTAAGCGTAAATTCTACCGTATTGCTGCTGTAGAATTAGCTGTCTCTTGCAGTTTTTTCAAATCGAGAAAAATAACGATCGCATTGAATATAATCTGGTGTTCAGTAAAATGATATGCAGGGACAATCATTGCTGTAAATTGGTCATAATAATCAAAATTCTAAAAATCATACTTAAACATCGGCCAAGAACACCACGACAAGAAGGGATACTATGCGAGGTAATAGATCTTCCATAATAGAAAAACAATAGTCAATCTGTGTTGCATTAAATTTTAATAACTGTATCTTTACTCGCTGTACTTTTAATAAATAAATTATTCTTTTGTTGTGTTACGACTTATTTGATTTCTTTTTCAAAAAACCTTCTGACCTAATGCCTAATATCCCTCTGACATTGACAATTGCCTCATAATTTTATGTCAAATTTCTCAAGTACGTTTTTTGTAATCATCGCCGTGCCTTCGATTGCCACAAAATTATTTTGTACATGCAACGTGCTTGCGTTTAGTGTATTATGTCTTAAAGTGTGATATCCGCGGAGTGTGCATCAGCAGAGTGTCCAAATTGGGCGATAAATAGCCATTTGGGCTATCTTGGCATACGTTTTGACGACCAAATTTTTCTTGTGGCGATTCATGCGATTTTGGGCGATTTTTCAAAATCTAATTTAATATTTAATGTCAATAAATAAGTTTATGGTGTTTCTGGTGCTGAATAACGGACCGTATCATATTACTTTCTCGTTGAGAAGAGTTGATACTATAAAACCGTACTACAACCTCTGAGCACTGAAATGTACAATGCTCTTAGTTCCATTGCACATCCAAATAAAGGTACCACACCTAGGAGCAGACACATGAAACTCGGCAAAGAAATACTACATTGGTTATGTATGTGCGAGAGAGACAATCACCAGCATATAGCACCAAATAATTCTTCATATCCAGAATTTTGAATTATACCAAAATATTTTGTGAATGGTTTTAAGAAGTAATTTTTTAAGGTGGGTGAAAGAGCACTGTTCCATCATATAATGAGAATGACCTCAATGAGGCTTATTGTATGTATTTCCATACTTTGCCAAGGCACACTATGCAGACCTAAATAAACAGGCATTAACAAAAACACTTAATTAATAAATGTTTGAAATTTTTTACTAAAAAAACACAAAAATTAAATATCCGTTTAAAAAATTGTTTGCAGATTATTTGGGATCACCCTGCATGTTTCCTCCACAGAAAATATAGTTTTATGTCTTGCAATGGGGAATACCACTAAATGTGGCTTTTGCATTTTATACAGTACTCTAAAAAAACAATGGACACGTAGGTTAGGATTTTATTTAATATGCAGTTTTGCGAGAGATATTAATTATTTAAAACAATATGACATCACATGTACATTTTTACCATCTGACAACAATGCATGACAATAACATCTTATATAATGCTAAACAGCGTCAATCCAGCTAAATCCATGCCATGGATTGTGGTTATGAGCCCATGCATTCTCTACTGTCTATGGTACATGATCATTCCAAGCAAAAACCGACACTATATTTGTCTCTATTTATTCAGTCGTTCATTGGTCTATTTCAGAGAGAGTTTCAAATAGGTACATTTATTTCCCGTGTTCTTTGCACATGGATTTTTCATTGCGTTCACTTTGTTGAGTACCAAAGAATATTTTTAACTGTTTTTTGTTTGGTTGGCGATTTGGGTGATTTTTATTTTCTAATTTGTCTACAACTAAGAAATTTTATCTGGACACCCTGTGCATCAGGTAGGTGTAAGTGGGTGGTGGTAGGTCATCGCCGTCGAAAAGGAAGTGCTAGATTCACTCAACGTCAACTTATTTTTGGTAATTTTATGTTCTTTGAACCCTTCTCAAAAAGCACGCCTATGGAATATGGATCCCTGAAATCCTCAACTGCCATACTCATCTAAGTGTTGTGAATGAATCACTTTATTTTTTTGGGCCTTGGTTATACTACCCTGTTAAACATAGAAGTCGTAACTGACAAAATCTTCATTCTGAGCTCCTGCCTGGATTGGGTAATGTGTTGTGCCATTAAATTTTAAATTTTTAATAAAAATATTTTTTAACAAATCTTTCACTTAGGTTCCAAGGCCAGAACCTTATTTTATCATACAAGTGGAAATTAGATTTTTGATTGATACGATCTTTTGCACTAATTCCGTTCTGAAAAATAATATAAAAATAATATTCAGATTCAAATAACATCATGAAAGAAGATAATACTACTTCCACTTTTATAATATCTCTACCCCTCATACTAATCACAGGGATTAGTCCAGAAGTCGGAGCCTTGTGCGGGGGCGGCATATTATTATTAAGCAGGCCGCATTTGCGCCCAGGAACGACTTACGTTGGTAGGCCCTAACCACTATTCAGTGCAGGAATGAGGGAAACCTGGAAAACCTCATTAATTAGGGGGGTAGTCAAATATCAACCGGTATCAATCTCTCACATTGACCCAAGCTAACATTATTCCACCCTACCATACCCGTAGAGAGGGTGCCAATCCACTCCACGAATATAGCTTATATACGGTCTACCGGCAGCTGGGCGCGAACCAACTCCGATCTAGTCACCTCGATTCAAGTACTGACGCCTTAAACCGCGCGACCACTGACCGATGCAATTGACTTTTAACATGTAACATATACTAATTACCAAGTTGTGAGTGTCATAACCGAAAATGATAAAAAATATAGATACGACTTCTATTCTTAACAATAATAATAGTATAGGTATCATTAGAACAATTTATTTGTTGATATTTGTTCCAGAAACATCTAGTATTTTTACACAACCCAGATTAAATTTTTTATTTTATTATTTGGGATTCGCTTCTCAAAAAACGTGAATACTGGCTCACCCTATATTTTTCTTCCTCAGCTTTCACTATCGACGGTAATATCTTTTTCAACCAGGGGCATAATGCCTGCTCATTCGCCCATCAAAAATTTAATTGAATTCTTAATGTGTTATCCCCGATCGATCAATATCTCCGATACGAAACTACCACACCGCCAGAATGGTAATAACTTCGCAAGTTTGAAATAACCCGTTCAGAATTTCAGTTAAAATTAATTTGAATGGTAAGGGTAATTCTCATCAGCAGGAATATAAATAGCATGCATGGTAAAAAATTAACACGATTTTTTTTGGCTAGCTAGTGTAATATTGTCTGTCTTTCTAGTTCGTTTAATGATTGATGACTCTTTCGCTATTTTCAGAAGTGTCTGGCAAAGTCATTTTTCATATTGTTTTGAAAATATAATAAAAGTATGTCTAGGGTAGTCTGGGGTATAAGTACAGCATTCGCAAAATGCAGGTATCCAGTCTCCAATAATGCCTGGAGAATATATTTTATTATGATTTAATTAATATGTAGTAGCTGACATATATACAAAATGATTTCGTCATACATATTGTACAGGTATAATGTTACTCTTCGTATATTTGTAGGGTAAAGCAAGAATTCATGGACCACCTTCTACAAAACATAAAATATATTATTTTATTTCAATAAATACAATGCACACAACATACTTTATACTTTTGTATTACTTTGGTAAAGTTTAAAACCAGAAACATGTACCTTTAAAACGTGAACGTTGAAAAAAGTTTTTTCGGTGTATATTTTACATATTTTTATGTATTCAGATAAATGTATGTTTTGTAAAAGACAGCTCACCTCTCTGCGCTTTACCCTGCTTGTGACAAGTTATTTATATTTAATTTCACCATACCATACCAGATGTACAGAGTGTAACTTTACATGGGAGGCAGATTTTTAGAGGTAGTACTTACGTGTTTCCCAAAATACTAACCTGAAATTATTTTTCGAATTTAATAAATAGTCGAGCTATAATTAATATTTTTCATGGCCGTGAGTAGAAATCAATTTCGCTGTTGTCAAAATCTTGACAGAAATAATTATAATTATAATATAATTATAATAAACGCTCTACACACGCTCTATGTACTATGAAGCAGTTTCAAGTGAACCAACCACTCTGTTTATGGCTCGACTGCTTATATATCACAGTTTCCCTCTAGAAGCAACACAAACACGTGGCTGCTGATACAATCAGACGTGTATCACGATACAGACATTAAGGATACACACTGGTTATACCTTTACTGCATGTGTATTGCACAGTACAAGCCCAGCGATATAGGACACGATCCCAGGCGTTGGGTTTCCTTCTAGAAAGGCTTGCACTGCTAAGAAGTAACAACTTAGCAGTTGAATCATATGCGTTTGCGAGACCGTTGATGTTAGTATAGACAATAACGCTCTACACACGCTCTATGTACTATGAAGCAGCTTCAAGTGAACCAACCACTCTGTTTATGGCTCGACTGCTTATATATCACAGTTTCCCTCTAGAAGCAACACAAACACGTGGCTGCTGATACAATGAGACGTGCATCACGATACAGACATTAAGGATACACACTGGCTTTACCTTTACTGCATGTGTATTGCACACTACATGACCAGCGCTATAGGACACGATCCCAGGCGTTGGGTTTCCTTCTAGAAAGGTTTGCACGGCTAAGAAGAACAACTAGCGTTTGAATCATCTGCGTTTTGAAGACCGTTGATGTTAGTATAGGCAATAACGCTCTACACACGCTCTATGTACTATGAAGCAGTTTCAAGTGAACCAACCACTCTGTTTATGGCTCGACTGCTTATATATCACAGTTTTCCTCTAGAAGCAACACAAACACGTGGCTGCTGATACAATCAGACGTGCATCACGATACAGACATTAAGGATACACACTGGTTATACCTTTACTGCATGTGTATTGCACAGTACAAGCACAGCGCAATAGGACACGATCCCAGGCGTTGGGTTTCCTTCTAGAAAGGCTTGCACTGCTAAGAAGTAACAACTAGCGTTTGAATCATCTGCGGTTTGAAGACCGTTGATGTTAGTATAGACAATAACGCTCTACACACGCTCTATGTACTATGAAGCAGTTTCAAGTGAACCAACCACTCTGTTTATGGCTCAACTGCTTATATATCACAGTTTCCCTCTAGAAGCAACACAAACACGTGGCTGCTGATACAATCAGACGTGCATCACGATACAGACATTAAGGATACACACTGGTTATACCTTTACTGCATGTGTATTGCACAGTACAAGCCCAGCGATATAGGACACGATCCCAGGCGTTGGGTTTCCTTCTAGAAAGGCTTGCACTGCTAAGAAGTAACAACTTAGCAGTTGAATCATCTACGTTTGCGAGACCGTTGATGTTAGTATAGACAATAACGCTCTACACACGCTCTATGTACTATGAAGCAGTTTCAAGTGAAACAACCCCTCTGTTTATGGCTCGACTGCATATATATCACAGTTTCCCTCTAGAAGCAACACAAACACGTGGCTGCTGATACAATCAGACGTGCATCACGATACAGACATTAAAGATACACACTGGTTATACCTTTACTGCATGTGTATTGCACAGTACAAGCCCAGCGCTATAGGACACGATCCCAGGCGTTTTGTTTCCTTCTAGAAAGGCTTGCACTGCTAAGAAGTAACAACTTAGCAGTTGAATCATCCGCGTTTGCCAGACGGTTGTTGTTGGTATGGGCAATAACGCCCTACACACGCTCTATGGACTATGAAGTACTTTCAAGTGAAACAACCCCTCTGTTTATGGCTCGACTGCATATATATATAACAGTTTCCCTCTTGGAGCAACACATACACGTGGCTGCTGATACAATCAGACGTGCATCACGATACAGACATTAAGGATACACACTGGTTATACCTTTACTGCATGTGTATTGCACAGTACAAGCACAGCGCAATAGGACACGATCCCAGGCTTTAGGTTTCCTTCTAGAAAGGCTTGCACTGCTAAGAAGTAACAACTTAGCGTTTGAAACCTCTGCGTTTATAAGACCGTTGATGTTAGTATAGGCAATATTAGAAATAATAATCTCTATGGAGAGAATAATGACAAAATATTCCTCTAGGAAGTGTTTACTACATTAAAGATCTATTATAATTATTTGTTTAACTAGACAGTAAAGTATAAGATTTAATGCAGCGACTGGTTTTTACGCCGCTGATGCGCAGCCGAGGTAATTAAAGCAGCCAATACATTAAATCTACTTTACTGTCAAGTTAAACACATTTGTTCGACGATCAATTTTAATTATCATAGCAGACAATGTTATTTATTTAACATTATTAAAATTGTATTACACTTCTTTCATGAGTAATAATAATAATTTCAACAGGTCGTTTGTGGTTGCCATGAAACGAGCGCTATTAAGTAAATATTGTTTCTATATAAATCCATAAAAATAAGTATTTATTATTTGAGATGGAACAATTCACATTTACTCCGCTAGAAATTATTAAATCAGTAAAGCAAATAAAGTATAATTTGTAAACATATAAATAATTTATTTATTACTGGACTGAGAATAACATTGCCTTTTTTAGAAAATGTAGTATTCGTATATTTTTCTGAATTAATATAAAATCGTCATCATTATGGTCAATATATGAGATACTTCACAATATGTCTACAACAACATCGATATTGGATAATATTATCTTAAACTCAAATCATTCTTGAAACGGCAATCGGATGGATGTCGTACTAAAAAAATTATGCGCTTTAGAAAATGAACTAATTAAAAAAATTCTAACGGGGGTCCCTGATAATACGTATTTAGTTACAAAGGTAATTATCAACAAAATATTTTTGTAATAAAATAACAATCAGAATACTATCATTATTTTAAATGGCAATGATTTTTACTATATCTAGGGCGCCGGTGTGATGAAATACTTCAAATAAAAATTAGAGATATTGAACATATGGGAAATTGATTGCTGACCACTCTGCCAACTACAATAAAAACAAGCTGTTCTGATTTTACTATAAATGTTTCTAATAAATAAAAGTATCTCCCTAGACAGTAAATGTGACATTAAGTCATATAAAACGTTCTAGTCCGAAGTGAAGTTAGATTTTATTGGCATGTATTACACGCAGTCGAAGTTCCACCTTGTACATATTGGTGTGCAATATTTGTTTTTGTTTTGTTCTGAAAGAATTCTTGCCCTGCAGCTACTGCTATTGATTCCCTCCCCCGTGCCTTTTATAGTCGTAACATCAGCCTCTGAATCTGCAAGCAAAGTGGCTAAGCTCCTGCGCAAACAGTGGCCAGTGCATGTAATGGATTGGGTCAATCTAAATAGGTTACAATGATGCATAGTATTTTACCAAATTGTTGTTACCCACTGGTTGACATGCATATTTTCCTCTTTTATAAAGGGTAACAATGGTTAACACGACAATGGCGAAATTCGGCATACTTACGATATAAACCAACAAAATCTACCTTTTCTTCATTATTAGTAATCAGTGTAAGTTCGTGTTATTTTGGTTTTTGTAAGTATCTGGTACTTTTATGATTACAGATGAATTTGCGTGTTCGATATTTTTCACTGTCAAGTTGGTCAATTCATTTCAACAGCAGGCGCTCACAACTAGCAAGTAATGATGGCTGTAATTCACGAGGTGAAGACTGCAAATCACCCAAGTGAATTTCAACCATTATATACTATACTTTTTTATATATTTTTAGGTATTAATAATATTGTGTGAAACTAACTACTCTGTGGACTAAAGCCCCAAACAGCGTTGAATTACACCCACAATATTTACTAATATATTCTTTATTATTAGCTTTTGTAACATTTTTTACTGTATTAGGAAGGTATTTTAAGCTAATATAAATCAAATCTCCTACAATTCCTATCAATGAAGTCATATGTATGCTCTCTGATACCAAACATCTAAATATGCTAATGAATAATTTCACAGACAAAGCTCTATTCAATAATTATCTAAATAAATTAATCTAGCTAAATTTACTAACCTGGTTTAATGAAAACACTCTATTACGACATTGTCGATATTTAATTTCAAATAATTTTAATTTATATAATAATTTATATAGTTAGATATTTGACTCAACTTAAAGGAGGCCACCTGAAGAAGCAGTCCTAAAAATGCAGAAATAGGTCAGATCTCATCTATTGTGGGTGAATTTTCGAGTTCCCACTGTCTCAAAAGTGAAGTTAGATATTTATAGAGTGTTTTCATTAAACCAGGTTAGTAAATTTAGCTAGATTAATTTCTTTAGATAATTATTGAATAGAGCTTTGTCTGTGGAATTGTTCATTAGCATACCTAGATGTTTGGTATCAGAAAGCATACATATGACTTCATTGATAGGAATTGTAGGAGAATTGATTTGTATTAGCTTAAAATACTATACTTTGTCCACAATAGTTTAGCAATTTTTTACTGAAAACATTACACAAAATTTTGTCGCTCATAACATGAACATGATATAACATACAACTCAAAACTGTTAAAACACATTACTTTGACATTTGTTGATCACTTGATAAATAAATTTAAGAAAACAAATAAAACTTTAATTAGTAAACTCGGAAAAATGTTAGTACTGCGGTAACTGATACAGTAGTTAGTGCTTATATTTCACACTCGAATGATTTCATTATTAGCAAGTGAATAAGGAATATAATTATTATTGGCGAAACAGACGTATAATGAACATTTTATAATACGAGTATAGTCGTGAACAAATAATTTCTTGAACAATTTTTTTATGAGTAATCTTAATCTTTATCTTAATCATTAAATAATCTTTGTCACTTGACATTCGCTAAGGTTAACCTTCACCTGGCCTCGTGGGGTACGTCCATACCCCACGCTATTTCTCGTCGATTTTCGATATATAAATCTTCGAAATCGAAACTCGTAACGATATCTATCGGTAGTCAAGGGATATACTTTTTTTGTAAAAAACGCATTTTTTCAGGTTTTCCAGGTTTCCGGATTTTTTATGAACGCTGATCTTTATTTTTTCAACTCGGACTATTCTACAGTTTAAAGTGGTATCTAAAGATGATCTCTGATTTTTTTTAAGACAAAATAATCAATATTTCAATTTTTACAAAGATATTTATCACTGGGGTTCGTACGTACAGGATGAGAATGCCAGGTGAAGGTTAAGGGTATCAAGTTTCTTCTTAAAAGACTTTAGATTTTTGGTTCTCAATATATTTACTTATACTTATCAATGTTGTCGTTGACATGAACATACCATTCTCGTAAAATACGCCAGCATGACATTTTCAGTAAAAATTTGTCAGCACATCGTTTTATAATGGTTATATGCTACATGGTATAACTTTAATTTTTTCCTGTTGCATTTTAGACAGAGATTTTTGGAACATTCATTTCGTTTATGAAATTCTGTGTTGTCAAGATGTCTGCTCATAACTGCAAACTTATAAGTTCAAATATATTGTTAGAGATTACTTTCACTATTGTCACAATATTACATTTTTAAATATTTAATTTTGGTACATACGGCCGTGAAAAATTAGAATATACCTCTCAAAAATTGCTTACGTGTATAGCAAGCCGGTAGAATGTGCCAAATGCAGTTACGTGGGCGAAACACGGGAAATTTGCAACTGAATCATAGAAGAGATTTTGGTTCAGGGCGTCCACGGAGTATTGCAGCAGCAGATGAAGACATTTTAGAGATTGTTGAAGAGAATTCCCGAATAAGTACCAGGCATATCGCTCAACAAGTACAAGGAATGTTCCAATCAGTGTGGAAAATCCCAATCACTAGGCTCAGTTATGCCAATAACTTACGAGTTCCGGATAAGAAACGGAAACACTTAGTTGGACAAAATTTTTAACAGTTGTTGTAATATCAGGTATGCTAAATTATTTTCTGAATTAAAACCACAAATTAATTGTATTAATAATAATAATAATATCTCTACCCCTCATTCTAATCACGAGGATTAGCCCAGAAGTCGAAGACTTGTATGAGAGAGGGAGCGGCATATTATTATTAAGCAAGCCGCATTTGCGAACGACTTACGTTGGTAAGCACCATTTAGTGCAGGAATGAAAACCTGGAAATCCTCATTAATTAGGAGGGTAGTCAAATGTCGACCGGTATCAATATCTCACATTGATCCAAGCCAACATGTTTCCACTTTACCATACCCGCAGAAAGGGTGCCAATCTCCCCACGAATATAGCTTATATACGGTCTACCGGCTGCTTATATACGGTCTACCCACAGCGATCCAGTCACCTCGATTCAAGTACTGACGCCTTAAACCGCGCGACCACTGACCGATTAAATTGTAACAATATCAGTAAAGATCAGTTGAATTTGCTGATATCAAATAAGTCGAATAAAACTATATCGATTTCTTTCCCTGGGAAATTATTTAAATTTTTTTGTTCATTCATTTTTTATTACACTTTGCCGCCTCATGACTGCATTCTTGGCCTTGCGCAAGGCTTCGTTTTACTTTGGACAAGTTTCAAGTGCTGTGTGCAGAAGTATATTTTTAAATTATTTTCCAACTACCCATTTTGATTTTTTTTATAAAATTGTATTTGTTTAAACAGCACTTAAACTGCCAGTACGTCATCCCTAGTCAATAGAGCTTGTTTCACGGTACCTTGTCATCAGTGTTATCGTACTAAATCATGTGGCAAAGTAACCACAATGGAAAATAATTTGATAAAAACAATGACATTTTGAAATCAAGTGTCATCAAGGTATTTCTCAATGACCCAATATTTGGTAAGTTATGGTGATATATGAGTGAGAATTGAGAACATATACGACGGAGCTAGAATAGGCAAATAAAATGAAACGGTGACATGCTTACCTTACTAGAAGGTGTTTGTAATGTGCCGGTCAATTTTATGACTTTCTGCGTAAGGAACATTTTACTGTACTGAGTCCTGACAAATGTTGAAATTTATAAAAATAGAATTATTATGGTGAACCTTTTTTTTAAAAAAAAGCTATCTTGCGCTACTGACTAATATTAAAACTAATCAATTTTCTAGAGAAATATCACAATATTTTACTCACTCAAACTTAAACGGGCGGAATTTGTAGATATAATAGATTTGTTATTGCAGCAGGTGGAAATGGTTTGGAATTATTAGAATATTCTACGAGTTAAGTTGAGTTACCAGTCAATTTAGTGCAAGTAGTTAGACGGACAGTTGTAAATTAATTCGTACTGCGGGAATTAATCTAATATAACCAATTTTACGGTTCTCATTTCGAAATGCTGACTTATTAAGTAAATAAAAATTAAAACTGATACTCCAACCTATTGAATGTACTTTTCAATTTTCGATTGAGAATGGATACCGCATCGAATCGCCACACAATCAGTTGCTCATCAATCATTCTAACATTAGCAGCTTACAACGGAATCAAAATAACGGAACCCTTCAAATAAATCACCGTAAATTCTTGATGATTATTTAATAGGACCCTCTTGTTTAGGGGTTTATAATATTTTCGATTAACTCGATTATATCGGAGATAATACTCGTATATTAAAACAACACGTATTTTAGACTTGTCTCAAATGTGATGGAGACAATAATTTTATTTGGAAAATTCTATAATAGTTATTTGTTTAACTACGCAGTAAAGTACAAGATTTAATGGATCGGCTGGTATTTCAGCCAAGACATTAAATCTACTTTACTGGCAAATTAAACCCATAATTTGTTCACCGATCGATTTCGATTTTATCATAATAACACCCAAACCTATATATTTTATATTATTAAAATTATATGATACTTCTTCGTGAATAATAATAATTTTAACAGCTCGTCTGTAGTTGCTATGAGACGAGTAAGTAACCTAGTTATTTACTTAACAACGTGATCGAAATATTTAAATCCATAAAAATAACTATTTATTGTTTGAAATGGAAGAATTCACATTAAATCCACTAGAAATCATCGCATTAGGAAAGCAAATAGACAGAGTGTAATTTATTACCAGAAAAATCGAAGAAGATATACCTACCAATGTATTATTGGTATATTTTTCTGAAACATGAAAAATATGAAATCTTCTTCAGTATGGCCAATACATGCGATGCTCAGAGCCAGTTTGAATGTCTACAACAACATCGATTTTGGAAAATAACTAAAATTTAAAGCATTCTTGAAACGGTAATCGGATGGATATTGTGCTAAAAAATCACGCATTTTACAAATTTAGTATTGTAGTACAAAGGTAATTTATAAATAAAATATTTTTGCATCACTCTGTCAACGACAGAGACAATGAAATAGATTTGTAAGCAAATATTTAAACATATATCGGAAAGACCTACACAAATAGATAGTAAGATTTTTTAAAATATTCAAATGGCAAAGCATATAACCAATTAATAGGAATTCATACATTTGAGAGAAATTTTAAACTACACCTTTAATAAATTCAGGACACAACGTTAAAAATGCATGGTGGATGGAAATCTTCAACGATAGCTGAAGACTACATTGAGGAGTTCATAGCAAAAAAAATCCCTACTACGAGTACATCAAGCGCTGGAAGAGATATTTTTTAAAAAATTCAATCACTTTGGAACTTCAACCACTCTCCCCACAGGCAGTCATATTTTTTTCTTAATCTGATAAACCATCCCACGTTTACTCTTCTTCAGAAATCCTGCATATTGTTGATGTCTTTAGCATCTTCACCCTCTCTGACGTCACAGCCACTCTCCCCACAGGCAGCCATCCTTTTTCTCATTCTAATATACTCTCCCATACTTAATCTTATTCAGAGATGAGCACTAAGACCCTCTGGACATTAACGATAGACCCCACCCCATTATTCACTACCCTTTAGTCATTGACGACAGATAAGACCTCTAATAACTTCTTCAGACATGACCTTGATAGCATCCCCATGGATGCCGCGCGCGCACCTACTCTCAGCTACGGATGGACAGGTTACCCAAGTGCGTTAGAACCAGCACTGTTTAACTATTATAAGCATTGTGTTTTAAAATAACATGTTCAGACATTTCTTATAATATCTTACTTTAGTGGCTTCATAAAATTCCGTAGGGGAAAACTATAGGGTAATTCTAGGAGAGTTGGCGTGTCAGATGAGATGACTCACTGACTGTTTTAAAGCTATTATCACTAATATTCAAATTTTGGCTGCACTACAAGGTCCGCCACCTCACATCAGTGCATTGGTTTATGGAAGCCGATACATAAGTATCACTACTCTCTTACAATTTATTAAAATATTTTTAGTGCACTGTGAAAATTTGTGACGTACAATATATTTCATATTGTCCAGGTACGTATAAGTAATATTTTGTATATATTTCTGTTTTATTATTTAAAACAGATTTGTATACATCATTCTAACCTAGTTTCTCGTTCTCACAAGTTTTAGCAAACTAGTGGTTAAGTGCACCATCTCTCCTTGTAAGTTAGTGAGTCGGCGCATGTTATATCTAGGGTAGTTGGCGCGTGTGTAACAGCTCGTTATATTTATATTACTCTTTTCCATTGCTTAATATTTATTTACTAATGTATTTACAGCTATGCCAATGGAATACTAACGCAAAGGTAGTGTAAAAATGAGCGAATTGGCAGTTAATCAACTAACCAATGCCATTAATGCTACTGATAGTGGTAAATTGAGAGTAAATTATGCCAGTTGACAATATAGCATCCCTGGTGCCACTTTACGTCGACAAAGAAAAAACAGAGAAAAATGAGTATATGGAGGTTGTACTAGATTTGTAAATTTTTGTCAGGAATGCTGATAAAGTAATCTGTAAAATAAAAAATAATTCTAATATACCATAAAACATTATAATAATGTAAAAAATGTTCTTTTGTTATAAATATAAATAATATATATGTAGACCATCTCACCTGACATAGCAAGCCATCTGTCCTTTATGGTAAGGGAGAGATGACCTACTTACAGAAAAACATGTTTTTTAATTTTTTAATGTATTGTAATATATTATTTTAAAATAAAGTATGTATAGCATACAAGAGAGTCTCTTAGTTCTTGTGAGCCAATATTAGTTATTATATCTTTTACCAAAAAAAAAATATTTCACTTCCAAAATTTTCTGCGCCATCTCTCCTAGATTTACCCTACTAAAGCCCTTCTAACCCTACGAATCCTGATCAACGGACAATGTCAAATTGCTTATAAAGGAAAGAGATAAGGCAATAAGTAAATATAGAAATTTAAAAAGTAGGAAACTGAAAATAATATTCTCATCTACGTAC
Organism: Monochamus saltuarius; assembly: GCA_025584915.1. Lineage (NCBI taxonomy): Eukaryota > Metazoa > Arthropoda > Insecta > Coleoptera > Cerambycidae > Monochamus > Monochamus saltuarius. The sequence continues at coordinate 48,290,164 of CM046721.1, read as the reverse complement.
ATAATTTTAATATCAATTTAATTCGTCGTGAAAGAAAACAACTTATTTAAATTATATTCAATGTCAAACTGATGAACTAAACGCATATTTTGTCTTTCATCCAATAAATAATTCTGCAAATAGGTCACATTAGACTTAAATAATTTTAGAAATGATTTATGTATCTGTTTAAAATTAGAAACAATATCTGAAATAGATTCCTTGAACCTAAAATAAAAATCTAATGCCCAAGGTGATGTGAGTTTTTCTGCTATGTACTCCGGTGATTACACATATAATTAATTGCTGTTTAGAATTGGGATATTTTTATACTGGTCGGAAATTATATATAATTACACCATTAGCAAAAATAAGTGACCCATAAAAATATAGTAATTTAAGACCAGTAATTATAGCATTTATAACAGAAATTTAAAAAATATTAGAAAAAGTAATAAAGACTCAATTACATAAGTACGTTATGGATAACGGTATTATATCTGATCTTGCAGTCTAGTTTTCGAAAGGGCTACAGTACTACTATGGCTTTAACAGCTACCACTAATGGCATTATAACCTCGCTGGATAAAGGAAGTGCCTCAGCACTAGTTTTGCTTGACTATTAAAGAGTGTTTGGTACTCTTGATCAGGCCTTGCTATGTAAAATTAAAGTTTTATTACTATCAGATTTATTTAAAAAATAGACGTCAAATGATAATATTTGATGATAAATGTTCCAGTGCCCTTACATCATGAGTTTCTCAGGGCTCAGTTCTTGGACTTATTTAAAGACTTCGGAGTTTCTTTTGACGTTAAATTAATCTTTGTTCCACATATTAATAATATATCTCTTGCGAATCAAAATCTTGATTTCATTATAAGAAATACTATACTCGAATCAAGAATTCAGACGTCTTACGTCACGGCTGACGTTACACACTTGTTTTTATTGTCAACGTAATTTTAGATATTTGGTCGCGTTAAAAACAATGCTTTATTGCAATTTAGTGAAATATATGATGCAAACTTTTAGTGTAGTATATAGTATTATTACTATCAGTTGCAGTTTCTTAAATATTTTGATGAAAATATAATGAATTGTTCATTTGTTCGTATGACGTAAGTCGTCTGAATTCTTGTTGCGAGTATAGACACCTCAGAGGTTTCTATCAAATAATGCATGCCTCATTCTGACTTATTGAGTAGATTCAATCTCGACGCAATTTGTTTAAGCTGCATTATACTTACCTACAGTGGTTGTTCTGATATATATTCGTTATATTCTCGCTCTATTCATTATTATATTTATCAGCGCCATATAAAATGTAAATCTGTATCCTTGATGGATTAAATTTTATGAAAATTGTCACATATGTCTGTATTGTTTTATCTTTCTGTTAATATTAAAGCTAAGTAGACTAAAGTTTGTCTTTTCTAATGTAATTGTGTGTAAATTGCAGTCCATTTTAGAAATAAAGTCATTTTATTACTTATTATTGTTATTAAAAGTTATATACTGACATTATTGGATTTCGTCTACTTACATTTTTTACTTTAAGTCCGAATATGACCTGTATAAAAATTGCCGGGCTTACTTTTTAATATAAATTTTGTCCGGCAACATAAAATAAGAGATTAACATTATCAAATTTTGCGACGAATGCTTTGTGAAAAATGGGAAGAAACTTTTATCGAATGCTTAAATTAAAAATTTAAAAATAAATCCCTGCCCACGAGAATCTTCCCGTGGGAAAATAAAACGGGTGTGTAATAATATTCCCCGTCGTTATTTATTTGAGAAGTATTTTAAACGGCTTCAGTATAAAAGGAGAAGTTGGCTATTGGAATCCCGCAATGAACGTCGTGGGTGATTTAAAAAATGTTCGAGCATATTGAACTTCATACCGCCGATATTAACTTCCATTATTCGATTTTGAAATTCTCTACCCTTACATTAATATGCTTATTCTTTAAATAGATGACAAGTCAGCTTAATACTTTACATTCAACTTTAAAATTGCCAATATTAATGTCGTGACAATTTAACAGAATTTTAGAGGCTGTACAGAAACCGTGATATAATAATCAAATCTCCTGGCGAAATTCAGAGAAGACAATAATTTTTCTCTGCTCTACCACTTGATATAAAATAGATACTTACAATAATACGAGTATCTAGTAATAAAATCGTCTAGTTACAGTAAATGTCAGTAGTCATCTAAAAACAAACAAACACTTGAGTGACAACTGTGTTTCCGTAGATCATGCTGTTTGGGAAAAGGAAAAATGCATAGCTTATGCATAAGCTCTAGAAAAACTCAAACAAAATATGTTAACACCTTAATAGCAATTAAGCAAAATCGAGTTACCTCTCGTCTGGCAGTTTGTCTTCAATAAGCTCTGCTGATAATTGGAGTTATATAATAACTACTCTGTTATAGCACTGACTGAAACATGGTTATATTCTGCATTTAATTCTAATGAGTTTTTTTTTCAAATAACTATCGTGCATAGCGCAACTATGTTCAGACGCACTGGTCAAGGGGAGGTGGTGTTCTCATAGTCGTCGATGGGCTTTTTTCTTCATCCCAAGTCAGCATAGATAATTATGAAAATTAATGTCATAATTGTTAAAGTGTTTTCTCAATCATCATCTTTAATTACTGTAAATGTATATATACCTCCTAACTTATCTGTAGCTTGCTATAATAAATTTTTTGACACATTGTTATCTTTACCTTTATTATTTGATAAGTGGGTATTGCTATTGGGTGATTTTAGGCATTGCGCAGTTTAATCACAAATTCTTATCATAAGCTTTTAGATTTAGTTTATTCAAATTGTCCGGTCACTGTCGAACTTTCTCTTAATCCTATTGATATTGAATGTGAATACCATCCAGCTATTAATATTGACTATAAGACCATAACTGCAAAAATAAATTTCAGAAAAGAGGATTATATGGCGTTATATGAAAAGATCGGTAATATTGATTGGATTTCTTGGAGGCGTTTGAGGGTGTGGAAGATGCGTGCTCTTATTTTTATGGGAAATTTTATAATATTTTTGATCAATGTGTTCCCAAATATACCCAAATTAGAAGAAATAAATTTCCTGCCTGGTTTAATTTTTACATATTTAATTCCATTAAACGTAAATCAAAACTATACAGGAGATATAAAAACACTTAATGAATATAAAATTTTGAGGAAATAAATTAAAACTGACGTTAATGCAGCATATCGAGTTTACGTTTCTGTAGCAGAGGTAAACATTAACAATAATCGTTCTAAATTCTGGACTTTTATAAACAATGAAATGTCAGTATCGAATTTATCTAGCAATTTGTCTTATAATAATATACAGATAAATAAGCCGCATGAAATTAGGGATGCATTTGCAGATTTCTTTGCTAAATCCTATTTACCATCAAATAGTTTCAATATTAATGATATAGTGACAAAGGATTCAGCAGTCTTAAATATAAATAGTGCACTGAAGCAAATGAAACTCAAATTCAGTAGACCACCTGAAGACGCAATCCTAAAAATGCAGAAATAGGTCAGATAGCATCTATTGTGGTTGAATTTTCGAGTTCTCACTGTTTCAAAAGTGAACTTAGATATTTATAGAATGTTTTCATTGAACCAGGTTAGTAAATTTAGCTAGATTATTATATTTTTTTTAGATAATTATGTTTGGTATCAGACAGCATGCATATAACTTCATTGATAGGAATTGTAGGAAATTTGATATATATGTTAGCTTAAAATACCTTTCTAATACAGTAAAAAATGATCTGTCTCTATAAATACAGAGTGGAAATCCATGATGCAATAAAAATGGTAATACAGTTCAGATAGAGCAAACGACAAATGTTCTAGATGGATAAATGAAAATAATATGTCGCATATTTGTTATCTGTTTTCAGATCTACTGATTTCATGTATCACCTGCTGATCTATTGATTTGTATTCAAAATCTACTGAATTTTCAATTAACAATTTGATTGTTGCACATTTTTTAAGTTCTATGGAAAGATTATTATAAAACATTGTTAAATGGGGTCGAAAACGAGAACTACGATGTGAAAGTAAATTGAGAATTACATGCACATAATAGAGGGGCGAAAGGAAGTGAAAGAAATTGAAAAATAATAAAAGCATAGTAGCGAATATATTTAAATATGGTGGAGAATATTTGACTAGATGTGTTCATAAATTATTGCAACAAATTTGGCTAAAAGAGAAATGCCAACTAATTAAAATGCTGCCATATTCGTACCACTATACAAGAGAGGTGATAAAATACAATGCGGTAGTTGCTTACAAAATCGACTACACATATAAAAAATAAATTAACAGAAATAATAGAAAAAGAAATGGGAGAGTATCAGTGCGGATTCAGAAATACAATATTGGTATCTTTACACTTAGGTCCAAGCAGAGATTTATGAGCATAGAATGAAGATATATGTAGGATTTATAGATTTTGAACCGTCTTATAATCAAACAAAAACAAAGCTGTTCATGGCATTACTTTCAATACCATAAACAGCTGTTACTGGGAGTGGAGGATAAGCTTGTTCAACTGACAAAGAAAATAACAATGAAGCAAGATTTTAAGATAAAATAAGTGATAGTTTTAAAGTAAAGCTAAGGGAAGGAGATCTTTTATCAACAACACTATTTAGCTGCCTGTTAGAATACGTGATAAGGAAGGCAAATTTGGTTTATTATATCATAAACGCCACCAGTGCCTAGCCTGGTAATAGGTTTGCAAATAAATGAAGAGTGAACAAAAGATATGAAATAGATAGTGGAAACTAAGAATAACAATCGAAAATGGTAAAACTTATGTATTTGTAGATGTTTAGTATTTTATATATTTAGGGGCAAAATTTAGTAGAAAACCTGAAATAAGGAGGGAAATGCAATAATAAATTTTTGCTGGGAATTAGTGTTTAAACGCTTTGAGAAAATTTATGAATAATGAAAATATCTCAAAAGGACTCAAAGTAAGAGTACAAAACTGCAATCTCGCCTATAGCAACATTTTCTGATGTGGTATGGACCCTTGGAAAAGCGGAGCAGAGAATACTAGGTGAATGGGAAAGGCAAATACTTGAAAAACTATATATGGCAGCAAATTTGGGAGAGGGGAAGCAATAAAGAGCTAATGAAGCCATATAAAGAACTAGACATAGTAGACTTGGTGAGAGGTTAAAGATTGATATGGTTGAGACATGTTATCAGAATTCATGAAGATAGAAGACCGAGAAAGATACTAGAATCTAGCATAGGAGGGAAGAAGAAACGCGAAAGACTAAGAGGAAGATAGATCATTGAAGTTATGAAAGATTTGCGGGAATGTAGCATGACTAATTGGATATAAAAATCTAGAGTTTCTGAAGTGTGATGTTTACCAAATACCGGGTGTACCCTCTAAGACTTTCAGTGCTTATATCTCAGAAACCATCATTGCCAGCGCGGCGATTTTTTATTTAGTATACAGACACTAGATGGTAACATCAATTCTTATACAGGCTATTCCGTTTTTCAGAAAATCGATTTAATTTTGATTTTTTGTTTGTCAACCCTGCTAAAATGTTAAAATTGAAGTATACTTAATTATGGACACATTTTGAAAAATAAACACTCAAAAATTTTAAAATTTAACATACAAAAACGTTTGCAAAAAGTACCCAAATTTCATTGTTTTGTCATGTAAAATGTGTATAGCGTTGAGCCAGTCTTACACAGAAGAAACTAACATCTCTATACTTAAAAACTATTAATTTTTATTGAATTGTCAAATATTAATGGCATAAAGTATTTTATTAAATATACATAACTCTAAATAATGCATCGAATGCAATTTACGTATGCACAATGGTGTTATTGAGACTTGTAAATAATAATTTAGACTTGAGTTGAGGCTTTTGGATCATTGAGATCGCTGCGCCGGCTCAGCCTTCCGTTACAGCTCCGTTCAGCCTGAATATTGTGTAAAATATCTGTGGATATTTTTAAATTGTTATAATGTAATAAAACTTCAGTAAATTGTTTTTTTTATGTCACTACAGTGTACATAATAATTAGATATCCATATTTTGTGTCACAAAATAATTTACAAAAGTGTGTAAGTACCTAAAGAATATTCCTTTTTTCCAACTGCTATAATATTTATTGATTACTTGTTTAGCAACAAATATCTTCGAACAAAACGACTCCTAAAACTTTTTTGATTATAATGTGAACGTATTTCCTTGAACTTAAAGTCAGAACCACGTCAGAACTAAACTTGCCACACAAAAGAAATATCACTATAGCATAACCTTGAAATGGTTGATGTTGTTTGTTGTGTCCACATATTTCAGCACGATATTTATGTTTCTGATAGATCAAGTATGTTTAAAAAGGACTCTATAACTGCAAAATAGTAAATAATGTACTACAATTTCTGCATTTCATATTACACAGAACTAAAATAAAGCAACTGGTTTTTGCTAGGAAGAATCACCTGAAAATTTGCTGCACCCAGACGGTACCTATCACATAGTCATTTAAAGCTAAATAGTAATTTGTAATTATTGTTTTCATTTTTCAGGTATGTGTGTGTAGTGCCATAAATTACATTGAAGCAAAACGATTCATAACATGGGACACCAAAAAGAATAAGCGGAAAATATCACACAGACATTTCCTTAGAATTAATTCTAAACAAGAAATGATGGATAATATAAAGAAGTCCCTAACTCACTTTGAAGAGTATTCTTCAAGAGATTAAATTCAGTTGTTTTCTGTTGTGGGCTTTAAAATTTCTAAACGATTAAAATTTAGAAAAATAAACTAATTTCATAATTCTATGTACAGTACGAAAACATCTTGTTGGAATATCTTAAAAATGATGTAAGCTAACTGTTGTTACAATATACACAACGTAACGTAATAAGGTATCGTACAATGAAAGGCAAAATTCTTTTCCAATCGTACATGCATGACCATCCCTCAGATGAATGGTGCTCTGTAAAAGGAATGAGAATACAGAGCAACTGTCTAATATAAAACCAGATGATATAATGTAGATACTTTTGCAAATTATTTTGCGATAAAAAATACAGGTACCTAATTATTGTGTACACTGTAGTAACATAAAAAAGAACAATTTACTGCAGTTTTATTACATTATAATGGAAGAATTTAAAAATATCCACAGATATTTTACACAATATTCACGCTGAACGGAGCTGTAACGGAAGACTGCGCCGGCGCAGCATCCTCAATGCTCGAAAATCTTCAACTCAAGTCCAAATTTATATCGACAAGTCTCAATAACACCATCGTGCAAACGTAAATTGCATTATTGCACGTTATTATGTGTAATAAAATACTTTATGCCATTAATATTTGACAATTCAATGACAGTTCATAGTTTTGACGTTGTTACTTTCTTCTGTGTAAGTCTGTCTCAAGGCTATACACATTTTACGTGACAAATCAATGAAATTTGGGCACTTTTTGGAGGTGTTTTTATGTTAAATTTAAAAATTTTTAAATGTTTATGTTTCAGAATGTGTTCATAATTAAATATATTTCAATTTAAACATAAGTTATAGCGGGGTTGACTACAAAATAATCATAATTAAATCGATTTTCTGAAAAATGGAAACCCTATATAAGAATTGATGTTACCATCTACAGTGCCTTTATAGTAACCACAGTGGCGACAATAGAGCCTATGCCCCGCCCACCCGCCATTAAGGGGCAAATTTTTGGCGCGAACAATTTCCCCGTTGCTGAAACCGAGTTTTAATTTTAAAATATACTGCAATAAAAACATTTCGTGATTAAAGTATTAGAAAATAGCCGTAACAATGAGTTTTTGATATAAAATACCGGTCCCCATAAATGAGAAGTTTTCATTTATGACTAAAATTAAACAATTTCCGGAGCCATTTACGGACCGCTTAATGTAGGCCCTCAGCAATCCGGTTCTCATTTCTCTAATTTTTATCGGAATTAGTTCAAATTCGAAAAACTATTAGTTGAAATATGTCCCGAGGGCGTGAGCATTTCAAACATATAAGTTTTAATTTAATTCTTAACGAAATCTTGTCTTCAATATCGTCAAATTTGAATTTGACATTTGACATGTTTGACAACAGAGAGGTTAGAAAAACAAAATTTAATTTGAACAAAATAATGTGAAAATAATTATGTTAATAAAAGCCATTATTAGACATCTAAAATCTATATAAAAAATTGCAATAAATTATGTTTAAATATTTTAAAAGAATATTATTGGAAAATCCTGATGTTGGAGAAAGGTAAGTTTGAAAATGTTGCTGTGTTCATGTTTCTCATAAAATATATTTTTGCAGATATGTAATGAAACTGAAGTTAATAGATGATGTGGACCCCTTTACGTTAAATATATATTCAATTTATATATGCATATAACAATGCTATCTATGGAGTTTCACATAAACAAATATTGTTTCCTTTTAGTTTTAACGTAACACAGTTATTTTATTATTACAACAAAGAGCAGATGAAAAGCTACAAATAGTTTGCAGTCTTACAAATATTTTGAACCTGGGTTTGTTACAAATGCAGGGACAAAAGTAATGAATGATTTCTACATTTTAATTAGAAAGGTACGTTTCCTTGTGAAATTAAGCAGGTAGATTTAGATAATATGTATGACTTAACAGGTTAGGTATATGATTAACATTAGTTTGTAAACATTATTTTCAGGCAAAACATTCTCAGATTGTGCAAAACCGTTAAGATGTTTCATGTATCGGTATCACTGCCAAAGATGGTGCTATTTTATTTGCTAGTGAATATGCAAATTAAAGGATGCCTTCTGTACTGATGTACCAAGTGCTTGAGTGATGTCCTCAACCACCACACAAATTCCGTGGAACGAGTGTGCAACATGAATTGTGGAAAACCTTCTATAGTTCTTATGAAAATAGGGACATTTTGCCCATACTTGGTCTAAAAGATATATTAAACAAAATGATGGAATTGGGTTATGATACTGCTAATTATGAGAGTTGTAGAACTATTTGCTATTAATAAAGCAAATCAAATTACCAACATTTTAGCATCACTGCTGAAGAATGAGGGTCTGCAGTAAACATTTCATTACAGGTAAGTGTCTCCTCTTGTACAGTTTGTTGGAGGAAATGATCATGCTTGTTTTTGTTTACAGGTTGAAAAATACATGATGTGGGAGACTGATAATCACGGAATGCTACAAACTAAAATGGGTGATAAATTTATCCTGGGACATACGTTTTCATGAAAACGACTGAAGATAACTAAATTTTGGAAACTGTTATATAATTTTAACCAATAAAAATATTAGTAATATCTGTTGTATTAAAGAGTTAGGTAAATATCAGTTTATTAGCCTGTTTATGGAGTGTACCAGACAGCAAACAGCAAAATAACTATTCAATGTAGCTATATTAAAAAAATACGAGTATTCATAGTTAATATTGGCTTAAACTATTAAAAATTAAAAAAATTAAATAAAAGATTAAAAAAACTGGAATATTTTTATTATTTATTAGATAATGGTAATTTAAACTGTTTACAAAGTTGGTAAGGTGTTAAATTATAAACATAGTTTATACAGGATGATTCTCAACCTATACACATAAATTTTGGGATTTATTACTCGTGACAAGTAATGATTAGTAGGTGAAAAATTGTAGTAAAATTTACTTTCAAATTAAGAATATACAGAAATTACGTGAAATTTTGATGGCTATAAACATTTGGCAACTAATAAATCCCCAAATTTATATGTATAGGTTATTTAATATCTCTGGTCTGTAATTTCAAAATAATATTAGTGTAATAAATCTCAATTTTTATATTTCTTTCCTTATATTTCAAGTAAAATATGACAGGTTTTTTATTACGTTTTACGTATTAGTTTTCTATTCTCGTTTAAGCTAGTAACGGACGGTGAGCTATAATATATATCTGATGTATTACAAAAATATCGCTTGTGATTAAAATGCATAGAACATTACGCACTGATGCTATAATATGTATATATTTATATCTATGCGGTTTACTTGTCTGTAGGAGTATATCTCATTACAAAAAAAATAGATACATTATGTTATCGCTCACCATCTGTAACTAGCTTTATTCTGTTTCTTATTATCTTAAAGACTTACTGGCATGTCTCTGGCTCAACTGAGCCGCTTTTTACTACTAATTTTTAATCTAAAACTACAAATCTATTTATTATTTTCTGTTTAATTTTATGACATGTAGGCACTTCTAGTTCAATTTGTGACATTTCTGTAAGAAAAAACAACTTTAAATTTATATTTTGTGAACACACAATCTCATAAAATTTTCTAAAAATACTTTCCATCTCAATAAAAAAGTAGAATACATGCTCTTGACAAAAAAATAAAGTATTATTTCTATAACACTTAATTTGAGTAAACTTGGTGAAGTTTTCAAATAGGGGTTCTTGAGATCCTACTTTCGAAATACATTCATTACATGTTCTTGATTGTCGTTTTATAGAACAAATAATATATCCGGCTATATTATATAATGAATTCATTTCACTAAAATTTAAATTAAAATTACATGGGATATTTTCAGGTATTATCACCGAATCATATTCAGTTTTATCACTTGAAATAGTACTTAAGAATTCTGAAAAATATTCCCTGTCATCCTCATCATAACTGGAACCTTTTGGGCACTTTAAATATTGTGAAACACAAATTAATTTTAAATTATTTTTAACTTGAAGATCATTTGGAATTACTTGTTTACTCCGCAGGATGCTAAATAGATTTTCTAAACAATCTTGTGAAAATCGACCAGTTAAAACAAATTTATAACCATTTTCCTCAAACAAATGCTTTTGAATGTCTAAAATTGATTTTGTAGAAATTAAAATTCCAGTTTGACAAGGTTTCCAAGATTTCTTAATTCCTATTTCCAAAACACTAATAATTTCCATAAAATTTGTGAGAGTTTCAATGACTTTTAAATATTTTTCATTGTTTATTTTGCTTAAAGCATTAAGAGGAGATCTTGAAGTCATTAAATAAAACCACTCCTCACAAATTTCGATAAACCAAGCCGTTGTTAAATAGTCTGGTTTATTTTGTTCAGCAGCTATAAATTTTAAAGCGCTTGCTACATCATGGCTAATAACATTGGTCGATCTCGACACTTTCATTTTGTCATAATGTGATGGTAACAAATCTTCCTGGGTTACTTTTGGAGCTAACAGAAAATTAATATTTTCTTGGTATCGCAGCAAATCTGATATGTGATCAGCATCAATAACGTTTGTTTGCAAATTATATCGCTCTTGGATATGTTTAGGTATGACAATTATTTTGTTATTGATAATAGCAGCTTTTAAATTTTTAAAGAGATGTGGTACATCAGCCAAAAAAAAAGTGTTTTTATTAGAGTCAATAGGATTTTCAATAAAATTTCTAATAACTGAATGTCGGCCACCACAAATTCCTAAAGTTTTCCATAAAGCTTGGTTTGATGATCCCATATCAGACGTTATGGAAATAATGTCTAAATCAATATAGTTTGCTTCAGTAAATATATTTTTGATAATGTCTTTGAAAACTGCCCCATTAACTGAATTGCCAGTAAAATAATAAGCAACCATTTGCTTCCATCTACTATTAATACCTGCTAACATAAACACTAATACATGAGTAGCAATTCCAGAATGTTGAGGAAGTGTAACTTGCCCAAAATATTTATTTAAGGACATGTCATATATATAACCAGGGGTAATTGCCATTTCATCTAAAACAAGCATACAATGTTTTTGAATATCACTAAAACTTTCTACTTTATGTTTAAGAAAAGCAAAAACCTCATGCAAAATACCACTATCAAATTTTAAATTTTGTAGCCGACGTTGTAAAGTTCGTATGGAAGGATAGGGTAAATTTTGTCTTAATAATTCCTCATAACCTGAGTTACCACAACTAAATTTCAATTTGAATGCTTTAATTATAGTACTATCACTCCATTTCATTAATTTGGTACTTTTAAAAGATTGTTTTTTCTTTAATGCTATAATTTGGTCTGCATTAAATATAGTATTTAGTATATTAGAGTTTTCTGAAGGACTCTCACTACATTTTCTCAATTTTTTTTGTAACATTTTGATTTTATCTGCAGCATTTCGTATTTTATTCTTATAGCGTTTTAAATGAGAAATTTTTTTCTTATATAACTTTTCATACATCGCTACTTTCTCTCTGTTGCTTTGTTTATTGAATATTCGAATGCTCAAGTTTTCACTACTAATTTCACTATCACTTTTAGTTTTAAGGGAGGAGCAAGAGGAAGACTGCTCATTTGTTCTTATGTCTTGTCCTTGGTGGTTCGTACTGCAGCAATCGACTGTTGTATATTTTCTTGACTCCAAGACGTTTTGGTTTGTTTCTAATAAGATTGCCTCGGAGGAAGTGACTTTGCTTAACTCTTGGGTTGGCTTGGGTCGGGGCACACTGACGGATCTATCAGCAGGCGCCTTTCTTAGTTTTTTCGGCTTTGTGAAAAAAAACCTAGTAGGTACGGCATCGCATTTTAATTTTCTCGTTCCATCAACTTTAGTCTTTTCCCACATTTCTTCTTCAAAATGAATCTGAAAAAATGCATTGTTACCAATTAATTTAATAGGTATATTCCTTTGCACAGAAAGTGTAGCACCAGCTGCACTGAATAGCCCGAAAACGTTCCTTTGCAAGAGAGTTTTGTATTTTACACCACCACACCACACTTTTATTCCATTGCCCCAGTATTAGTTACACTAGTGTAATTTATCTACACCCAGGCCGAGCAGGAGTGAAATGCACTGGAGATGTGCAGTCAGCAACCTGCATTATCATTAACCTTCATAAACCCGTGGTCAAAAACTTATTAAATAAATCTATAGTTTGAAATACTAAACTTTGTCACTGAATCCCCCCCCCCATGTTAAATTTCTGGCTACGCCACTGTACCTCACATATCTTTGATGCATCAGTTGGCATCCAATTATCTCGCTTCATTTTTACTGCCCATACTTTCCTTCGCTGAAGATCTTTTGGAAAACGCTTCATAAGATATCCCTTTTTCCCTGAATTTGTATAACCAACTGCAGCACAACCTGGCATATTTTCTGAGCTAAAATGTAAATAAGTATGTAAATTTGTGATACAAATTTATTAAATGAATGTTAAACAGCAAAGATTTCGATAAATATACCTCATAAGATTGGTTAGGTTATAAGTGTTTTCTGTTATTTTACAATGATACAATAATTACAATATACCTACTTATGTATGCATATCTGTGTTTGTGTGCTAAGCTTACCTGTAATATCTGTTATAGAAATCGATAAGAATATTTGAATATTAACTAAAGTATAATACATATACAAACTTGTACAACACACTTGACAGTTGACACTTGTAAAAGTAAACAAAATACCGCCATTATGGGGCAAAAACGGGCGACCAATAGAAAACTGGACATGCTATTGTCGCCACTGTGTTTACTATAAAGACACTGTATTACCATCAGGTTCTACGCGCCATCTAGTGTCTGTATACTAAATTCCGTCGAGCTGGCTATGATGGTTTCTGAGATATAAGCACTGAAAGTCTTAGAGGGAACACCCGGTATATGCACTCATGTTTGGGTGGTAATTTAAACGAAGGTTGTTCTTGGGCTGATGTTTCTTCGAAGGATATCTCGGCTTATCTGTCTTACTAGACTGTTAAGCGTTTCCTATTTCTGACGTTTATGCACTTAGATTGAAAGTTTAGGATACATAATAATTGCCTAGCAGGCAAGTTGAATTTGTTTTGTAGTTGGTTTGAAACTGAGAAAAAAGGAAGTACTTAATCTCTGGCTTACGCCATCGCTATAACACTAAAATCGCAATACATTTGAACAATTATGCTTTGTTCAGTATTGGAGACTTTATTTTCCTATCAACTTACAGAAGTATATCTTGCTAGCAATATTCCATTGTTTAAACTAGAAAGTTGTGTACTTTTTTGGAAAAATGTTCATGAACTAAAAAGTACCTGATGAAAGGAAGGATACGTAAATCAGATTAATAATTTTGAAAAACAGGATTTGTCGTATAAAATAGTCTTATTTCAGACCATAAGTTAATTTGTTTTAAGAACTAAAGTTTGAAACATCCTTTATATTTATTCTACATTCAAGATTCATGTTGCATCTACTAGGTTATAATAGCAAACATTGCCTATTGTTTTTTTATTAAATGTACTAAATAGCTTTGTGAATAATATATTTCATTTAATTAGTTTAGGTATACATTTCAGTCCTTGACGGTAGACATTTGTTAAAATTATCCTTATTCATATAAAATTGCCTCTTCTTTGTTCTATTGTACATCAGGTTGTGAAAAAGACCTAAAGCAAATTTAGGGAACAACCATACGTAGGGATGAGCCGGTATCTCATTGGGTAGTATCACTGTTGGACACATATATCAAGCAATAAAGTATGCCATGCAACAAAACAGAAATAAAAAAGTATTCTCTCCATTCTCTCGTATTTTTCATGATAAATGATGATATGACTAAAACAGACAAAATGGAAATTGATTTTGAAATTGTACGAACGTAGACATTATGCATTCAAGTAGCTACAAAATAAAAATATTCAACGAATTAAATAATTGCCAGAGTACGAAACAAATTCATTTTTCTACTCCCTACATGGAAAATACTATTTTATTCCCTCATTTCAGGAAGGTAGTTTTAAAATAGTTTGACTCCCTCGGGAGTCAAACAAGTAGAAATCTCAAATAGCTGTAACAGTAGTGTCTAGACTTCTTTTATTGTTACACAAACTTCCTAAAACTGTATAATAATGATTTTATTTCAAACATACTTTTTATTACTTATTTTTATTTATAAACATTGAAAACAGTTTAAATTGAGGTTTAAATTAACAACAATGACTAATTTATGGTCCAATTAATTAAATTACTAATGGAAATTCCCCCTGAAGAAATATTGGCTCTGCTGATGAAGATGAGTTCCTGTTTGTTATTTTTCAAATTCGTGGTCATTGATGAAGTACTTGTGTTACAAACGAAAAGTTTGTTTATTTTGTAAACAAGAAGTAACCTTAGCAACGTTCCATGTACTTTGATTTTTAACAATATTTTAATAGATAAAATATAATGTAAATTTTTAGACCTTGTAAAACATGTAAAATAAGATTTAAAATAGTTATTGTTGATAGGAAAAAAAAGGTAAAGAAGTGTAAATATTAGTGTAAACAAGAATTAAATATAGCATATTATAAGAATCACATTGTCAAAATTTAATAATTACAATTTTATAAAGTAAGAGATTAAAATTATTAAACATATCAGTACATCGACTTTTAAAACCAACAAGTACATATTAAAGATCAAAAATTCACCCAGAGCTAGACATATCCGCCGATAGTTAATGAAATAAGGATGACACTAATGTACAAATCGTTAGCATCCGAGTCAGATATAAAAAGAAATCAATGAGATAAATAGAATCCAAACGTCAGATTTTAAAATTATTCATAAATAATACCTTTCTAATACAGTAAAAAAAATGTTACAAAAGCTAATAATAATAAGGAATATATGGGTAGATATTGTGGGTGTAATTCAACGCAGGCTTTTGTCCACTGAATAGTTAGTTTCACACAATATTATTAATACCTAAAAATATATAAAAAAGAATTTTCCTGCCGTCCAAGTTTGACCAAGACCAGCTTAGAACTTCTAGTGGAATTCCATCCAGTATTTCTACGCTTCCAAGAAGTTCAAACTGAAAATAAAGATACCAGGTACTGTTTCTAATTAGTGTACACATAAAATAAGCTAGCTAGAAAAGTTTAAACTAATGGACAATATATAAACTGATTTCAGTAAACATTGCAGGACTTACCTGTATCATTACATTAAAATCGAGGCCACTAAAGTTCACATAATTATTAAAAACTTTTCTACAGCAGTCACAAAGTGAAGTGCAAGCTGCCATTTTATTTAGTAGAATAGTTTTCTGTTGGTGAAATAGAAAATTGTAAATAAGTTCATTTTGTTAGTATATATCTGATATGCAACCTGTGGTACACTCAAAAAAGTATTTGGGTTGTCTAAGCTTTCAGAGCTAGTAACAGGTTTAGAAAAAAAATTAAAAACAACAAATATCGGGATTTATGTATTATAATTGATTTCTTTATAAAAAAAATAAACAAATAAAAAAAAGAATAATTTCCCTCGACCAAGAACCGACTTCTGAGTAGAGTCTAAACTAGCTAGGGTAGAGAAATAAAAAGGTAAGAAAAGAATTCTAAGCGTTATAATCTTTCAATCATACATAGACCCCACACATTCACATTATATAACAATATTTACTTATCTAAATACCTATTATGACATTTTGACATATTTGGTTGTTTGATTGTCATGCATAAGAAAATATAATAAAATATATGTAAAACAAATGTAAGTAAAACACTGCGAATGGTCGTAGATTAAATCATATGTATTACACAGGAGCTAAGTGCTATTTCCTCCCATGGATATTGATGGGTGACGCGATGCCCAAATCAAACTTTCCGCCGGAGGAAATTATGCACTTTACTCCCTTGTTATACAAATAGCTATTGTTACATTGGAACAACAATTATTTTTTTTATTGACTTGAAAAAGTGGTAAACATTATTACAATAATAATAACAAAAGTCAATTATTAGAATAGCTTACATGAATGTTATTTTTGGGGTGTTGGAATGTTTACTGTGGAACAAAGTGATGACTTGTTCAATTATGACTGGATACATGAGAAATTGAATACTAAAATTGAATAAATATTGGTTGTCAACTGGTTGTCAGTAGTTTTTATATCAATGTAAACCTGACTTGCATGCATGAAATTGTTTTCGTTTGGTTATTCCGTTTATTGATTTAGCTGCACTGGAAAACATTTTATGCTGATTTAAGAAAAATACTTTTTATGCACCGAGAAAGTAATTTAACAAATCCCGAATTTTGATAACTAAAAAAGTTTATGTTGAATTTATCTTTCTTTCCACCTGTTTCTAAACGAAAGTTTAACATGCTACTTTCTTATGACGTAAGTTATTTTTTGTAAGAAACGGTAAAATGCTTACGTATAGGTATAGTTTCAAAAACATTTACCATATCTATGTATTCAGGGTTAACTGTGACTGAGTACAAATATTTTTGGAGGAGATGGAGAAAAATAAGAATGAACGGAATCTACTATCAAAAAATTTCCAAATTTATTTATAAAACGAACAAATCTTTTTTCGAAACTACCCAAGTAACACAAGTTATTTTATAGCAGTAGTTAAGAATGTTCATGTAACTAATTTTTGGAGTTAAAATTGCAAGGTTTAGTAGCATAAACATCTTATTGGCATCAACACAGCAGCTAATAGCGTGAAATAGGCACATTTTTATAAAACATAGTTGCTGTTAAAAATTATATAATTGTGTCTTAAGAGTTCTGTAGAACAGTTTGGTCACTTCAAAAGCATTTAAGAAATTTTAATGTTATGGTAAAAGCAAATATTATTTTTTGGAAATCAGCAGCAGATTTAGGAGCAACATTTACACAGGCGTGGTAATTTTGGATTTTTTTTATTTTAAAGGTGCTATTAATAAAACGGCTTTTAAATTTACTATTTTAAGGCCCCGAGGTCTCTTATTATGTGTGTGTGGACCTATACTCATATGATTTTTATTTCTATTTTTACAAGTACTATCGCTTTTTACACCATTTCAACAACACCCTGTATACGCTTCAAATTCTAATATTATTTAGAATTGTATGTACGTCAACAATACTTTATTGTCGAGTATAACTATATGATTCTGCATCTGCAAATTGGGATGACACTGGTGATAAAAAACCTTGACAAAATGTAAATAAATTTTGCATAAAACGAATTACTGAGGCTGAGATATCATCCGAGTAAGCTTTGTGCAGAGTGTCGCGATGCTATAGATGCTACTACTTTTTTATGAGGTTATTGCCCGATCATGTGTCACGCAACTTATGTATAGGCGACCCCTTCAACTTCCTCATCGTGGATGTGCAAATAAAGATAAAAATGAGTACCTCGCTTTTCTCAACACAATTTAGATGATCTTTTCTAAAGATGGCAGCATTGCATCAATACACCATGCACGTGATGTGTCACAACGAGCTTTGCATTTCATAAGAAACCAAATATGAAAATAATCCTAATTTTCGTTTCAAGGGGATTTCGACACTACTGAACCGAAACAAAATATTTATAGTGAGGTGGCACTTCTAATTATACCGGCAGTAGACGATCATACGTTGTTTTGAATGAAATTATATCTTTTTTCTACGTTCATGCAAAAAACAAAACTCTATTGAACTGAAAATGTTTATTGCATTCATCTGTCATTCTACTACAGAGTTTTGTCATCATGAATGAAACGTAGAAAAAATATTGTATGCAACTTGTACTTCTTGCATAAATAACTATTATTACAACTGCTTTATAAGAGCCTCATTACAGCATTTATTTGGCACTATTTCAGTTCAATAATGAAGGTCATTACACCACTAGTGGAGTAGTGTGACATATTACCCCACTAGTGAAATATAAAAAAAGAGATTATTGCTTAATGGTTATTTTTATTAAGAACCACCAGGGGCCTATAACACAAGCCATACAAGTGTAACAAGTGTAGCACTTGCAAGAAATTCACTTGTAGTTACAAGTCCTTAGATATTCTATAATACAAACTTCACCGCGACACTCGTAGGAAATAGGAAAAAGTCGTACAAATGTAGCTAATAATCTTCAAGACTTGAAGAATATGTAGAAGTCATATCCGGTCCACAAACAGCCGGCAGCAGATACAATTGATTGAATGTTTTCCGTGTCGGTCCATGAAAGAAGGTTCATTCAATGTCGAAGCATCTATATTTATGTGTTCCATCAACTACACCACATACTTCAGGCATACTTGCCATTTCATGAAATCCTTGAATAACGTTTACTACATCTGCTGGCCACGATACTATATCATTAAACTTAATCCGATTAACTGCATCCACAAATTGATGAACGCATCGGCAAACAGTCATTTTCGAAACGCCGTGCATAACACAAATACCATGGTATTGCCCACCATTTCCTAACCAGTGTAATGCTATTAACATTTTATTTGTAGGCGACAACCCATACCAACGATTACTATTATTTTTAAAGAATGGAGAAAGATCTTGAAGAAGATTCCTAAATTGTACTCTATTCAGTCGAAATCTTTCTATAAACTCATCGTCACACAGGAAAACAAAGTCTGTTCGGTCTCTAAAACGATATTCAGCTCCCTCAGCATTTTTTTCTTCACTAGATTCACTTGATCACATTTTAGCACGACTGCGTTGAGCAACGTATTTATTATACTAACACTTGTAGGAGATTCTACCCATGGTTTCAGTTAGGCGAAAATTCTTTTACAATTGTAATAAAATCGGTAACACAAACGTGCAAGTGTTCTTGTTGAGTTGCAGAACAGCTCTACAAGTGTAGAAATTTCTCCGTAGTTACAAGTTTGGCACATGTAGCTACAGGTTGCGCTGTGTTACAGAATTTTAACAATTCAACAAGTAATATTCTATAATTGTTACAATTGTAGTGCTTGTGTTACACGCCCCTGGTTTATCAATTTGACAATTAATAGATAATTTAACTTAAATAAAATTGAATTACTTGTTATAAATATTAACAACACAAGTTTGGCAATTCGTAAGATTATTACCAGATGAGTGCAGATCTGTCTGTATTTGTATTAACACTGATTAAATTTTCTTTGTAAGCACTTGAAGTAGCTTCAATGACAGCAATCTCTCCTTCAAGAACTTTTATGGCGATTTTTTCTTATTTGCAAGAGACGTATCAATATAGCCTTCACACATGGTGTTGGACTTCCAACCACCATATCGTTTTATAGTTAGAAGGTCTGCTCCTGTGTTGGCTAGAAGTGCTAGCAGATTGTAGACTGCAGCATAGAATAGAACGCCCAAAGACTAGATGATTTGTACTTCTTGGATAATTCTTCAAAAAATGCTAATACTTTTTCTTTTGCTTCATATTTTATATTTTTAGATGTACACCAATCAGTGAATAAACTTGCTCGTACTTGGTTCTCAATTAATCTGGTAAAAGTGAAGCGACTGCAGTTGCAGCAGCTTTTTCAATTTCAAGAGACAAGTTTTCTGTTTCTGAATCTCTCACTTCTGATTTTCGATTTTTCTCAATTTAAGGTAGTTGTAGATAAATCTTTTTGCAGTTCTAGGTAACATTTTATATAGTACACATTATGTCTCAGCTTTGTACTATAAATAACTGTTATTTCAGAAATTACATTTAAGTTCAGGTAAGCTTTGTTAAAGATACCATATGTCAAAACTCAATAGTTTTTGAGTTATTTCTTAAACATGTTTGTTTCATCACGACTTAGTTATTATACAGGGTTAATTATGATTAAGTTCAAATATTTTAAGAGGGGACGGAGAAAGTTAAGAATTAACGAAATCACCCTTCAAAAATATTACAAACTTATTTATAAAGTGGATTTTTTTTTTTGTAAATTATAATAAATCCTTATTTAACGCCGTCTATGCGACCTGTCCGCCGCACGTTATTATTATTATTATTACAATATGGAAAAGGGCAGAGATTTTTAAAACCTATTATGCCCAAAAAAAAGGAATTACAATATATATCAAATTATACAATGACGTACAACATTTACAATAATATAATTACATTGTGTTTGCTCACGATTATAATTAAACATAAAAACATTAATAAAGTTTTAATTGGAAAATAAATAAGCATCTAATCGGTTCTTAAAAATGTTCACAGATGGTGCAGTGACAATCGATACTGGTAAATTGTTCCAGGCGGTGAATATTCTGTTTGTCAGGAAAAATTGTCTTGTTCTGGATTTGAAATTCTCTTTTTTTAATTTTAATTCATGGCCTCATAATCGGCAGTCTGTGTTAAGTGTATACAGACAGATTTCCAAAATTGTGTCTTAAGACCTTAAAAGTTAGAATTAAGTCACCCCGAAGACGGCGCTGTTGAAAATCAGTAACCTTGGCCATTGACAAACGTTCAGTATATGAGGGCCTCAACTGTCCAAATGAAAGCCTTGTTGTTGCACGTTGAACATTCTCTAATAAATTTTGATCACGGATGAGATCGGGGCACCACACTGGACCGGCGTATTCAAGAATTGGCCTCACATAAGTTGTATATAATTTACAAGAGGTTTCAAAAGATATATGGAAAAACGTCTTACGAAATAAAAATAGTCTGGTATTAGCGCGTTTACACACTGAGTTGATATGGTCTGACCATGATAATTTAGAGTTTACTATAACACCTAAATCGTTGTGTGTTGACACTGTGCTGATCAGTTGCTTATTTAAGTGATATGATAGGAGAGGGTTGTTCTTGCCAAGATGAAGCACTACACATTTAGATATATTTAATGGAAGAAGCCAATCACTGCACCAGTTATTTATAGAAGTTAAATCATTTTGAAGAGACTGATGGTGAATGATGGGGTTAGCGTATATCTTGGTGTCATCCGCATAATAAGATGTTTTGTTTCCGAGAAGATGTTGGATGTCACTGGAGTAAATGAGGAAAAGCAGGGGTCCTAGTACAGAACCTTGTGGGACACCGCTCGTAACCGGTCTTTCTTCAGAATATACATCGCCTACTCTAACTTTGAAAAATCTGCCAGATAAGAAGTTTCCAATCCATCGGTTCAGGTCTCCTCGAATTCCTAGGTGTTCAAGTTTGTGTAAGAGTCTTCTTATCGGCACCCTGTCAAATGCTTTCGAGAAGTCCAGATAAATGATATCTACTGGATTATTCATATCTAAAGATAATGACCAGTCATTAACACAGTGTAGCAAATTAGTTAAAGTTGATCTGCCCGGAACAAAACCATGCTGCTGGTTTGGTACGATGTGCTCCCGGAAAAGAAACTCAGTTATAGATTCAGCAATTACGGATTCCATAACTTTGCAGGCAATGGGAAGTAAACTTATGGGACGATAATTATTGGGATCTAGCTTATCTCCCTTTTTGTAAATTGGAGTGATGGATGCCGACTTCCAAACTGATGGGACATGTCCTTGTAAAAGATTGTGACATAATCATGGATAGCGGTAGAGTAATGTTGTCGGCACATTGTTTAAAGAAGAAAGGAGATAACCCATCCAGTCACGTTACGTCAGAGTATGCAACTAGCAACACGATGGTAATGGGACAATACTGCCGCGGGTACATTCAAAGTTTTCTTTTATCTATTCCTTTTGTTCGATTTTGTTATAATAAATAGGTATTTTATCTAGCTGTACCTACGCAAAGTGTGTTTTATCGTGAGTATCTTGCAATGAATGAAAATGTTGTAGTTTTGCCAGTTTGTAACAAAATAATAAAAAGACGAAAGCAAAATAGTGGAACTAACTGGATTAACTGTTACCTATCTATCAAGTATTATTACTAATAAGAATTTTGTCATTTCTGCATTTAGAAATGCTGCAAAAGAACGACTGCATAGTAGTAGATATTGTTGACAGATGTAAGTTTTATTTATGGATTTAAGCCATCTCAGTCGATGCTTATCATAGGCGCCGGCTTTCCGTAGGAAAAGAGGGTTTTGCCCCATATTTTAAATTTTGAGCTACAATTTTGAAATAATGTTTTTTATTGTCTTTTCTGCCTTCCTGAGCACGTGGTTAAAATGTTTGTACTTTGTCATAGTTAACCCTGTATTTATTGGAAATTCCTTTAATACTGCCGAACAATATTTAGTATGTCTTTATTTAAATACTACCTTCCCTTATTTTGTCCACAAAATATAGTTATAGTAATAATTTATCAGATGCGATTGTCTTATATCCTTTTGTCAAATATCGTCATAACGAATATGATCGATTACTGTCGAACTATCAAATAAGGAATTGTTCAACTTTACCATGCATAAATATGGTCAAGCACTAACCTTATTATTGCTTCTTAAGGGTCCAGTACTCATGAAATAGTGTTTTTTACAAATACTTACAAATAATTTTAAACGTTTAAGAACTGAATAATATAGAGTGGCAATTAACAAGATTGTTGTCTCATGCCACTTGCGAATATTTAAACGTAGCGAAATCAAAACGAATGCATAACAATAGAAAGCTGTCTAACCAACAAACTTTTAGGTAGGTACATAAATCTTTGAATATACATATTTCTTTAAATTTAACTGTAGATGTAATTATTCTTATAACATAAACTTACATAGTTCTGCATATAAAATATGTTTACTTTTGTTTATAAGTATATGAAAATAATTGCTAAAATGTGGGGTTAGAATAACAAAATAATGCGTCTTATAAACGCTTTTAAAAGTTATTACTGTTATGTTCTAAACTTATTAAAACAACAGTTGGAGATGAACTGAACTTTATTATAAGCGTAAACTCATAAGTAACTTTTTATATATTTTTTACAGTACTAGTTTTTGTACATATTCAATATACAGGATGTACATATGTAACATCTCCCTTTTTATAATGTAAAATTAATTTTATTATAATTAAACTAAATCTATATTTACATGTCTACTTATTGGTACTCTTATATTTAAACCTATCTACCTGTTTAATAACTCTGCCAAATCTAGTTTTTTGTGGCACATACTCAACACTGTCACTACTCGAATCTAAAGTTTTATCAGTTTTTGATTTTCATCAACCGAGCTTTCAGAGTCTGAATGATGTGATGTATTTTCTGGAACGATTTCAATAAATCGCCTGTTTCTCGTAATTAACGATCCATCATTTTTTTCTATGTTGTAAGATCGATCCCTAACTCTATTTTTAATTCTACCCTGTGACCATTTTGAACCTAAAGTATTCTGAAACCTCACTTTTTCATTAATTTGCAATGGTTTCACATCTTTACATTTTTTATTATAATAATATTCCTGTTTATTTTGTTTCTTTGTGATATTTTTGTTATATTCTCTGTAGTTTATAAGTTTAGAATTCGGAGTACTTTTGGGTGATGGTAAAATATCTCTAAGTTTCCCTTACATTAATATATGCGCTGGTGGAGTATTATTGTCTATAGGAGTGTTTCTATACATTAACAAAACTAAGTACAAGTTTAGCTTCTATAGCTATTCATAACATTTTTTAATTGTTTATTTAGCTCTCTCTCTCTCTACTATACCATTGGATTGAGGGTATCAAGGACTAGTTTTATTGTGTACAAATCCCCATTCTTCAGAAAATTTCTCAAAAACATTAGAATTAAATTGAGGTCCCCCATCTGTAATCATTACAGCAGGTATACCATGTCGTGCAAAAATAGATTTTAAATTATTAACTACAGTACTTGAATGAGCATTTTTTTCCTAATAAAACCAGCTCTACCCATTTACTATAATAATCTATTATTAATAGATACATTACATTACCTAAATATAATATGTCACAACCTATTTTATACCAGGGTGTATCAATTATTTCATGTGATAACAATGGTTGTCTTTGCTGTGAAACGTGATATTTTAAACATGTTTGACAGCGAAGTATAACATTTTCTATTTGTTGGGTCATGCCCGGCCAATAAAATGCTTCTCTAGCTCTGCTTTTACATTTAACTATGCCAAAATGACCATAATGAAGCTTGTTTACTATATCACGTCTCAACTTTTGTGGAATGATTAGTTGTTGTCCTTTATACAATAATCCATCATTTTCTATTAGTTCATTTCTTTAATTTATAATAATCTCTAATTTCAGATGGAACTTTATTTATAGATTTGATTTTAATAAATTGTTTTAACAATAGTAATTGATTATCTAACGATGTGGCTTTTATAATTTCGTGTCATTTTTTATCTTGCATTTGATAAGACATATCTATAACACAAACTTCAGATTCTATGTTAAAAATTTCATCTGATTCTAAATATGCTCTGGATAGTGCATCCGCTATAAATAAATCTTTACCAGGCTTATATACTACTTTAATGTCAAATTTTTGTAGTTGAATCATCATCCTCTGTAATCTTGCTGGGCACGTAATTAAAGGTTTTTTAAAAATGGATATCAGAGGCTTATGATCCGTTTCAACAATAAATTCACGACCATAAACATATTCATAAAATTTTTCACAGCCAAATGTGATTGCATACAACTCTTTTTCTATTTGTGCATACCTTTTTTGTACTTCAGTGAGGGCACGTGATGCATATGCACAAGGTAAATTATTTTGCAATAAAACTGCACCCACACCCTCCTTTGACGAATCTACTGATATCACAACTGGTTTATTTACATCATAGTATCGCAACACAGGATGGCTCGTTAGTATTTTTTTTAAGTCTGTAAATGATTTCATGTGTCTATCAGTCCATTCGAAAATAACATCATTTCTTGTTAATTCTCTCAAAGGTGAATTTAAATTAGATAAATTTGGAATAAAACGGCCCACGTAAGTAATCATACCAAGAAATCTTTGAATATCTTTTTTATTTTTAGGTATTGGCATATTTTTTATTGCTAAAATTTTATTTTCGTCAGGAAAAATACCTTTTTCTGTGATTTTATGGCCCATAAATGTTATCTGATTTAATCCGAATTTACATTTTTGTTTATTAAATGTTACATTATTTAATTTGGCTATTTTAAAAACTTCATTTAATCTTTGATCATGTTCTGCTTGATTTCGGCCCCAAATTATTATGTCATCAATATAAAGTTCAACACTCTCTATATATTGAATATTTCTTTGAATCTTTTATGAAAAACTTCTGGTGCAGATTTTATTCCATATGGTAATCTTAAAAAACAGTAACGTCCAAACGGTGTCGCAAACGTACATAATTTTGAACTTTCTTCATCTAATTTAATTTGCCAAAAACCATTATTTGCATCTAATTTACTAAAAATTTTTGCATCTGCTAATTTGCTAGTTATTTGATCAATTGTAGGTAATTGAAAATGTTCTCTTTTTATTGATAAATTTAAATCTTTAGGATCTAAGCAAATACGCAGTGATCCATTATTTTTACGTACAATTACAATTGAATTTACCCAATCAGTAGGTTCGTCAATTTTTCTAATTATAGAATTTTTTTCTAAGTCTATTAAAGTATTTTTAAATTGTTTAAGTAAAGGCAATGTTATTTTACGTGGTGGATAAACTACTGGTGTGGGGTTTTCTACTAATTTAATGTGATATTCATTTTTAAGGCAACCGATTCTAGTGAATAAATCAATATTTTTGTCTACTAAGTTTTTATAATAAATATGAGTATCTCCAACATTTTCAACAATATCAACGCGTTTTATCAAGTCTAATTTTTTGCATGCCTCTAAGCCTAGAACACAAAAAGAATCCAATTCAACCACAAAAAATTGTAATGTACATGACATATTTTTATACCTACAATTTAAATAGCATGTACCTATAACTGGTAAATCATTATTAGTATAAGATTTTAATTTTAAATTTGTTTTCATTAAATGTTTTTTATTAAAATTTATTTCTTTTAATATTTTAAATGGTAGTATATTTGCCATGGCTCCGGTGTCTAATCTGAAATTTATGTATTTCTTATAGTTTAATAGTAATGGTATATTCCATGAATTATCAGTTTTACAGTAATTATTTTCTATAGCACCTATAAAAACATAATCATTTTCATTTTCATTTAACTCATCATTTTCAAAATTAATAGTATTAATTTTATTTTTCCTACACATTCTAGAGAAATGATTAAATATACCACAATTATTGCACTTTTTTCCATAAGCGGGACACTGATTTTTACCGTGTTCACTACCGCACTTATAACAAATACCTCCATTTTTCTTCAAAAGTTGTGGTTTCGATGTTTTTTTCTGAAATTTGGTGCATTGTCCTGAATTTATGTTCTTCCTCAGAGACTGCCAACCACTGGGTCCTGGAACTGGATTGCTGTACATTGTAGAAGGTTCCTTTTTCACGTTCCAACGTTTTTCGACACTGCTTGGATTTCTAAAGATGGTAGGGTAGTTGTAGTTTTGAAATTATACTAGACTACTCTTTGGTGTTTTAAAATATGATACATAACTGAATTGCACTATACATATTATCATCTTCTTCTAATAATTTTAATCTTAAGTCTTCATTTTGCAAACCACAAATTATTAAGTTTTTTGTTAATGAGTCTTTTAAGTCGCCTAATTCACACGTTAAAGCCAAATTTTTTAAATCCGTGATAAATTGATCCATTGATTCATTTTCAGCCTGTCTGCGAGTTAGAAATTTGAAACGCTCATAGGACAGATTTTTTTTCGGCAAAAAATGACACTCAAAACACTGCAAAACCTTATCTAGCTTTTTCTTATCTGCTTCTTGCAGCGTAAATGTGTTGTATATGCGAATACCTTCAACTCCTATGTAGTGGAGTAACTGAGCAACTTGCACTGTTTCGTCCTTTTTTCCTATTTCCGATGCTACTAGATAACTCTCGAATCTTTGTCGCCATAATTTCCAATTATCACTTAGATTTCCTGTGAAATCCATAGGTTCTATACCTCGATAGTCACCCATTTTAATTACTTTAATAATTATATTAATTTTATTTTTCTTCGGTACTTTCAAACTGACTGCGCCATGTTATGTTCTAAACTTATTCAAACAACAGTTGGAGATGAACTGAACTTTATTATAAGCGTAAACTCATAAGTAACTTTTATATATTTTTACAGTACTAGTTTTTGTACATATTCAATATACAGGATGTACATATGTAACAATTACTTTATTTGAGAATAATTTAAATAGTAAAAGTGGATAAACAAAACATCAGTAATTTTATTTTTAATATTAGTTTTGTTCTACGTATCTTATTTTTCGAGATTTCTGTACCTAAAACCCCTACAAATTTGATCATTTTACGGCGAGAAATACGCTAACCTTTATAGTATATCAGATCAAAAACCTGAATAACGCTTCATCTTTTCAGACATTCAATAACTCTCTATCCAGTCTAACTCAGGTAGTGATTTAAAAAACAATAATTTTGTCGAAATTATACTGAAACAAGACCCAATATCCAGAATAGGCGCACTTTTTCTACATTACATGAAGTGCTGAAAAATGCGCGGTTATCATCATTCAAATTTCAATAATTATATTATTTAAATGGAATACTCTGCCTTTCGCCAATAAATGAGTGTAAAAATCTTTTGCTTATTATTTATGTAAATCTTAGATCACATGTAAATAATTTAGTCCAAAAATGTTTTCAGAAATTGAAGCTTTGTACTATTATAAGGACATCCTTTCTAGAGATATTAAACTGAGATTAGCCGACAGTTTAGTCTTATCTATGTTATCATATTGCGGTGCTGTTTTTTGGCCCACTTTGATTCAGGTGGATAAAAATAGTCTTCAGAGAATACAAAATGCTTGCTTTAGATTTTGCTATAACTGAAGAAAATTCGATCATATTGCAGGGGCTTTTAGGGATGCTCACTGGTTTCCTCTTAATGAACGATATAAAATACATATGGTTTTCAAGCTTGTTAAAAACTGTGACATTCATAACCAGATTACTCGACATAGAAAATTGTTGGTTACTCCCTGTCATAATTGTGATGTTTCAGCGTAGCTTCTCCTTTACCTAATGCGGTAAACATTTTCAACACTATTCCTAGTGATATCAAAACAACTACCAGTCTTATCCTTTTTCGACGCAGAGTAAAACAATATATTATTAATTTCCGTGATCTCAATTAATTAGTTATTTAATTATATTGTAATTTAGTGTTTATTTGTTGTATAATTGTTTTAAAGGCTAGTTTTTATGGTGGTTGTATGAGCAGCTCTGTTACATACCGCCACCTAATATTAATTATCTTTCTATGACGTTACTGTAAACATCACTGTGAACAAAGATACTGAAAAAGACACTGCGGGCATGTAAAAACGTAAACTTTATTTTTTTTACTCAAAACTTGTACCTAGTACTTATCAAAAAATTGCTAGAGACAAAAAACATTCTAAATTTAACAGGCATTAAAAAGAAAATTATTTTCAATCGAAGTTAACCCCAAAATAAAATCTAATTAAAAATATACAGAGGATACTTTATTTCAACATCTTATAACAGGTCAAGAAGAATAAAAAAATAGTCGTTCAAAAGTAGTTTCATCAGCTTAAATACCTTGTCAAATTTAGAAGAAATTAAATAAAAACTTTTATCACCCCAGTCGTAACTCCCTCAGGAGGACTTAAATAAAAAAAAATATATGAAGGACCCCTATTAAAATCGTACAATCTACCATCAGTTTTTTGCATATTTGGGATCACCCTTTATAATAATTTCTATTATGCATAATATTCAAAACTTTAAACTTACTTTGTTATTATCTAATTTGATTATAATATATTATTTAATGAGTCAGAATTACAGATGCACTTCTATAACTCAAAGTTCTCTATAACTTGTTGTGGACGTTTGTGCTTTTGATATTCGTACACTTTGTTTTACATGTGATTTGACCTCTTTAATTAGAATTTTCTCTAAACTCGAACAAATTTTGCTGAATTTTGGGGGTCCGAGTTGTCATGAAACAAAAATATTGGTAGAAGTCAAAGTCAAAAATGCTTATGACGTTACTGTAGAGGATTACTCCAGTACCATTACGACGAGGTATTGGCCTTTCAGGGGTTAAATCAACGAGTGTTTTGTTTGTTTTGTTGTCAACAACTGGATTAAACCGTAAAGGATTACGCCTCGTCCATGATTCTCGATAATAATGTTAATTTATGGAAAGCTTCAATAATACGTAAATAAATTTCGATCTAATTTTATCACATAAAAGGAAGATATTCCCTTGTACAGGGTATTTGTAAATAAGTGCGAAATATTTTAGGGAGTGGTTGCAGACGTTATTTTGTGAAAAAAAGTTCATATAAACGTAGGTCGAAATATGCTTCGTTTCCGAGATACAGAGTGTTTAAATTTTAATTTTTTATTTATTTTTATTAATTATTTAAAAGAGTTTTAAAGATATTGACTCGAAATTTGAAACACGCTTTGGAGGAATAAATGTGCAATTTTGCACCAGTGACGTTCGTGCGAGAATGCCACAAACTTTTTTAATACAAAGAATGGTACGCCACTGACTTCCCCGTGTTGATATTTTTTTAGAAATCCGCCATGAATTTTGTATGAAATTGGTCTCTTCAATTTTTTTCGTAGGATGCACCGTTTTTTGAGGGAAAAAATAAAACATATTTTATTGCATGTTCTGTATTTCTAATTTCCATTGATAGTTTATCTGGTAGGTTGCTATAATATATATCAGATATATTACAAAAATATCGCTTGTGATTAAAATGCAAAGAACGTTACGCACTGACGCTATTATATATATATTTATATCTATGCAGTTTACTTGTCTATATGAATATATCTCACTACAAAGAAATAAATATATATTATATTATCGTTCACCATCCGTAACTAGCTTAGCCGTATATGATTTATAGTAAAATATATTTGATGTAAAAAATAGAATTGAGGTGATTTATATTATGAATTTAGTCATGATTTAACTCTTAAGCTTTCAATAAAAAATCACAATTTAAATCAAAGCAAATGTTGATAAATTTACTACATGAAAAATAAATAATTGGTGAACAATTTTTAATTATAAAAAACAAACATTTTGAATCTAATAGTGCAATGAAAAATTAGAATATTCAACTGGAAAATTAAAATTCGGAATGTGCCAGTGCAAAGGTACCTACTGAAAACTGATTCAACTGAGACTGAAGAAGCAGTTGCACAAAGAAATTATTATACCCAGGAACGTGTTTTTGATTTTTGGATCACCATCAGTTTGTGACAGCCACCAAATTCTGTAATTTGTTCAGAGAAACATGTTTGAAAGGCAGAGAACGCGCATTAAATTAGTAATGACAACAATTCACTAATATGAAAAACACAAAATTCAAATAATTTACGAAAATCAACATTTACATTTAAAAATTGTGCCCATCGTGCGCCAAGGAAAAGAATAATGTTCTTTTTTTATTTAAAACAATGATTTTTTAATATTTAAATAATACTCACTTTTTGTCTAACCCTAATAAGAAAACACATATTTTTCTATAATGTATAATGTTCTCTGGCGGCAAACAAAGAACCGAATTCTATCTAGTGTTATGAGATGCTAGAAAAATGGGTGCATGTGATACAATAATTTTTATTTTGACAGTCGGGTGGATGGTTTTATATAAAATAGACTCCCAAAGTTCCTTCGCTTTCTCTACTTCTACATGTTACCCCTAAAATTCAGTAACAGTTGATTAGAATAATAACAAATTCCTACTTTTTTTACTAAAAAAAAAAAATAGGACAAATGTTATAAGGGCAAATGTTAATCTGTAAATAATTAAATTTTTTTAATTGAAAGTTTTTGTGATAGTGTTGGTATATTGTAAAAATAAATGCTGTATTAGGCTTGTTACAGACTATCTGTGAATTCGCGATTCGTTGTGCGTGATTCGTGATATGCGAGGAATTCGCTAATAGTGTGTAGGGTCTTGTTTGTTAAAAACCCATTCATAAAAACCCTACACACGATGCACGAATTCCTTACAAATCATGCATGCATCGCGAATTCAAGCATAGTCTGTAGCGGGCCTTAGAATATAGAAATATATATTAAGTAATATAATTTCTTGTTAGTGTCTTTTGCGACTAAGGCTTGCTACAGACTATGCGTGAATTTGTGAGTCGCGATGCGCGGTTTGTAAGGAATTCGTGTATCGTGTGTAGGGTTTTTATGAATGGATTTTTAACGAACAAATCCCTACACAATATTAGCGAATTCCTCGCATATCACGAATCATGCACAACGAATCGCGAATTCACGCATAGTCTGTAGCGGGCCTTAGAATATAGAAATATATATTAAGTAATATAATTTCTTGTTAGTGTCTTATTGCGACTAAGGCTTGCTACAGACTATGCTTGAATTTGCGATGGAATTCGTGTATCGTGTGTAGGGTTTTTATGAATGGATTTTTAACGAACAAGGTCCTAAACACTATTCGCGAATTCCTCGCATATCACAAATTGCGCATAACGAATCGCGAATTCACGTATAGTCTGTCGCAAGCCTAAGGCACTATTTCCAACAGATATAATTCCGATCTGCAACAAGTGTGTTTTTTTTTAATTAACATAATACGGATCACATAATATTATTCTCCCTGACAATATAAAACCTGTCTGAGCCTGTCCTTGACTCAGAGGAGTAACGTACACCTCCACAGACTCCGTGGGAGGCTGGGGGGCCAAGCCTTAGCCCAAACAACCACCATAAAAGAGTCTAATATAAAAATCAAATGTTAAAACCAAAACAGTACAAACAAATAATTTAAAATCACTAGATAAGAGACAAGATAATTTTATATTGCGGTCATTGTTTGAAATACATATGATTTTGTATTTATAAGTTTATTTTAAACAAATGGCGTCAGTAAAATGGTCAACAGACTTGCAAATCATTTAATAAAAACAAAACAATGTTTATTGTTGCTATGAGCTTTCGATTGGTATATATTTTTTCATTAAACAGCTGGTGAAATTGTACGCTAACAATATAGACATTAATATTTAAACAACCAATGTTGAGAACCTCCTAAGGAGTGACAACTCTACATTTTTTGTTATCAGGTTGTCAATTTCCAAATGGTACATTATTTATTTCATTAAAACTAATTTGTTGTTCACCTTCATAATATTTTTAATGCATAATTAATGCCTGTAGGACTCGGCTTTGATTAGCCAACCTAGCCAATTCCTGTTAGGATGTATATGGACAATAAATAATTAACAACTAATTGAAATTATTATCTGCCGATGACACCTTTTCTAAGTTCTCTTTCTGTAAACTATTTTCATTTTTCTTACGGATTTCATATCGAAGTTAAACGTAATTGCGTAAATTACAACAAATTAAATTGTACCTGTCCCAGATATACGAGGAGAGATCTGAAAGTTTCCGTATTGGTTTTATAAATTTTTCCTGGGGAGATACCAAAAATCCGAACAGTTCCTGGAAAAAAGCGAAGTATAGGCCCGATAGTTACGTCACTGCTCAAGGATAAGTACCACATAATGGGACATTTTTTTATACATAGGACATGTCAAACACAAAGAACACAATAAAATTTACCTATATAAAATTATCTTCCATAAACTAAATTAGTGCTATAATAACATTTTTTGCGTGGTAAAGATTTCAACTTGGATTGAAATAATTTGTTACCCTGGTATGCTGGCGAGAATTCATATTTTGCGGTTCTATGAAGTGGTATACAAAGTGTATCAGCATGACGCGTTCCATAGGTATGGTGGTATGATAATGTATTAAATTTATGGAGGTTACTTTTAACAATTAAAATACAATTTAAAATGTAAACACAAGGCACTGTAAGTATCTTATAATTTGAAAATAAAGGTCTACAAGATGAGTCGGGTTTAATATTAAAGATCATATTATGAATAATACGTTTCTGTGCTATAAATATACGATTTGCATAAGTCACACCACCCCACAATACAATATTACAACTAATATGGCTAAACACCATACTGTAATAAACATTGATCACACAATCCAACGACATTATCACATTGATAGCATAATAGGATTTAATTTTTACTTAAAAATCAATATGGTTCGTCCACTTTAAATGACTATCCAAAGGTAAGACGAGGAATTTCACAGAATCTTTGCATTAAACCAGAAGACTTTGGCAGAACAAGACCAGCATATCAGGATTTAAACTACTATGAGCGTTAAAACAAATAAACACTGTCTTATCAATATTAACGATAAGGCCATTAACATGACACCAATTTATGAAGCACTGAAATATAGTTTGACACATTGAGGTGAGTTCGTCAAGGAACCGTGGTGAGACCGCTAAGGACGTATCATCGGCATAAAGAATGATTTTGTTAGCACCCAGATTTTTAGGTAAGTCATTTATAAAAAGTAAAAACAACAACGGGTCCAACACAGAACCTTGTGGAACACCTGAGTCAACAGAATGCAAATCCGATTTACATTGCTTGACCCTAACTGCCATATGCCTCTCTAATAAAACTAGAGAGCCAGTCAAAAAATATGCCTCTAAAACCTAGGTTATAGAGTTTATTTTCCAGGAAACCAAAATCGACACAATCAAATGCACGTGACAGGTCGAAAAACAAACCAGCAACATGAACCCCATCATCAGTACATTTATAAATATAGTCGGTGAGATCAACAGCAGCAGAATGGGTTGAACGACCAACACGAAAACCATGCTGACTGCTGGAAATTAAGTCAAATTTATTTAGATAATTTAAAATTCTGTTGCATACAGCCTTTTCAAAAATCTTAGAAAATACACTCAGAATACTGATAGGCCTATAATTATTTATTCGGCTTTTTATCCCTTGCTAATTTTCTAAATAGAGCTCTCGATTATTCTAATTTAGTTAGTATCAAAATTTACTTGTGACATACCTTGTACGTTTTATGTTTTTTTCTGCCGTTCAATATATACTTATTGATATTAATATACTTATCTGTAACTTCCACTTTATTGAAATTCAGGAGTCTTTGCCAGTTAAGTTAAGTGATTTTTATATTTTGGAAGATATAGCTAGTTAGAAAAATCACTCGTGAATTTGTTGTGTTATGACCCACCCCCGACTCCACTGAGGCTGGTCGGACATAGCTTTTTGTTACATCGCCAAAGAAAACGTGACAATGAATACCACTGTTTTAGACTGATTTTAACGCAGAGGCAACTTTCAACTGGTGAATATTTAGGTAGGCGGAGAGCCGGTGAATCTCTGAAGTGTGTGTTGCACAGTCAAGAACTTTTCGTCCAAACGTTTCTCAGCGCTGCGAAAAGGTAGAGTGAGGCGTTTCATTTTTATACATATTTATTTAAATCGAAAACATTGAACGCAGAAAAACAATGATATTTCTGAAAAACAGAAACTTTTCTGTGACGTTCGTAATCTTTCCCTAAATCTAATTTTAACCATTTTTGACATATTAGAATATTTCGTTCAACTTAAACATGTTTCTTAGAAAAAGAGAGATATTTGTACGTTAGATCGTAGAAGTTTTAACTCTACTAGCTATATCCTAAACGTTGTTATAGTTTTGTACAGGATGGTGAAAACGTAATGTCAACTTCAAAACATTACTCACTTTCACTTTAACATGAAAAGTCTTGGATGTTTGACATGATTTTCTTTCTATATCTAACTATAGTACACTTATCTACCTTGTTTAGTTGTTTTTTTTATTATTATTAATAGTTTTATGAAGAAGGTAAGGAAATTAATTAAGCAAATATGTAGAAATAAGAAGCGCAATTTTTAGGGAGAGAATGAGAGAAATATCAGACGAAGAGGCTTAGATCATCAAGAAGATAGATTATTGAGAGGAGATATTGAAGGTAAATTGGATTTATGGGCCGTCCATTTTGAGAAATTACTTAATAATGAAGCTATAAGCCCATCAGGAAATTTCAGAGATGAGAATGAAGTTCAGTGCATGAATTAGTGAGAGAACCGTCAGAACAAGGAATAGTAATGGTTATAGGCAATATGAAAAATAATAAAAGCGGGGGTGAAATGAGCTTATAGCTGAAACCTTATAATTTGGATGAATTATGCTGCAGAAATGGATATATCAACTAATCTCAATGATGTGGAAGGAGGAGAAATTGCCGGAGAAATGGAAGACTTCAGTAATACGCCCTATTTATAAGAAAAGGGATAAAAATATATGCAACAATTATAGCTGGACATTGTTTATAAGATTTTAGCATTGGTAATTAGGAGCAGATTACGTATTTATGAAGATAAAGTAGAAGGTGAGTATCAGGGAGGGTTTAGAAGGGTGCGGTCAACAATGGATCATATATTCACAGTTTAGCAAGTACAGGCTAATAGTTATTCATAAAATTTAGGTCTACATATACTTTTTATAGATTATAAGCAAGCATATGATTCAATAAATAGAGAGAAAATATACGAAATGTTACAAAAATTTACTGTGGCCATCAAGCTTATGCAGATGATATAGTGATTATGACAAGAACTAAATTTGAACTAAAGGAATCATTTGAAGAATTGGAAATAACATTTGTGAACGAAATTAAAACAAAATATATAATAATAAGATCGGGAGTAGGTATACATGAAGAAAATTTCAAAACTAAGGTCAAAAATAAAGAATATAACTTTGAAAGAGTTCATGATATTGAATATTTGAGAGTCACATTACCCAGTAACTGTGATGAGGAGAAGGAGATTGACAAAAGAATAGCAAAAGGAGGTAAAGCAGCGGGAACTTTAAATACATTTTTAAAATCAAAAACTAAGTTAAGAGTTTACAAAACAGTGATCAAGGCATCAGTGTTTTATGGAAGTGAAGCATGGATTATGAATAAGAATATGGAAAATAGGTTGAACATATGGGAAAGAAAAATATTAAAAAGGATTTTTGGAGGTATTAGAGATCAAGATGGACCATGGATAAGAATGACTAATAATGAAGTAGCCGAAAAATACAACAGCCCAAGTATAACGTGCGTAGTAAAGATGGAGGAAGCAAGGTGGTTAGGACATGTCTATAGAATGCCTCAATTAAAACATCCAATGAAATGCAAGTGGGGAAGGAGGAAAGAAGAAGAGGGGGAGGCCAAAAAAGAAATGGAGCGACGCCATTAAGGAAGATTTAAGAATGCTAGGTGTCAAGCACTGAAATAACCTGTAGCAGTCGACATAGTGAAGTGAAAGGGTCTATTTAAGAGGATTGGAGAGCCATGAGCCTTCAAGTGTTGTTTTATATATATTTTAATAGTTTTTGTTACAATAACTATTATCTTCCAATATCTTGCAAATGCGACTAAAGCATTTTGAGAGAAACAACTAATTTATAATAATTTACTTGTTTGTTCTTATTCAATGCTGCTATTAGTTTTTTTTTAAGTTTCAGAAGAGAAAGGATAACACATAATATATTTGTTATAATAAAAACTATCACGCATGAACGATACGAAATTCAAATAATTTTCCGGCAATCGGAGACGGACTATGAATACCGTGGTAAGTTTCTCAGATTCCGTTTTAAAAATCATAAAAAATTTTTTTAAATATTATGATGACGTTATAAATATTGGTACCTATATCTGCAGTAGATTTATTTACTTATAATCAATATAAAGTGCATTAGACAGAGAAAATATAAAAACATAAGAATATATGATAATCATAACAAATTTAAAAACTTCACAAAATAAAAGATCTTAGGTCGGTATTCTTGTTTTATAGAAAAAAAAATAAAAATATTGTTTCTAAATTCAAAAATAACATTTTGTGCAGAGTGTGAAATCACAAAACTGATACAGCATTTCATTGGATACTGCAAACAAAGTGTTTTTTTGCATTTGATACATAAGATGTACACGGGATCGACAAATTCTTTCTGTTCTAGTGGTATTCAATTCATCATGATATCTAATAGCTTATCTTCTTCCTTGACAATAGAATGAGAATATGTCAAATGATTTTCAGTTACCATATGGATGATATTCTTCATATTTAATATTGTTTATATTCATGTTTGTTTCGTCATACCATTGGATACAAATGTATCTGGATGGGAATGTCTAACGGTTTTGCGAGAATTATCCAAGTTTATTTATAATGTTGTGTTCTGTAAATGCTGACACTCTCCTTATGGCAAAACAAAGTACACAAATATCCAGGAAGGTATTGAGTGCACTGAGTCCCTACCGAGTTTGAAATGAGATAACCTGAAGGCAATATACTAAGCAGAGTCCCACATATTATAAATTAACCTTGATATTTTCAATACCTTAAAGTAAATCACCAATTTGAGACAAAAAATTAACCGGTGATATTCACTTGTTAGTTCGTGCTAATTATGGGAGTTATAGAAGCCTGTCGAAGAGATCAGCTTTACAATATGAAAACGGTGAACTTCAAAATTTAGTATATGTTTATTTTATGAGAAAATCCTCAACAGAGACCGAAATGAACGATAACTAAACGTTTCTACTAGATTTTTTTAACAATACGCTGCTCTCTGCCCACACAATTGCATTACTTCGTGTGCTTTTCTAACTCAATCAAATACTATTCAGAAAAGTGTATTAAATAAAACGACAATATGTGTATGTATATATGTGTGTACATAGTTCTACCATTCTAATTACATCATAAAAACAAATTGGCAGTTACCGTTTATATGATAGTCTATCACTCCATTATAGAATACTCAGTAAACAGTTTACTTTGCTTTGGAATTCGCAATGCACGTACTACTCCTGAGCACGTAGAAGTGTAACAACCAACGAAATTCAATTACGTTCGCAAACGCCTTGACAAACTTGGTTAAGGAGCAAACTACCTACAATATTTGAACTAATTGAGGTGAAAGCTCCATATTCTCTAGAGTACATACCAGTGCATACAACGACGCTAAGGATGACATTCAGTCAAATCTGAAACCAAACCTGGCACAAAGCTCTGTTAGGGTGAGACTTGAATTGAAATGAAGTTTAGTGCAGCAAATGCTATGACTGCTTTACATTGACAATTTATCCATGAATTATTGAGTAA
The DNA here is from genome assembly GCA_025584915.1 of Monochamus saltuarius. Classification (NCBI taxonomy): domain Eukaryota; kingdom Metazoa; phylum Arthropoda; class Insecta; order Coleoptera; family Cerambycidae; genus Monochamus; species Monochamus saltuarius. Next base: position 48,251,312 of record CM046721.1, on the reverse strand, counting down.
CGAAGTTTTTCGTAAAATAATTTTAGTTTAATTTATTGAAACTCTATCTGGCTTTATATCGTTACCGATTCTGCGAATTCTTTGAGCCATAAATTCTTGCTCAATGAGCAAACTATATTAAATACGAAATTAAGCTAGTGAATATCTCCAGTTGCATACGCATCGTTATACAGAGTGGCCAAATGAAAACGAAACAGAGCCATTTTTAGGAGCTGCGTCAAGATTGTAGAAAAACTCTCAGAGACGTCGATTTTAGATTAAAGTGGGACATTTTTTGCTGGTATTTTAGACGCCGCCACCCCCAAGCAAGAGTAAGCACACCCCAAAATATTTAAATGACATTGGGGGTTGAGTAATATTTATTTTGAAAGCCCTTACAATTTTCTTTACAACAGACAACTGACAAATTTTATCATTCCGCCCAATACTTTAAAAAAAATTTACATTTTAAAATTTAAATTATGTTTAGTTGCTTACTTACTACTTAGTTGATTAAATGTTCAAACATGACCGCCCGCTTCCATACAAGAATAAAGATTTTGTTCGAAACGTTCGCGCACATTCTGAAGCATTTCCGGAGTGATTCGACGGCATTCAACGACGATTCTTTGACGCAAATCTTGCAGCGACTGGCTGTGTTTTATAAATTTTACTTTTTAGGTATCCCCAAAAAAAATCAAGGGGCGATAAATGGTGATCGTGGAGGCCACTTAATGCTGCCTCTTCTCCCAATCCAATTCCGTGGAAAACGTTGGAAACCGTCCTGTTGAAAAATCAAATAATCTTCATCATACTCTGGCACATTTTCAATTATATCAGTCAAGACAGGGTCAATAGCGTCTTCCAGTAATTGCAAATATATTTGGCCAATCAAATTACCAGGTAGAAAAAAAGGACCCACCAGCCGGTCACCGAAAATTTTAGCCCATACATTTAAGTTTTCGGGTTGCTACCCCGTTCAAGAAAAAACAGCATTCATCAGAAAAAAAGATATTACAAAGGAACTGTGGACCGTTCCCTGCTCGCTCACTCATTATTTCGCAAAATTGCAAGCGGCGGTCATAATAATCCTCATGAAGTTCCTGGATTAAATGTATTTTGTATGGATGGTATTTATTCTTCTTCAAAATGGTTTGTATGCTAGTTCGATTGATCCCAGACACAAATGCCAACTGCCTCGTATTTAATGTAGGATCAAAAGAAACTTCTCCCAAAGCTGCAACTTCACTAGCTTCATTACCTATAGGTTTTTCAATATCTCGTTTTTTATTAGCTACGTTCCCTGTCTCTTGAAATTTTTGTAATAACTCTAGTACATACTTCCTCCTGACATGTCGATCTTGATGTTGTTTATTAAATAGCTGAGCTATTCTATTCGCACATTTATTGTTCATAAAGTAAAGCGAAATGATATCTACCCTTTCCGCAATGGAATAAACCATAGTGTTTAATTTTCAAAAACACAATTAAATAAACTACCAACCAACGCTTCCAAATAATACTAGACAATAAATTTGGAATCCACTAATTTTACGTTCATTGTGTGTGTATAGTATTCATTTCTGTTTTTTACAATTGTGTTTTTTTTATGAAAGTGATAACAAATCGCTAAGAAACAATATAACGCAAGAAATACTAAATTTATACCATTGGCGTACTTAGCTCGAATGAGTGACATTTTTACCGTTACTAATTGTTTGTACATAAGTTTCAACTTTAAAATCAAAATTTTTACAGACAAATACTTAACTTTCTTTCATCAAATATTTATTTGAATTTTCCACGAACATAAGAAATAAACAGGCATCTATTCACATGCTTCATTTGTAATGACCATTATTGCACATCGACAACCAAACCAACTTAATTATTTTAAGCCAATAAGACGCACATTGTGAATTGTAAAGTAAGTTAAGTAAAAAGAAGAAACGTAAGTCATTGGTTAAATAATATACAGGGTGTCCCATAATTATTGCGACAAATTGATAGGGGCCGTAGAGGGCATGAAAATAAGTACCTTATAAACCCCTGTCCGGAAATATGTCATTTAGCCGCTACAGCGCAGGTGCTCCCTGACTCATTAGCTTGCTGTGTTTACTTATTTGTCGGCCTAAAGTCGCCACACCGATTCAGTTCAATGGCTGGCTATCATAACAAAAAAAAAAACAAAAACAATTAAAAAAAAACGCACACCCACACCGATTCAGTTAGTTTCAGTGACTGGTGTGCAAAACGTAAATAGCATTAATTTGATGGTACAATGGAGCATTATTCGTATGCGAAACTTGCTGATATGCATATGATTTACGGAGAAGCTGGTGGTAATGGGAGAAGAGCCGAGAAACCCAACGGTTTCCAGAACGTCATGATCCTCATCATAGCATTTTTGCCATGCGGACAGTAAAGTTTGAGGCAAAGGTTCTGCACCATGTAGAGGCCAATCCGTCCACAAGCGTGCGTGCCATTGCACATGATATGGGAGCGGCACGAAGTACTGTTTGGCGGGTTCTCCGGGATCAACAACTACACCTGTACCGCCTGTTACAAGTCCAAGCCATGGGTCTGGAGGACCATCTGCCGCGTTGGTGGTTGCAGCAGGAGTTAAGACAACCAAACTTTGGTCGCTACGCTTGGTTTACTGACGAGGCCTATTTTACAAGGGATGGTTATTTTAATAGCCGTAATAGTCACATTTGGAATGAAAATAACCCCGATGTCATAGCCCTCCGTAGAGACCAAAATCAGTATGTAATTAACATCTGGGCCGGTATTGTGGGCGAGCAGATCATCGGGACATTTTTGCTCCCACCACATTGAAATGGACACGTTTATACTCAATTCCTGCAGCATATGCTTCCAGAACTATTAGAGGATGTGCCACGGGACATAAGAGCTAACATATGGTTTCAACACGATGACGCCCCAGCCCACTTTGCTTTGCCAGTGCGGCACTATTTGAATGAAATATTTCCTAGTGGATAGGCTGAGGTGGCCCTGTGCATTGGCCTGCGCGATCACCCGACTTAACCCCCTTGGATTATTTTCTCTGGCGCCTTCTAAAAGCTTTAGTGTATGAAAGTCCTGTTCCCAACCAACAAGAGCTACTGGGAAGAGGGATGGCCGCGTCCGCACAGGTTTGGGACATACCGGGGACATTCCATAGAGTTGGCCAATCAATGAAGAATCGTGCCCAGCTGTGCACTCAGCAACGTGGAGAACACTTTGAGTAATTACTATAAGCTCTTTCAATAAACTGGTGTTTTTCCAAATTTTTGCTGTAGCGGCCAAACGGCATATTTCCGATCAGGGCTTTATGGGGCAAAATTGCTTATTTTCATGCCCTCTACAACCCCTATCATTTTGTTGCAATAATTATGGGACACCCTGTATAACCGAAATATGTTAGAAATTAGTGAACAGTTACTCAAAGACTTAGCCATTGAAATACTTCAACAAAATGCCACGTCAAAAATACACAAAATATATCGTAATTCTTTAGTACAAAAAGGTAAAATGTTACTTAAACTATTACAATAGAGGAATTATAGTAATACATGCAAAAATAGTAAATTATTCAACGAGTATACAGTGTGTATAAATAATAAAAAATTCATATAATTCATTAAGTGGTCACAAAGAAACACATTAATTTTTTTATATAAAATATGAGATGCTGTTTAAATATTGCGTCGAATTTTGCAAAAAGAAATATTGTTTTGCTTAACTTTTCATATTTTTGACAAAATATTATGCTCTAAATATTCTGTATAATCCCAATTCACAGTGGTGAGGCGTAGAACTTAGCCCTTTTCATCGCTGATGAAAATAGTAACAGAAAACTACTTATTCACGGTTATGAATGCATTAACTGGGTTATTTCTTTCAATAACTGACAGAAATGATAGGTTGGCGTGTTGAAAATTACGGAATATATATCATGCAAACCAACTGAGTTTTGATTCTGAAATAAACGAATTAGTTATGTATTTACCTACTTCCAAATAAGTTGTGTATGAATGTTACTAAGAATTTTGTATAAGTACCTACTTACTTTTAAAAAAATATATAACTCTGGTGTCACACGCAGTAAAGAAAAAAAAATAGATACATGTGAAGCTTCAAAGTTAATTTTAAATGACCTTAGGGCACCTTTAATGAACCAAAGTAATTGGTTTTAGGAGATACACTAGTGAATAATGGGTGTTATTGTTATTGAGGAAACACATGAATAATAAACATTTTATAGGATAGTGGTGGACAAAAGCATATAGGTATTTCAGCACACAAATAAAAATGAAATATTGATTTTAGAGTTCAGCAGACTCATAAAATAATTAAAAACCTCTTAAATTACTTTATTTGTGTAAGAAAGTAGAACAATTTAAAATAATCCTGAATTTACATTTACTGATTTGCCAATAATGACAAGTATTAAATGACAAGTATTAAACATTATACCTATTCGTATTTGAAGCAGTTGCAAACATTATTAGAGTATAGATAAATAAGCCCTTGCGTCAAACGGATCAGTCAAGGGTTATTTTTGAAACTAAGTTTGTAAAATATCAAACTGAAAAAAGCAGATAAGTAAAAATTAACAAAAATCACTATCGCGCACTTCCACTATTTTTTGGTTAGGCAAACTTAGTTTCAAAACGAACTCTTAACTGAACCGTTTGGCGCAAGGGCTTATTTAATTAATCTTTATTTGTTTTAAAAGTGTGACAAAAACCCAATCAAACTAATGAAAATAATGAATATTTGTTACTCAAAATAAAACCTACAATGTTTTTTCTTTTACTTTTATTGACCAAAAATATAAAATAATTTTAACAAAGCAATTTTTACGACCCTAACCCCAAACAAGTTATTTTTATCCACATGATATGTCTCTAATACCATATTACCGTTGGAGTGGTAGTCTTTCTATCGTGGCAACAGCAGAACGAATAATCTTCCATTTAAAAGCCTCTCTGATATGTACTGCTATAGAATTGACGAAAACCCACGGACATGTAGGTATTTTAGGCACAAAAGCTCTTGTACCTTCACGATAGGGACGCGGAGGCGTGGTTTATCAATAATAATGAATGAATGAATGATGTCCCTTTGTACGATACATGAATATTATCTCAAATAAGTGGTAAACACTAAGTCGGTTTTAACAAGGGATGTTTTCCCTCGCAAAATGCCTATACCTACAGAAAGCAAATGAAAAAATAAAATTTTAATCAGAAGAACAACCAGGACAAAATTACAACTAATAGTATACAAGGTCTAACAAAACATAATGAATAATATTTGGAAGCATACAGAAGACGTCAAAATTATAATAGTGAAACTTCCATTTCTCAATCTAAAAGACCTAAGTACCTACCAAATTTTATGCAAATTAAGCTGTTATTGAGATGCATATTTACAAAAAAGTTTTAAAAGTTTTTAATATTGACATCATGCATTTCTGAAACTCTAAACTTTTGGACTGAGAAAAATTAGACTAGATCCTCATACATATAGTCATTTTAGAGACACCCTGTATATAAATACAGTGTTAGTCAGAAGTAACGAATAGGACAAATAATAGAAAACCGCTAAACCTACAAAAACAAAATTTGATATACAGGATGTTTTTTAAATAGAGGTAAAAAATCGAGAGGCGTATTCCGTGGCCAAACAAATTAGAGTTTTTTTGTTACATACATGTGATGTGAACTGTTTGAGAAAATTTAACCAAATTCGGCGTGCATAGTACGACAGTAGATATGAAACAAAAAATTACCAGCTTTAGAAACTTACCAGGCGGGGGTGTGGGTATAATCGATCAGTATTTGCCAATAAAATATCACCCTGTATAATATTACAAATAAAATAGGTTATCGTATGCGTCATTGTATTATCTTCACTTTTTATTCCTTTACACTTTTCTGTATTCCAAACCGATTTACAACAAAATTGATTTATTTGATCAAGTGGATCTTTACGATACTCATTAGTCATTACATTACTTAAAACAACAATTAATAAACAATGGAATTACGTTGCTATGATTTATTATAACAAACGTTGAACATGGTCACCTTCAGCCATACATGCTTTAGATCTTCTTCAAATTGCAGCTTGAGTACGTGCAAAAATTCCAGTAGTAGCTCTTATCACATCACAACCAGCTATAATTTCTTGACGTAAGTGTTCCTCAGATTCAATGTGAATCTTGTTAACTAATGTCTTGAAATGCCCCGAAACAAAAATAGAGTTCATATCGGGTGATCTGGGTGGCCAACCCAACAAACAATTAAAGTTAAGATTACGTTAACTTGACCTCTGAATTGGTCAAAAACTTTTCATGACTAATTCCATATAAGGGAAGTTTACCTATATTCGTTGGCCTTTTTCCTTATGTGGGGAAAAAAACTAAAGTAATATGGAAGTTAATAATTGGTCGGCAAGAATTTTATTCCAATAAGATAATTGGACCTAAAAGAAATACGGACCAATTTTATGTTAAAATTTCAGAATATAAAAGACATTATTACCAAAATATACCGTAATTATGCCCTTTATATGACATACTTTTGCCAGAGAGAGACAACATTATATGTTTGATTTTATATATTCTAATAGCGATCAGGGATAGGAACAAAAGAAAACTACCTAGTTATGTCAAGCTACTAAGCTACAAGTAGAGTAGGAGTTAGTATATTTATAGATATTTAGATTTTAATATAATATAAAGTCTGTATTTGTGGGTTTCTATTCAACAAATTGTACAAACCAGGAATTTGTTCGTATAATGTGATAACCAAACTTTCATAAAAATAACGCGCCTAATAAATATATATTTTTATTACAGCCTCTTAATAATATTACTATACTGAAAAATAACCTAAAATAAAAACTGAATGTACTTCGTGATAAAATGTGTTTAATAATCTTTCGTCATAAATGTATTAACTAGTATTATCTGTATTAACATAATTTTATTGAGTAATCAATTAGAAATAATGAACAAAACATTTAGTGTTTATTACAACATGGCCGCTCAAACAAAATCAACTTTGAAGTCAATTTGTCTGTAAGTTTTAACCTATAGGGCAGATTGCTTATGCCAATGTTAACGTCACAGGAAAATATTAACTTTGTGGTTGAAATTTACTCCAAATGAAGATATTTTATGGTAATTTATTAGCAATTTAATTATTACTAGGTACCTACATATAAAATTCTACTCTTGGATTTATTTGTGATTGAAAATTCAAATTAAAGCCAATAATGATAAATAAATATTTTCTAACGGAATTCAATTCGAATTTCAATTCACGTGCACTACTGAATTCATCTGACACGATAACAGTCATAAAAATACTTATACCTATATGAAGTGTTTATCGATATATTATCATTAGATTGATTTAATATGCAGTGTTGGCTTAAATTCGTTTACAACTCTCTAATATTGTGTAGGGCTTAGTTTTCACTGCAGATTGCTAAAACACAAAATAATTTCTACGCGCTATTACATGAAGATATGTCGGAATACATATAACAAGAAGCTTGTTCCCTAAAAGACCTTTATAAGACACACTTACATCGAAGTATTTTTAACAAGTAAATTTGTACCATAATATAGAACAATATTTCTAGTAGGTTAATTGAAATGGTCAAATATTCTTTAGAAGTTATCAACAAAGTTGAAAATAGGTTTATATTGTAATAAAAATAGGACTTAACCAATTGAAGGATTTAATAGTTATTACCTTATTTTTAACTACCATTTAGTTGAAGACAAAATAAGTTTTACAATTTCGTAATAAATATGTAAATATTTACTTATTGTAATAATTTAAAAAATCCTTGGATATTGAAGACAGATTTCTAGGCGAAATTAAGTAAATTATAACTTCGACTTACACGTTATTGGAATGTTAGCATTTGAAAACATAGAATAGGTAAAGAATATGTAATTTCGAACTGTATAAATTGACATATATTTCATTTTACTTGGAAGGCATTATATTACTCTTAGTTAACAAATTTTTGACTAAAATTATGGTATTATAAGATTTTGTAACATTGAAGACTATTTTTATGGAGGAAAGTAGTAAATCTTGATCAGTTCAGGATTATTTTTCTTGTGTAGTAGTCTATTAGGCTTAAATGCTAGTTGGGAAGGTTGACCTGGTTCTTGAGTACCTCGTCCAACGACGTTATTACTGAATCTTTCATTTAAAAATTCATGGGCAGTCAAACTAAAACGTGGGGAAGCTTCGTTATGTATAAACCACATTGTTTCTCCTAGCGCATACGTTTTCAAGAAAGTGTCTGTATTAGGCACCGGTTTAAAGTAAAAAAGTAATATCCAATAAGATAATTTCAAATAATATCCTCCCATACATTTAAAGAAAACTAACGTTGCAATCGAGATTTCATTATGGTGTTTATTGCGGAAGTTCGTTATAGGATCTTTGGAAAAATTTGCTTCGTCGATAAATATCTTCCTAGTACTTGAGTCTTTTTCAACTTCGTGTAAAGCAGCTTGTTCCAACTCAGGCGTTCGAACATTTAAGATCTTGCAGGAATTGGATATTTCTGAAACTAACCTGACTCCTGACGCCTGCCGCTGAAAAACACTTATGAACATTCTTGGATTTGGAAATCTTTCCATATAAATTCGCCTAGCTATAAATGTAAACATATTGGCCACTTTAGCGTTTGAATATGCATAAGCCATCATTAAAACTTAATCTTTTTTAAAATAAGCTTAATTTGACAAAACACAATATTAAATAAGATGGCGGCTTGTTGTCATTGTTTTGCATGGCCTCCCTAAAATATGTTTAAGTAATTTAAGTAAAAAATGGACTTGATGAAATAAATCAATTTTATTGTTAATCGATTTGGAATACAAAAATGTGTAATGAGACAAAACGTGAAGATAATACAATGGAGCATATGATGACCTATTTTATTTGTATATTATAAAGGGTGATAGATATAAACAGGGTGGCCAGATGAAAACGAAACAGACTGGAACTGCATCAAGATTGCAGAAAAACGTTCACACCCGTCGATTTTAGATTAAAGGGGGATATTCTTTTCTGGTATTTTTAATTCAGCCACTTTCACCCCAAAGCAAAGGTAAGCACCACCCCAAAATATTGAAATGGCATTGGGGGTTGAGCAATATTTATTTTGAAAGCACTTACAATTCTCTTTACAACAGACTAAATTTTATAATTCCTCCCAATACCTAATAAGAATTTTGATTTTAAAGAAATGTACAAACAATTAGTAACGGTAAAAATATCACTCATTCGAGTTAAGTACGCCAGTAGTATAAATTTCGTATTTCTTGCGTTGCATTGGTTTTTGGCGATTTGTTATCACTTTCGTAAAAAACCACAATCGTAAAAAAAATGAATACTATACACAAGCGTTGGTTGGTAGTTTATTTAATTCTGTTTTTGAAAATTAAACACTTTAGTTTATTCCATTGCGGAAAGGGTAGATATCATTTCGCTTTACTTGAACAATGAATGTGTGAATAGAACAGCTCAGCTATTTAATGAACAACATCAAGATCGACATGGCAGGAGGAAGTATGTTCTGGTTAGTACAAAAAATTTCAAGAGACAGCCAATAAAAAACGAGAAATTGAACAACCTATAATTAATGAAGCTAGTGAAGTTGCAGGTTTGGGACAAGTTCATCTTGATCCTACATTAAGTACGAAGCAGCTGGCATCTGTGTCTGGGATCAATCGAACTAGTATACAAACCATTTTGAAGAAGGATAAATTCCATCCATATAAAATACATTAAGTCTAGGAACTTCATGAGGATGATTATGACCGCCGTTTGCAATTTTGCGAAATAATGAGTGAGCGAGCAGGGAACGATCCACAGTTCCTTTTAATTGTTTTTCTCATGAATGCAGTTTTTTCTTGAATTTGACGATAAATTGTCACAATTGCCGCTATTGGTCCAATTCAAACCCAAGAGTTTTCACGAGGTGCATACACAGCAACCGGAAAAATTAAATGTATGGGCTGGCATTTTTGGTGACCAGCAGGTGGGTCCTATTTTTCTACCTGGTAATTTGACTGGCCAAATGTATTTGCAATTACTGGAAGACGCTATTGACCCTGCCTTGACTGATATTATTGAAAATGTTGCAGAGTATGATGAAAATCATTTGATTTTTTAACAGGACGGTGCTCTTCTGCAGTATGCATTAATTGTCTGTCAGTATTTTGACCAACGTTTTCCACGGAATTAGATTGGGAGAAAAGGCAACATTGAGTGGTCTCCACGTTCACCGGATTTATCGCTCCTTGATTTTTTTTTTGTAGGGATACCTGAAAAGTAAAAACTATAAAACACAGCCAGCGTTGCTGCAAGATTAGCGTAAAAGAATCGTCGACGAATGCCGTCGAATCACTCCCGATATGCTTCAGAATGTGCTCGAACAAAATCTTTATTCTTGTATGGAAGCGGACGGTGATCAGTTTGAGCATTTAATCAACTAAGTAGTAGGTAAGCAACTAAACATAACGTAAATTTTAAAATGTAAATTTTTTTCAAAGTATTTTGCGGAATTATAAAGTTTGAAGTCTGTTGTAAAGAGAATTGTAAGAGCTTTCAAAATAAATATTACTCAACCCCCATTGCCATTTAATTATTTTGGGCTGATGCTTACCCTTGCTTTTGGGTGAAAGTGATGGTGTCAAAAATACCAGCAAATAATGTCCCCCTTTAATCTAAAATCAACGGGTCTGAGCGTTTTCTACAATCTTGACCAAGTTCCTGAAAATGGCTGTTCGTTTTCATTTTTCTGCCCTGTATATACATTTGGCAAACAATGATCGATGACACTCACACCTCCGCCACTAGTAAGTTTTTAAGTTGGTTAAATTATCTCAAGTGGTTTATAAATTAAAAAACTGTTTTTTTTGTAATTTTTAACACGGTGTAGCTGGACAATAGCTGTTCTAAGACCCCACATTTTTTTTAACAAAAAACCCTTATTTTTTGGCCACCGAATACACCCCTGCATTTTTACCTTTACCTTTTTACTTAAAAAACACCTTATTTAGGGTCACCTGACCCATTAATAGTATCAGCGACGTTGTCAAGTTTACCAGTGTTTCCCAGAAATACTAATTTTTTTTTTTTATGGAACACCATATATATTTATACACATTTAGATAATAATACTTTCTTTTATGTACATATCTATTCTCTCTGACAACGTCGTCGTCGTCATTGCTATCAGGTATTGAATCGAGCGTTGTTAGTACACTCTGTAATCAAATTTTGTTCTTGTGGCTTTAGCTACTTATAATTTTGTTTCTAAATCTAAATCGAAAATAACAGAATTTATATTTTGTGTTTTGCAGTATACAAATTGCTTACTGCAGATTTGAATTAAAGTCCCATCGGCCAAACCATGTAATTTTAATCATGTGTTACCTAAATTAAATATCAATGAATTATAAAAAAAATGTAAGTTTTGTACCTTCAAAGTATTTCCAAAAACATATCGCAATATTCAGCACAGCTGGCATCAAATTTTACTTAAATCATAAAAGTATCCCCTTTGGCAAACTCAGCACTGCCTATATATTTTGAAATTGAGAGGGCTTAAAGCATAAGCAGATCTCGGAGCGGAACAGTGAGGGAGGCGAAATCAGCGTTGGTGTTAAATTATTTAGTTCCTTTCAACAGCAAAGTGTTTTTCCTGATCCTAACCCAGATCGACATTGTGATTTACTAAGAAATACAGTAAGTTATTTATCTGGTTTTACGTTTATTTGTACTACAATTTATCATCTTAAGGGTTATACCTGAGCAAGCTGATACTGCTATTTATTTCTGCAAGTAACTATTTCACAATGTTCGATTTAGTCAAAAAAAAAAACACGTAAACTATTCAAAAATTTTAATATATTATTATACATATTTATTCAACTTATTTATTCAAAATTTATTCAAATTTTAGTAGAACAAAATCAATAAACATAAATTAAATTAAAAAAAATTATTAAAAAAATAGACTTAAAAAACTCCAGGCACGTCACCTATTTTAAACAAATAAAACAAAAAACACTTTGTGATCTACAACACTGTGATAAACTTCTTGAAGAAGAAAATGTAATTTTTTAAATATTTTATAATTACCTATCACAGTATATTTTCAGATAAAGAAAAATACAAAAACTGTTAACTAGTAGTATACTCGAAAATTATGTTGACAATAAAAACAATGGTAATTTTGCAAGATTTTTCCAAATATGTGCAGAAAAATGTAATATTTTAATCGAAATGGCGTTTATCCTAGGTAATTTTGTGGAAAAATAATATCTGAAAACGGTATTTAACGCCACGCCCCCCACCAAACGGTCGCCACCATAGCTAAGACCTGTGACGTCAGACGACGTTCGTACGTGTACACCTAAATACACCAGTGTTCTTTAGTGTGTATCTGTATACGATTTCTATTTTCAGACAACGCAGTACATTCGTTTAGAATAGTTAATTTGTCATTTGTGTTATATGTTGTGTTAAATACAAAATGGTATTGAATAAAGTTGCAAAGTAGACTCGCAAAATGAGCACAGAAAGTGCATATCCAGGGCAAATTGAAGAAGTATTGCATTATGTCATTATTATTATTATTATTATTATTATTATTATTATTATTATTATTATTATTATTATTATTTTTTTTCCAGTAAACACCTTCCGAAGCTCCGACACATTCGGAGATGTTCTGGAAAGTCAAGCAATGACCACTCCCCACTCCGTGGAGTCAGTAATCATTGCGCCCGTAAATCGTGTGTTCTGAGCAGACGTAGCGAACCAAGGACGATTGCCTTCTGCATTCTGCCGGCTAAGATCTCTGCCGAATTTTGACAAGCCGGTATGATCTTTAAATCAAAAAGCAACGTATGTCTCATTCCACCCAGGACGCCTATAATTAGCACCACAATCTTAACAGAGTGGTCTGGATACAGCCTGCGGAGCTCGGAGAGAAGATCTCGATATTTCCTCCGTTTTTCCTCCTCTTTTAGGACGATGTTGTTCTCTGCGGGAGCCGAGAACTCAATCACAAACATCGTCCTAAGCTGGTGGTCGAGGAGGACTACATCAGGCTTATTGGCTTGGATTTGCCTGAGGGTGGGGAATGAATAGTTCCAATAAATTCGGCACTTCTCATTCCCCACTACGGATTCTATATCCCCCGGAGCATAAGGCAGCACTGGCGTCTCGTCTATCTCATACGAGTGTCGTAAATGATAATACAACACCCGTAAGGCTGAATCGTGTCTTTGGATATACGCCGTGGCCGCATATACCGGACAAGCAGACAGGAGATGCATAAGCGTCTCCGGCGCTAGGCGGCAGGCCCTGCAGCTGGTATCAGGAACCTCGATACCCAAGACACGACTACGATAGACGAGTGTGTTCATTACACCATCTTGGCAAGCCATTATGAATCCCTCGGTCTCAGAGTTCAGCCCCGCTGACCTCAAAAAAGCAAAGGTCAGCCTTTCAGATAAGCCAAGCCCCTCTAGATGTCGGTAGAAGAGACCATGCATTGGCTTATCCTTATGTAGCTGCAGAAGATGATGCGTTTCTGCAGCTTTAATTAAGGCTTTTAACTGAGCAGGATCCGACTCGGTGACAGAGTCTGGATTTTCCCGCTCAGTATCGAACACAAGACCAAGTTCATCGGCTGCTCTTCTCGCTGCCTTATACACAAACGCTCCTATCCCTGCTGCTTCATGGTCTTGGACCATGCAGAGAAGGGGATCCGAGCTCCTGATGACTTTGCAGGCCTCCTCCAAAACCACTCTACCCTGGAGACACTCCAAACTCAAGAGTCCACGGCCTCTCGATTTCTTGGGAAGTATAGCCGCGGAACGGACGATCTTGGATGCAAACTCCGATGGAGATGCATCATTTTACGGGTCCCTACATCGAGTTGCCTCAGCTCTTCTTGCGTCCATTTCACTACTCACTACTACTTATTATTATTATTATTATTATTATTATTATTATTTATGCCTCAAGTGCAAAACGTAAATGTTTATTGCGCGCGACGTAAAATTGTCACAACACGTTGAGTGTAATAAACGCTTTTTGTACGAGTTGCATACAATAATTTTTCTATTAATTTTTAATAAATTACATGTTCTAATATTTTCGTAATCCAGTATATAATAAGCATGATTGAAAATAATTTAAAATATGCAATTGTTTAAAACGTAATACAATTTCACAGAAAATAACTAAATATGACGTCGATTTGAATGTTTATATTTGACATGATCACAAAACGCTGCAGTAGAATGACAGATGAGTGCAATAACATTTTTCCACTAAATATAGTTCAATAAAGTTTTGTTTTTTGCATGAACTTGGAAAAAATCTTTTTATTCATTACTTCCTGCAACCATCTCAAACATATATATTAAACTCGAGACATTGCGGATTTGATAGAAGTTTAACACAAAGAAAAGTCGTTTTAGATTCAAAGCCCTTATGTGGAGCAGCTACTCTGTGGGAAACTAAGTTAAAATAGATTAAGACACAAAAGGAAAGCTCTTACAGGAACCGAGTATTCCGGTCCATTAATCTATGACTAGAAAGTCTGCCTTCAAGAAATGAAATTTTCAGCAGTTTTGACTCCTCTTATTGCAATATACAGTGTGGACCACCTCCTAAGTTTTCTTTCTTTTGATGCAAAACAAAGAAATATTCGTCAATTTCATCATGAGGAAAATATTTTATGGATATACTCATTTCCTAAAATTCTACCCCTCAGCGGGGATGATCTTTACCTTTAAATTATTAAATGGAAAATTGTGGATCTTAAAAAATTAAAGTTCATAAATTATTATCTGAGAAATGATAAAAATGTAGCATAAGTAAAAAATATGAGAGTAAAACATATAGGAATAATTTAACAAATAAACTCTGTAGTACTTCATTTACATTTCATGCGCTTACTGAAACCTCTCACAGCAATGATTTAACAAAGTGAAGTACCGCCAATACTTACAAAAGAATATTGGATTTGTTCCAACACAGCTAGAATCGATTACGAACCGTCCAGAACTAGTTAGTCAGTTCAGTTGTTAATGTACTCTCGACGAATGCGACGTAAGACGGTGTTGGTCAAACATTTCTCACGGTTCTTAACCGGTTTTCTACGGCTGTTGGAACACACCTATTGTCAAGCGATTCAATCTGAAAAACCTATATACTTATTTTTTGCTATGGCCACACCTTACACTAAAGCAAATATGACACATATGATATTAGTTTACGATTATTGCCAAGCAAATGGTCGAGAGTCGATGAAAGTGTACAGACAGATTTCCAAATAGCAAATTCAAGCACCGGTAGTTTTACTCCTTCAACGGTCGATTATAGACGGAAGAAGATCTGAATCTGAGAATCAGACATCTATATTTGGAACTTTGTCAAATTGAATCGTTACTTTTTTATAACTAATGACGATACTTCTTGTCATTGTTAACTTGTTGCTACGAGGAATTTTAGTAAGCAATAATGCCCGTTTGCACTGAAGTTGTACTAAGAATAAGTCTTTAGGTAAGTATATTTTTCTTCTGTTTTCCTAATTAACAGCTGTTATAAGGTTTACACGTCATATTCAATGTAAAAAATATATTTAATTAGACGATATGCAGAAATATTTTAAATTTTGCAGATGTACAGTGCGTCCCTAAAGTCACGCACAAATTCATTATTAAGTAAATAAAACACATAAATGAAAATTCTCCAAACAGGTCGATCTTTGATTTTAATTTACTTATTTCCAAATAATAATTTATTATACAGGGTGACCTACCTTTGAGTAATGACGTCACATGACGGATTATCCTAGCTGAGCTGTTTCCAAAAATGTATCACATGTTGCTTTTAATTGTTACAGGGTGGGCAACAATACCCAAATTATTTATAAATACCAAAGTTATTTACAAAAGAATAAACGTACTAAAAAATTTATTGAAATTACTACACGTCATTTTAAAGTGTCTACTGGAACGTACTCAATTTATAAAAACATTGGTGTTACATAGAAAACGCAGAGAAACGCGATCGATCGAGAAAATTTTATTGTTCGCTAATAAAACCTTTTGACACAAAAACCTAATTTAAATTTTAAAATTGTTGACCATTTACTGCCAGAGGAGAAACAAATTCTTGTTGTACACTTTCAATAACTTCAGGCGGGATGGCATGAACTTCTTGTCGAATTCGTTGCTTGAGATTGTCAAGATTATTTGGCTTAGTGGCGTATACTTTGCTCTTTACATATCCTCAAAGGAAAAGATCTAGCGGTGTTAAATCTGGCGGGCAATTTCTTAGGTCCTCTTCTGCCAATAAACGGATGAGGAGACACGTCATTTAAGTAGCAGCGAACAGTGATGGCATAGTGCGGCGGTGCACCGTCTTGCTGTAATCAAATTGTATCATTGGGCAAATCTGGTTTTTCTTCATTGGGGAACAGTACAACTAAGGCAGGAACTAAATCAATTAAAGAAAATCTAAATATCTTGCCCCATCTAAATCTCCTTCAAAGAAATACGGCCCAATATTCGATTATTAACAATGCCGGCCCAAACAGTGACCTTCTGGGGACGCTGAGTGTGTGCTTCCATCGTTCAGTGTGGATTGTGATCTGACCAGTGTGGATATGCGCTTGACAAAATCCGGATCTGCCTGACATTCTGTCATCATCATTTCGCAAAACTCTGTTCGTCTGTCGAAATCGTCGGAGAATTATTGCACTAAGTAAACTTTGTAAGGATGGTACTTCCTTTATGAAGAAATCTACCCAATGTGCTTTTACTCACACTTAAATCACCTGCTAGCTTTCAAGGGTCAAAAGGGCTTGTAACTGCATATCTTCATTTAGTATACTTGGTCGACCAGATCTGGGCCGATCTTTAACGTGACCATGGTTTTGAAACTTTGCTTCAGTTCGGCTTATAGTGGATCGATTTGTATGTGTTTTATTAAACAAAACACAAACTTCCTCATGAGTTCGAATTCTATCACCATACCCGATCATCATGAAAATTTCAATCCGTTTCACTTAGATTCATGTTTTTACAAAAAAAAAACAAGTTAATTAATTAAAAAATATTTAATACTTTAAGAAATAACCAGTTAAAATGGATTCACTCGTACAACCTTAGCGAACTGTTCAAAATTGATTGCCTGTAAAAAATGCACGAGCACGTTCTATTAGACAGATAAAATTAAAAAAGCATCAAAGATATGATGACAAAAATTTTGGCATTTGTAAATAATTTGAGTATGGTTGCCCACCCTGTAACAATTATGAGCAACCTGTGATATATTTTTGGAATAGCTCAGCTAGGGTAATCCGGAAATGGGAAAAAATGTGGTGTTCCATTAAAAAAAATGTGACATTACTCGAAGGTAGGTCACCCTGTATATTAAATTATTATTTGAAAAAAAAGTAAATTAAAATCAAAAATCGACCTGTTTGCCTTTTATTTATCTAATAATGAATTTATGCGTGACTAGGAACGCACTATATAACAAAGACATTTGCAATTTACAACGAAGATTATAGGGGACCAAAAACTGTCTAAATAACCTCATTATAGGTAAGGAGGTTTGAAACACTTTATTTTTTACTTGATGTTACTGCTGAAATATAGTTAAATGCCGCCGACATGTATCCATTTTTTCTCGTGGATTAAAAGCTTGTTAATGCCCGTATACAGGGTGTTCCAGAATGATGATCAAATATTTTACTAGTGTATTCCACAAGCCATTTCAGGGGGGATCTTCATATGAAATTTTTCAATTTGGGTCCTTACTGTTGAGATATTCGAGTCTCAAAATGGCGGAGAAATATAGTTTTTTTATTTTTCCTTAAAAACGGCTACGCTTAGAAACTTCAATTTTGATACACATTATCAGCTAGTCAAGCTATTTTGAGGTTGTGTCTTTTCCTTGACTCATGTTTCTAGAGGGTGGTAATAAGCAACCCCTAGATTTATTTCGTTTAGAACTTTTTCCTGCAATGGCCGATTTTAACAAAACTTTTTTTTTAAATACTACATATAATTATACTACTTTTTTCTCTCTTATAATTTTTTAATACAACCTTCAGTTTGCGCGGAAAAAAATAAAAATTGTTTTCCTGTTGAAATCGGTCATTGCAGGAACCATCATTCTGGAACACCCTGTATCATTAATAACTATTAAGCTAATATAATATTGTTAATACTTACAAATGTATAAAAAAATATTCCAAATATAGACAAGAAGCTAATACTGAATGAGTAGGTAACTATATTAATTATTATTTTTAAAGTTATACACAAACAGATACAGATAATGCCTACTTAGTTACCCAAATTTATAGGACTCGACTATTTGTAGACTGTTGCACTGAGCATAGACACAAATTTAATTAAGATGAAATCAAAGTAGCCGCCAACCAGCTCTCCAGGAAGTTAGATAATTTCACGTTAATTTGATATGAAGGTAAAGTTAATTTAATTTAAGTTGTTGTATATGCATACAGAATAGGGTGTAATGAAAATTTTACTTCATTTGCATTACTATCAGTGGAGGAACTTAAGAGTTACCTCAAAATTTTTTCTACTACCTTACATGAAACATTATGTAACAACATTTGATAAGGGGAATATAAATTTGAAAAAATAAGTTCTACAAATTTTCAGTGGCCTAAACCTATCAATTAACTTTAATAGCAAAATATCTATATAGAATTTCTTATTTATACTGCATCGACTAGTATACAGGGTGATTCCAAGGTAGAAGCATTTATTTTAACAAATGATTTCTAGGACGATTATAAAATAATTTCTCAACGGGTTAACTATTTAAAATGTAGTAACTAGATTATATGATTAGAGCCAGATCATATGAATCTTTCAGATTTTTTTGGGATGTGTATAACAGAGTGTGAACTGATGCAAGATAGTTTTCGCCGTCGCCTAGAAGCATACTTATTAGCTCGTTTGTGAAAATAATTTCGATATTTTTTTGTAAAATTACCTAATATCGTAAGTAGTAAAACGCAATAAGACGACGTCTTTAAAATTGCTACGTACACTATACAAGAAAGTCGGTTTCAAAATATCTGTTTTTTTTTAATTTCTCAATTACATCTGGTAAATACAGGCTAGGACATTAGGCTTCTAATATTTTTAGTGATGTTTGTTTAATGTTGCAGTCTAAATAAAAATAATACGGTGTGGTTCCATAATTATTTTGCCAGCATAGTTCATTTTCTGGACAATTTTGAATGATAAAATCATTAATTTTAAAGGAATACGAGAAAAATGTATAAAACATTTACATTTTAACAAATTCTGATTATTTCGCTGACCTGCATAAAACATTTATGTTTAGACCATTCAATTGAATTTAAACCAAAACTACTACAACATCCGCCTAGCTGTTTTCAATTTTAAAACTGTAACTAAATTTGCAGCTTCACAAACTTACAAACTTCTCTCATTTAATTGGTGGTTTTGCATAAATTATACTCGTATTCACTGTTTTCGGAGCTCCAGTACTATATCACAAATATAACTGCAGTTAAAAGTTTCTACATTGCTGTATGACACCTCGGTTCTTGTTAATTAATGGCAGAGTTTATATACTTTCTATACAGGGCTTTTGTTTTGAAAGTTATTTAATTCTATTTGCATTCATTAGTACAGCTAGAAGTTTATGAAGCAAATTTAGCTACCTAAAATGTAACAAAATGTTTTCATAATTAAAGGAATGCATTACAATATATTACAAAACCAAAAAAAAATATTATAGAAAAATAAAACTTACGGTTCCATTCCTGCTTACTAAAAATGAATAAAGATTTTGCAAATATGATAAAAATATACAGTAATGAAAATGGAAAAAAAATTATATATATATAGAATGTAAAACCAAATACATAAAACAGTATAAACTATTCATTACCATTTATAAAATATAATTTCTGCAACATTTTTAAAAAATATTTTACCTGTAACTCTGCTCGAATATCTGTTCGTTATTCATATTTCGTTGCTGCATAGATTACATTATACCGAAACGTAATTATTTCATGAAATGAAATCAAAATATAATTGCTTTAAAATTCGTTCTACCTCTCCATTATATTTATTTCCTACTTCATGGCAAATATTTCCTGTTTACTTCCCATTTCATCTAAAAATATGTAATTGTGTTTGGACAATGAACTGAATAATAACTGAATATTTTAGATTTATTTTAATGAAATTAACCAAAGGATATTTTAGTTCATCATTCATGAACTAATAAATTGTTCACTGATTGACTTTTATGAGAACCGCTACATAAATCAATATTATGTAATGAATAAAGCACCATAATTTTTTGCGCCAAATTTTGTATTAAAAATGTATATTGTTTTACTACTCATACACAGTCTTTCCTTGACCGCACAGCGGCATGTAGTGCGCCCAAAATATACATTTTTCGTGGAAGTTTGTCTGTCTCACTTTAGATCTGGAAATATAGGGTTAACTATGACTAAGTACAAAAAAATTAACCACGTGCTCAGGAAGGCCTAAAAGACAATAAAAAAATTATTCCAGAATTTTAGCTCGATATTTAAAAAATGGGGCAAAACCCTTTTTTCCTACGGAAAATCGGCGCCTATGATAAGAATCGACTGAGATGGCTAAGACCCATAGATAAAACTTACAGCTGTCAACAATATCTACTACCATCGTCGTTTTTTGCAGCATTTCTAAATGTAGAAACGAAAATTAACATTCTTAATAGTAATAATACCTGATAGATAGTTAATCCACTTAGCTCCAGTATTTTGCATTCGTTTACCATTATTTCGTTATAAACTGGTAGAACTACATATTCGCTCATTACAGCCACTCACTACCGATAAAAGACACTTCCCGTAGGTACAATTAGATAGATTAGATTCCTATTTATTATAACAAAATCGAGCGAAAGGAATAATGACGTTTTAGTGTAACCGCGGGAGTCTTGTCCCATAACCTAGAAAACCAATCCGGCGAACTATATTGTAGGAAATTATCTGCACCCAACACAAATATCTTTATTTAATAACTATAAAACGTTTAAAAATTAAAATAAGGCACTAAAAACTGCAGAAGAACAGAAAATTACAACGTAAACACAGGAATTCAATTATGACATGACAGTGTGACAGTGACACTGACTAATGTGTAATGAGCGACTGTTGCATGCTTGTAGAGTATGCAACCAACAAGCATTGGCGGCATTAAATAAGGATTTAAAATAATATCGAAAAACATTTTTTTTGACTTTATAAATAAGTTTGGAATTTTTTTGAAGGGTGATTCCGTTAATACTTATTTTTCCCTATCCCCTCTTAAAATATTTGTACTAAGTCATAGTTAACCCTGTATACAGGTAACCTTATATTTCCTGAAAAAGCAGACTATGAGCTTTCAATTGGTAAGTATACAGGGTATCCCAACGAAAACTTGACCCCACCTATAATTAGAAAACTGAAAAATATATGAAAATTCGCCGAGACCCGGCGATTTTTGTTCTTGACAGTCAAGCCAACTTGATATTTTCATCCCCCTAATTTCCTAGCATCCCCTACTTTAAAATTTTCAATAGAACTACCCCACTTATGGCACATCATTTTAAAACCTTTTTCAATGTGAATACAGTGATGCATCGTTTTAGAAATCGGTTGAGATTTCACAGAATTATTGGCTAAAAAGTTGACAAACCACATTACCTATTTTTATTGATCTGTCGATCAGTTTACAAAAAAAATATCAAAGGAAAAAGCTGAAGCAAATAGTAAATAAGATTTATTTAATGTATTGCTAAAAATGACCTCCGTTAACTTGCGTACAATAATACAGTCTGTTTTCAAATTCTGTTCGAATATTATTAGACATTCGTTGTTATTAATCGGCATTCTTCTACACTCTGACGTAGCACTTTAAGTGTTTCAGGCTACCACAAGTGAGGTAGTTCCATTTGAAATTTTAAGATTGGGGTAGCTAGTGATTAGGGAGATGAACATATGAAGTTGACTTGACTGTCAAAAAAGCTCCCCCAAAATTTTGAAATATTTTTCGGTTTTCTAATTATAGGGGGGGTCAAGTTTTCGTTGGCAGACTCCTGTATATTTTGTTTCATTAAACAGCCTGTGAAGTTGTACGCCAACAGTATAAACATTAATGTTTCAACAACCCATGTTGAGAACCTCTTAAACAGGTGACAACCTTATACATGATTGTATTGCCAATTTCCAAAAGGTACAATATATTATTGAAACCGATTTATAGTTCACCTCCATAATTCAGAATTAATATTTTTAATGCATAATTAATGATTCTACCCGGTTTTGATTAACAAACCTAGCCAATTCCTGTTAACGTACATGCTCTTACAATAATAATGACACTCCCTCCAAACAATTCATTTATCCTAGGGTAAGTCCTCAAGCAAGACTGGTAATTTTTCTTGAAGAAAGTGCTAATAGCTCTCTATAATTAAATTATTTGGTAGAACAATAGGACCCATTAGATTTGATCTTATTATACCGGCCCAACCATTTATTCTAATTTCATGTTGAAAGTGTCATGACAGCATATGTCCAACAGACAGATATTGTCACTTGATTCTGATGCTCGATTGAGATTTTGTCATTTTATTTATTTATAAGAATGACTGATATTCATTTTCAAAATAAAATCTTTTTTACTGGCGAAGCGTGTTTTACAAGAACTAACTTCCATAACAAACATATCTACGCTGAAGAAAATCCACACGCTATAAGACCAAGACACTTTCAACATGAAATTAGAATAAATGTTTGAGTCGGTATAATAGGGTCAAAACTATAGGTCCTGTTTTTCTACCAAATAATTTGAATGCTGAGATTTAATTGCTCTTTGCCAGTTTAGATATTGCCGATTCTTAATGAATCACTCTGTATATGGTTGACGTGCAGAAATAGATGTAGTTCCCAATTCGAGTGGGAGATATATGGATCATCCAACTTATAGTCTTAATCAGTGACTACCGCCTCTTCCTATACCTCAACATTTGAGAACATTTGGAACATTTTTCAAGATACAAAACTAGTTACAATGACAGGCACTCTAACCCCGGTACGGCTCAAATAGCAGAAAGCAACTGCTATAGGTACTACGAAATCATGACCTGTTTCATACTACGCTTAATAAAATTTAAACTTATTGATAATATTGTGAGAAACAACAAGTTTATTACAGGGATGGCCAGTACGGAATAAGATTCATATCTTTTGAATGAATATATATTTTTTTAAAACACCGAAACACGTGAACGTGATTTTTTCGGTTATATAATACTTAATTTTTCTTCAACCCCCTAACCCGCAGCTACCCCTACTATTTTGTAAATGGAAACATTAGGCATGAGAGGGCTCGTTGAAAAGCTTATTGTAGCATTTAAAAATGCTACTTAGTGTTTAATTAATACATTTTAAGAAAAAAGTCATACTAAAACTATTTCTCACGACATCTAGATATTGCTGGTTGTCTAAATAATTTTTCCTTTGTGGTCTGTATCTCGCTGCCCTTTGTTTGATTTATTCAAATTAATAGAAAGCAAAAAAAAGATAAAAAAACGTTGGAACTGATTAAGGCGAGCTAGCGAGACTACGAGTAGAATAAACATAGGTGAGAGTGCACAAAAATTTAAATAAAAGTGGTGATCAAAATAGTTTTACTGGGCAAATTTTCACCATTATATTATTTTGTTAAGTGCAAAATCTCACCCTACAAATTACTTGCAACTTCACATATAAGGCCGTACAACATTTTAGGTAAGCAACATGGCTCTGTTCTGGTTCATCAGTTAATTCCGTACTTTTCCATTTTTAAGCATTTTCCCTTTCCTTCTTGAAATAATATCTGTTAAATTTAAACGCTAAAATTTGGGCAATATCAGACCAATACTGTTCTGAATAAGGACGAGTTAACAAAGTCGAAGCCACCAGAGATCTGATTTTTTTTTTTGAAAACCATTGGATTCTGGTAAACCAAACTACATTACTTGTATTTACATCATCCCATTATTAAAGCACGCCAAGCTGTCGCCATCTTGTTCCGCCAGTGATCAAAGGAAATCCAGCTAAGCCAAATTCATTTATCTATTTAAAAGTTATTAATTGAACCTAATTTTATCTCAAATTATTATCCATCTATATTTTAATTTAGTAATATAAATGTACGCAAGCGTATACGTATACCTATGCAAAGAGTAGGCAATTATACAAAAAAACTGTCACATTTTATTCAAGAGTCAATGCTTTAATCAAATTATTTAAATTCATGGTTTAATATCCTTTGTCCCGTTGATAAAATTTAGTTAATTCTATATATTTGCAGTCTGTGTGTTTTGTGTCCTAGATAGTAATATAAGTCTCAAAAATCGTTGTTTTTAATTTTTTAATATAGCATAGTAATCAATAACAAGTTTTTTTCCATTTATAAATTGAAACAACTAGATAATAAACTCAATGCCGCAAATGCTGCAAATGTCCTCCATTCACTGTTTGGCATTCTCCAAGACGATAGTAAAAGCTGTCCACAGCATTCCGAATGACTTCAGCTGGTAAATTATGCATCTCCGCCCTAATCTTGTTCTTTAAATTCTCAATATTATCCAGTCTGTCCTGGTAGACTCTTTCTTTCAAATATCCCCAAAGAAAATAAGCCGAGGGATCTTGGCGACCATTCAATTGTACCCCGTCTACCAATCCAACGATTTGGAAACATTCCATCTAAGTATCTTCGAGTATCATTACCAAAATGTGAGGGAGCGCCATCTTGTTGGAACCAAATTCTTTCATTCGGTATATCTGGATGGAATTTCATGATGAAAAAATCACAGCTAGAGCAGGTATCAGGTCAAATGTTAGGAAATCCAGGTAGCGTGCGGCAGTAAGATTTTTTTTAAAAAAAGAATGGGCCGAAAATTCTGTTGTTGATGACACCTGCCCATATATTAACTTTCTGTGGGTGCTGCGTATGCGATTCGTATGTCCAGTATGATTTTTTCTGGGACCAAAAGCGATAGTTGTGCCTGTTAACCACTTCATTTAAATAAAACGTAGCTTCGTCCGAAAAAAGTACGTCACGTTGAAAAACATAATCGCCACACCTTCTCATCATTTCCTCACAAAATTGTAATCGCCTATCATAATCGTCTTCCAAAAGCTTTTGGACAAGACATACCTTATAGGGGTGGTATTTCTCTTGTTTCAAATACATTCGATTTGCAGTTCGATTGCGGCCAATGAAACAGTTGAAGTATGAAGATTTTCAACAAGTTCTAATGCAATGTCTAATTTCTCTTCTTCATTCAAAGCACGTGCCCGTCCAGTTTTGGGCAAAGTCTGTACTGTACCGTGTTCCTCAGATTTGTGAAATATTTTACTAACTGTCCCTTGCGAGATTTGATTTTCGGTATATTTCGCATTAAATTAATCGCGCACTTCACCCTGACTTCTTATTTTGTCTCCACATCCAAGCAATATCAAGATGCGTTGCCTTTCCTGCGTTTGCTTTCCGACAATACCATTGCGATTCAGTAAATAACTTGATTTTGACACAATAGTAACAATTCGAACTCCAATTTACAACTAAAGCGAAAAATTAACCAGAAAGCCTGGCAAGTAAGTGGTACCAAAAATACGCAACATGAAAAAAAATATATTTTTTGCGTTAGCAGTGATAGGTACAGTTTTAAATTCTTTATTTTATTTTGTGCAAATTCATGGAGGATAACACTGAAGATAGTTACATTTTTTTTCACCTGTTAAATAGGTGTTTTATACAACCATAAAAACCTTGCTATTGAAAACATAAAACTTGTTTATTTGGTATGTCTGGATTAGGTTTTCTATAAGCTTTTCAACGAGCCTCCTCATGCCTTATGTTTCCATTTGAAAAAAAAGTAGGGGTAGCTGGGGGTTAGGGGGTTGAAGAAAAATTAATTATTATATAATCGAAGGATGTGAAAAAATCACGTTCCCGTGTTTCGGCGTTTTAAAAAAAATTCACTCATTCAAACGATAGGTATGAATTTTATTCCGTACCTCTGGCCATCCCAGTATAACACATTACTAAGAATGATAATTCACTAAAAATGGAAGTGACAATTATTTTTTACTAATGAAGAGATGACATCATAAAAGCCACAATCCTATACCAATTTATCTTCAAATTCGCTCACACTTACAACTATTTAGGATGTAAATGTAAGGCCGCTAGGGTTCAGCTTATTCTGTAACAAATTGGTGTGGCACTTTGTTTAGAGTGTAAATAATTTCCCTTGAGGATTTTTCTTCGTAAACGACACAATTAATATTTAAATTAGAAACTGTTGCCGCTCGAAGCACGAGGTATTGAATATGGTAATATTTTATAAAACGATATTTTCAAGAGATAATTATTTTCGGTGCAAATCTTTACTTGTTGTTACACGCCCTTTACACGATACCTATGGAAATAATGGAGAGGTAGTCTATTTTATTTAGATCAGGAAAAAATGATTCAATAAAATATTTCGTTTGATATTGAAAATCCTTAGCAATGAATTCAAATAATCTTTATTTTTTATTGTAAACATATTTCGGCTTACCTTTGAGACCCTTAAAAACATTCCGTCGAACAACTTTTAAACATGAAATTGGATATATTGGAGACTAAATACGTGCCTATCCCTAGATACCATTCAGCATTTCTTCATATTCCAAACTGAATACATATTTAATATTTTTGAATATGTATATTATTTTTTTTATCACGGGAATGCGTATTAACTAATCGACGCTGAACGTCGTAACCGTCCAAAATTTTGTTGCCAGACGCATATCATTTTATGGATATTAAGAGAACTTTTCATTTTTAAATATTTATGGATATTAAGAGAACTTTTTTTTAAATACCTAACTTTTTCTTACGTTTATATAACTGTTCAAAAGATGCAGACTACTTATTGTAAAAACAACTTTATTATATTTATTAGCTCTGAGATTGAAGATTTCCCTCCGACTAGTGATATTTACTGTGCACTAGTCTATATAGTTTTGTATCTTTTGATCTGTTATAAGTGCAAAAAAATTATTTGAAAAAATAGCTTGAAATGAAAAGTTATTTCAATACTCCGAGGATATTAGCGCGGTTAAGCGTATTATGCTACATTTACAAACAAAACAATTAGTATTAGTATCGCTAGAGTTGTCAAAACAATGAAACATAAGTGATATTTGCATAATAAACGTTCGCTCCAGAGCCATTTATTTTTGAAATACATAGCGTGTAAGATAATTTTAAAAAATATAATGTTTCTAGTGGTGCTGAATATGCGAGGGTAATCAGTTTTTCTATACAAAGTACAGGCCACTAGTTGATAACACCTCGCTGACGTTTTATTCTGTACGTTTTGTTTAAAGACTTCATTTTGCACAAAAAAGGTGCTTTGAACAAATTTTTTAATAATGCACCTGTTCCGAGGAAAATTAAAAAACTGTGTAAAGCCAAACAGGCGATCTCTATAATAGTAATCGTACTTATTTATCAAGTGTGTATGTGTCAAACCCCGAACTCTCAGTAATTTGTTCTTTTACTGAATATTGCAAATTTTTAAGATTTTATTCTGCTACGTTTTCTACGCGCTACTAGGTACATAATAATAATGGAAAATTATAGCAGCAGTGAATACATAAGTATGCGAATGTCCTGTTGGGATATTTTGTGAACTCAGCAGGGCATTTCACTGCGTCAACCATAGAAAATTGTTAGATAAACTATATTCTTGTGGAATAAGGGGCACAGCTTTAGACTGTGTAAAGAGTTTTCTTTGCAATCGAGAACAATTTGTCTATAGATACTGCTAGCTCTGAAATGACAGAAATTGATATGGGTGTTCCGCAAGGATCAATATTGGGTCCAGTTTTGTTTATATTGTGTATCAATGACAGTGATACATCTTTATGTGCTCGATTCACTATGTATGCTGATATATCTATAATTCTATCAAATACTAGCAAAGATGTATTTAAATCGATGTGTAATAATACAGTGAATAATTTGGGGATATGGTACCAAATGAACAGTCTTCATTCAATATTGGCAAAACATTTACCATGAGTTTTCACAGCAACAAAAAAATCATGTAGTGATATAGATATCAATTTTTAACGAAAAATAAATCAAACGATATTGGCCATGTTACGTTTTTGTGTTGGTATATAGATAAACATCTGAGTTAGAAAACTCACTGTAAAAATCTAAACTAAATTAAATTCTCTTATATTTCAATTTGAAAATATCAGAACAGTTTCGAAGCGTGACCAATTGATCAGTTTATATGCAGAGGTTAAATGTCGGATCCGATATGGATTATGTTTTTGGGGTCTAGTATGTCACATAAAGTATTCGTATCACAAAAAAAGTCATTAGGACAATGGCTGGCTTACCATATACTACCAATCGTAAAATTATTTTTAAATCATATAAGGTTTTAACATTGCCATCCATTTTTATTTATGAACTTTGTACTTATGTATTCAACAATAAAAATTATTTTCTTTTAAGAAAAAATATTCGCGTACGTAATACGAGGCAGAATAATGACCTA
This sequence comes from Monochamus saltuarius, assembly GCA_025584915.1. Taxonomy (NCBI): domain Eukaryota; kingdom Metazoa; phylum Arthropoda; class Insecta; order Coleoptera; family Cerambycidae; genus Monochamus; species Monochamus saltuarius. The sequence continues at coordinate 48,222,576 of CM046721.1, read as the reverse complement.
TACGTGCCTTATAATAAATTAGCAGTTACATATAACTCTCCTAGGGGGGCTTAGAGTTTACAATACTTTACTTGTGTATATTAGAGAACTTAAGGCTATATTTCTTTTCAAGAAAAACTTGAAAGAGTATTTAATAGATAAATGTTTTTACAGGTTAGATGAATATTTAAAATCACTTAATAACTTAAGATTATTTTTAAATTTTAAACTAGGTATATTGTTTAAATGTGTAATTATTCGCGTGTTGCTTTCTCTTTCGTGTCTTTTGACTGTGTTTATTTTTATGTTTACTTTTGATATTTTTGTTTGTTCCTTGACTAGTCTTATACAATATACATGTATTGTCTAAAAGATAATAAAGGTTATTATTATATACTGTCAACTTTAGGGGATTGTTTTAGGGGTGCCGCTGTAGTTAGACACTCCGTAAAAGTTCTTGTACTTATCTGTAATTGTATGCAATTGTTGTTTTTTTTTTAGTCTCTACACGTTAGAATATGTCACATTTTTCTTACGCTAATGGTTAGATCTTCGGAGACCAAATCTAAAATATCTTGTTTTTTTTTGAGCAGTTCTAACCGATCTAGGTCTACCAGATTTTTTTTTTTTGGCTTAATATCACTAGTATCTCGACAACGCCTTTCTACTGCCAAAAATGTTTCTCTATTTGGCATCTGCTTCTCACGACATTTTTAGGCATAGCATCTAACTGCTGCTGCGACACTCTCAAAACATTCCCCTAATGTCAATATATGTACTGCTGGTACACGCCTCCATTGTTATTATGTAGTAGTGCGTAATAAACACAGAGCAGAATAAAATCTTAAGATGTTTAAAATATCCAGTAAAAGAATAAATTACTATTCAAACCAGAGAGTAAACAATATACCGCAATTTCTATTATACAAAATTTAATAGTTATTTATGCTTGAATGGAGGGGGAAGGGCAAATTAACATTCCCTCGGTACAAACGTCTCTCGGGATTGCAGTCTATTTCATTCGATAATTAACATCCAATAACTCACGTGACAGATAAAGATTTTTATTTCATACTAATGAAATATGAAAACCAAATCTTGTTGGTTTTGAAAATTAAACGAATGTTGTTTAATAATTATTATTACTAAATTAATATGGGCGGGCACAGAGACACCGATAACGGGTCTGTCCCCACAGAGCCTAGCTCGAGAACAACTAGGGCAGGTAAAAGAATCCCCGCTAAGGCCAGGGATGTGCACTTTAATTTTGTTTCTGGCAGCAACCAGACCGAGGTCACGGCTTAACAACCCACAAAATCATTATGTATCAACTTTTAAATAGGTTTTGAAGGCATAGTTTCGGTAAGCTAGACAGTCCTTTAGTTTTCATTGTTTTGGATAGTTACTGATTCCAGCCTTAACTTACTTACATCACATACATAACTTTGCGTAATAAAATTTGTAGAGAAATTGATTTAAATAAGCAAAATACGTTTAAATATGATAATCCGTAATCAGCATATACTGACGTATTAGAAACAAGTCGAAAGTAGCTTCCTGGGTAAAAGACTGTAGCCGAAGATCGATAACAAACGTTTGGCATTTCTGTTATGTTGATTTGCCTGCTTTTTAGACAAATCCACAAAGACATATTTTATTCATATTTCCGGGAAAACCCTCCGGTTTATGCAAATCGCAGCGCGTCGATCGAGATATATACGTTTTTTTTCAGTACAAATAGTGTTCTCAAAAAGGAAACTATTCCCGCTTTGAAGTCTGCTCTTATCTATCGTTTTGGTGTTTCTGAAATATATGGGGCATTACAAAAAGCACGAAAAGAAGAACAGTTTTATTACTATTATTAATCATATAGAAGACATGGATTTGATATATAAGCACTATAAATTTCATCATGTCTGTAGAAGCAATATAGCTATTTTTCAATAAGGAAATTGCCTTGTTACTTAAAATATTTTCAAAATAATGCTTCTTTATAATATATTTTTCCTGTATGTGAACAACTCGTTGGGCACTAGAGACGTGATTTACTAACCTACAGCTATTCAGTCGAGTTGAGATACAGAAAAAATAAATAAAGTGGTTTACAATCTTTGAAAGAAGCAAGTTGTTTCAATTTTACCAGTTCAATTTATAATAAAAAACATGATAGCTTAATAATCCGAAAGTATATTGTAATGAACAAACTGTTTTCAGATGGTTAACAATGTATACTCAAGAAGAATTTAGTCTGTTACGGTTTTATTTTTTACTTTTAATTTTCTTACTTAACGTGGAATTATGGTATTTATTCCTGCTGTATATGCCTATTCACATGATCGTCATAGTCAGGTTTTATTTGAATTAGTTATATTTATTTAAATTATCACAAATAGGATATATGCTGAGGTCATAAGTTGCCTGTTACTACTGCTTTCTTAAGTACGCCATAAAATTTAGATCGTTAATTTATAAGGTGTTACGTAAACATAATAGGAAGCAATAAGTGATAAAGAATGGAAAACTACTGCTCAATAGCACTAGCATAATAGTAGTAATCGCAAATCATCTGTTTGTGATGATTAACGATTATTTATCCCAAAACTGAATTTCAAGAAACCCTACTAAACTCAGTTAATCTGGGATATGGTATAATATCGAATAGGATTCAAAACGATTTGATAAAAAGTTTATCGAACATAGTTTTGGACAATTTAAAATTCAGGTAAAAAATCCCCTTTTCTATCTATTACTCTACATAAATACTTAAATTTTAGCTTAATAATAATATAGTTATGTTGCTTTTATTTTGTTTCAAACTCGGTTTCCCATTTTTTTCAAATAATGGTAAACTATTTCCCTACGTAACATTACCATCGCACGCCACTGATCTGAGAAAACATTTGCACACAAGCTTATACAGTAATTAACTCATATTATGTAGAACATTTATTGAATTCAAAGAAGGCTAGTAAGGTTTTAAAACCTGGTGAAAGCAATGTCTTATTTTCATCAGGTTTTAGGTACACGTAGAGAAAGAAACAGTAATAACCCTATAGACTGAAGTATTGAGGCTTTCATCATAAGTTGGTGTAAATATGAATAAATGGGAGAATGAAACAATTTATTTCGAAATTTTATTGTTTCTTTTAATTTCGGATTCACCAGCACGACTTCGCACACTTGTTCAACTTTTCGCGTAGGTTATGAATGTGGCATACGGTTTAAGGTTTTTAAGTAGTAGTTGATTGTAGCTCAAAAAATAATTTTTTTAGCTATATTGTATCAAGAGCAGGAGGGGGAAGAAGCCAGGAAAATGAAAAACTTTTGAGTTCATCATATCAATAAAAAAAAAGCTGTATGGTGAATTTTATCATTTATTTTTTGGGCTGAAAATAAATCAACGAAATTCTTTTCAGTATTTCCGAATGTCACAAAATAATTATATATTTTGAGCTCTTAAACCGTCCTCGACTACAGCTCCAAAACACAAGATTTCGCAGAGCAGTTTCATCTGACGAAAGACTTATGGTTTATTTAAGGTAAGTAAATAGAGACTTTTAATAAGCGAAAGTGTCCGACAGTTCATCGACACATTCACAACTTAACTGGTCGAAAAATTCTCAACAGTTTGAATCCAATCCCTGACTTTTGTGGGAACAAAACTTATGTCGAACTACCGCGGCTTGACATAGAAATTGCAAGTCACCGATACGACCTGCAGTGATGGTCGCTGTAGATGACGGTACATGCTGGTGCTGGTCTAGTGTGTGATACGAATCACCACACACTAGACCACAAATAACATAACCTTCATGACCAGCCTTTACAGGTCTGTGTAGGCATAATGTGTGCGATCATTAATAGCGTTATGTGATGGATTTTATTATTTTTGTCATCATCCGATTTGTTATTACATTGAAACACATTTCGTGAATAATGTATTCATTTGATTGCAGTTATCTTCTTTGTTATATGAAAAACTGGCATACATAGGTTAGTTCCTATTAGTGGAAGAATTTCATTTTGATATTGATTTATCTGCTTCTGTTGTGGAAAAAATCTTTAGTAATGACAAACAATCTTAAATGATCCACGCAGTATGTAAATTGTCGATAGTGGTTCAGCCTAAGATAGATAGTGTGTTCACAAGCTGTATGTGATTTTGTCTTGTTGAAACGATTTGAAATTTTATCGTAAAGCGCTGTTACTGTTTTGTAATATTATTTTAAAAGTTATAATATGCGATAACCATAAATTTTGGACTACGTTTATTGAATATTATTGTGAACAGGCATGTATATCAGCTATAAAATCTAATTACTGTTCAAATAAACATAAGCGGAATACACAATTTACACTACTACAAAGGTTAAAGGAAATAAATGCAAAATTAATAATTGAAACGTATGTACAGGATCACGCGTAAATGTTAGTTTCGACTGTAATTTTGATATTTTAACGATTATAGGAAAACGTGCATTTATTGACCAATTTTTCACAAGGATTTAAATTTTTGCAACCATTAAACATCGCACTACAGCGATATTGATTACATTGATATGAAAGTGTAATGGGTTATTTTTTTCTGTTGATGAAATATTGATGATTAAGTAATTCCATAATTAAAATTTTATTTTTTGTTATAAAGAGTACAAAACTATATTAGAATCCAATTTATGGAACAATTTAAAGAATAGTTTATAAAATTTGTTCCTCGCTTTTCTATGCTAAACTCATACGTTTTTTTCAAATTCGCGGTCACGCGGTTTAAGACGTCAGTACTTGAATCGATGTGACTAGACCGGTGTGGATTCGATTCCCATAGCCGGTAAACCGTATAGCAGCTATATTCGTGGATAGGATTGGCACCCTCTCTGCGGGTATGGTAGGGTGGAAAAATGTTAGCTTCGGTCAATGTGAGAAATTGATACCGGTCGACATTTGACTACCCCCCTAATTAATGAGGTTTTCCAGGTTTCCCTCATTCCTGCACTGAATGGTGGTTAGGACCTATCGACGTAAGTCGTTCCTGGGCGCAAATGCGGCCTGCTTAATAATAATATACCGCTCCCTCTCTCGCACAAGTTTTCGACTTCTGGGCTAATCCTCGTGATTAGAATGAGGTATGGAGATATTATTTAGACAATTATGAATAAATGTTGGGTGTTGATGGGTGTAATCCATGTTAAATATTATTAAATATTCTATCTCAACTCTCTCAATTTTTACAAACACTGGTGTTTAAATATCCCCAAAACATGTGTCAGATGGTGTTAAGTCTGGGCTATTCACCGGCCATCGTATGGGTCCGCGAGGAAAATATAAACGACCAAGGTTATTTAGATCTTTTTGGTCACGAAATAAATAGTTTTATTACCCAATTTGATAAGTCGACGAGATGATATGACAGCAAGATGGAGCTCCATCAGATTATGTAAGATAAGTTCTGGAACATCTGAATAATAGTTATATTGAACGGTTAGGAAAACATGACGCCACACGATGGCCAGCGAATAGTCCAGACTTGACACAACCTAATACATTTTTGTGGGACTATTTAAAGAATAGTGTTTATAAAAAGAGAACAACCATTATTTTAAAAATTCAAGAGATTCCTTTTGCATATCTTGTATAGAAACCATAATAATAAAAAAGTAAAATATAAACAAATATGGTGATGTAAAGCATGGTTGATAAAGCAAACTGAATTTTTACACACTCCTGCAGAAAGAAAATATACATGTTGAACTATTACAATCAGTAACGAAACCCATTAAGAAACAAGATGAAAAATCAAGATCAGAAGTGTTTCTGTTGTACCCGCACACACACGATACAACAAAATTCTACTTCGGGAGTCTGGATTTTTAGACTGCAAAATTATCGGTTCAATTTCGTTGGTTATGCATACAGGCAATCGGTGTGAGTGGCCCCTTTTAGATAATTTACTTATTTTTATTAACAGTTACGTCTCTTTCTGAGCGCTCGAAGCTTATACTTACAACGAGTTTGAGAAGTTTTGTTGATCAGGCTACTGAGTAGATATAATCTCCACCTATCGTTAGAGGGTTTGGATAAAATTGCATCGAATATTTATACTATCAGAATAAAGTATAAGAACGTACGGTCAACAATATAAATTTTATTAAACTTTCAATTTAATAATGGTGCCACTACACCACAAGTTTCAATAGGATTCTATTCACACAACTATCGACAAACAGAAATCGAAGTTGAAGCAAATTATGGAAATAGATCAATATTAAACTTTACAGACACGGTTTTTTTATTCAGCACTGTGCAATCAACAAAATCCATTACAATGCTAATGTTTATACTCGCCAGTTTGATATTTTCATTGTAGTTGAAAGTGAATCACATTTACCTAAACAAACATAAAATGAAACAGGTATTTTGGATTGCAAACACATTTTATAACCCCAATTTAAATATGACGATAAAATAAAGCCAGATAGATGGATAAAATTGAGAAACACAGATTTTTCATAATATTATTGCTACATATAGATTTTAATTATGTATCAAATTTCTAAGCGAACGTTTATATTGGATCCAATTTCTTGTTTTATTAATCAATACAATAATAATCTAAATTACAGGTACGTACGTTAAGCCGACTTATTAATTTTTATAAAAAAAATACTTAATTTACGAGATATAATACCCAAACACCTGTTATCAATTTCTTTTAAAATTGCTATATAACAATGTCTATAGTGGGCTCCACACTTTAAATTGCATTGGGCGATTTTCAAAATTTTCTTTCGGTATGGAATATACTTGATGACGTCTATCATACCACACGTTATGTCGATTTTTCTCCCAATGATGAATATTGAACCATTTTAGATTAACATTTGTAAATATAGATGGTCTTTGCTGTAAAAGTTCTATACTGGAGTTAAAAGTATAAATGGTTTCCTTTAACAACGCCTTTACTACCATGGCTATGTTTTTTCTAAAATTAATAATTAATCTAAATGAATAATTTGTATATGTTATAAAATATTTGTTATAAATAAGTACATTATTTCAATTTCATTAACACCCCACATCTTTAACACCAGCGATTTGAAACTCTTGATTTTGGAAGACGTTTTAGTCTAAAATACTCAAGAACTACTTTCTAAAGTTATGACATAGATTTAGAAAACATCCTGTGGAATAAAATTCGTTACATGTTTTTATTAGTTACCAACAGAGAAATTAAAAGACGATCAAAACCTGAAAATTTTAGTTTCTGTAATATGCCTATTTTAACATTTACACTGCTTTGGTTTACTGATGATTTAGAAATTATCCAAGAGAAACCAGGGCATTTCTACGGGAGTTAATGGGTAATGATATCGTTGAAAATGGAGATGCGTCACGACGGTATAAGTAGGATCTAGGGAATTATAAATAAATATTAACATGATGTTCTAGTTAAGTTCTCGCTCTGCTTGTAATTTTATCAAATTTATTATTAAAATTTGGTTTTGGCAGTCATTACGCCACTGTGCCTGCGTATTATTAAAATAATCGTCACGTGAGTTATATTTTCATAAAAATATAGCTTAACAAGGTGTTTTTTAAGTAATCTGTTATTGATTTATATTATGATTTAACGTTAATTTTTCAATTTATTTTTAGAAATGCTCGTTTAAAAGTGCTCATTACATTAAGTCAATTTTGTTGAGTGCATGACAAAGGAAGCAGAGGTTGATGGAAATTCGATGACGTAGGATTAGAAGAACCGGATAAATGTAAAATAACTAAGCTCCTGATTAACAACAAAAGCACTTGATATCGTCCTGGTGTTTCCATAAATTTCGGATTTAAGATGACAAAGTTGTTGACAATAAACCTCAATAGTGATGATTGCCTTCCTTGGAAGCAATTCATAGTAGACAACATTTTTTTTTCCCAGTTTACACAGATAGAAACAAACTTTTACTCGGGGAGTTGCGATTCTATTGGGGTTAAGCCATTATTTTCTGTTCTTTGCTTTAACGTAATGGCATGTTCAGTAACAATTTGGTCAATGTTGATAACACAACCGATGATGAGCCAACTTATAAGCGCAACTGATGTTTTTGCTTAGTTTACGATATTCATATAACAAGAATTATTGAACTATATCCACGTAATGCAAATATTTGTAATATCGACTGGTTAGTATCCTGGTCATACTCACCAAAACCCGAACAGATGGAGCGATCTTCATCGTTCCTGTTCAGTCAAAATAGCCACCTTTGAAGAAAATAATTATCAAACTTTACTTTTCCTAACGTCGTTCTTTTTGTAAACGGCACAAACTGTTTTAACAACATTCAGAGCTTTAATTCGTCTAATGATCTCAAATAAGAAAATATGTCCCGTTTCTTCTATTTGATACTTTATTTTCTGCTGCAAACAATGTACGCAATCTCTTCACAAATTTACGAAGTTCGAAAACTACTTTACAGGTAAATCTGTCTAAACAGTGCAATTTCTTCTACATCCATATTGCACGAAAATAACTTGGTAGCTGTTCTAGTTACCTTCTGTTACTATGGTCGTACATAACTTTGA